>OX411306.1:225700808-226300808 GCA_948150685.1 Rhaphigaster nebulosa
TTACAAAAAAAAAAAAACCTGCAATATTGTTGTTGAGGTTTAACTAGTCGGATCTTTGTGGAAGAAAAAGTATTATTGCTGTATAGCTATTTCATATTATGATCAAACCTTAATATCCTCCGTTTTATGAGTTGAGCCATTGTTATAAATTTTAACTGAAACGTAACGAAGAAAAGTTATACTCTCTCCTCCCCTCTTCCAAAAAAAAAAAAAAAAGGAAAAGAAGTGGGTTTAATCAAACTGCGGTAGGTTGCGAGAGGAAGGGTTGAATTAAAAAATGGCGTCCAGCGTTGAAAGAAGAAATTTCTTCATCCGAGGTAGAGCAGTTTCTGAGAAAGGTTTTTAGTGCTGTAAAAAAGTCCAGCCCCGAGACGGACGGTTTTTTACTCCACAGCATCGAACAATATCAATTTTTTTCTTCATTGGCAGGGAATCGAACTACGCCCTTAATTAAACCCGGGCCCGTGCTAATGCAACTTTAGAAATGATATAACGCTCAACATTTTGTTGTCTTGTACAATGCAGGTGCATAGGTATGGCATACGTAGAGGGAGGAAATCAGGGGGACATATCCCCCCTCCTCGAAATGTACGACAAAAATATTATTTTCATTCCAACCAACATGAGATTTGTATTTTGTGCAATATTTTTGATAATTTTTACAATAGTTTTTGATCCAATTTTCATGCCTATCCTTAAAATTGCCGCCAAATATTCCAATTATAGACATTCAGGTGGTTATTTGCCTTCTAATTAAAATTCTCCCCGAAAAAAAATCTGCGTACGACCTCGCAATGTACCAACTATATGCTTACAGATACAGCAATGGTTTTTAGGTTTTCGTTTAAATTTTTTATTTACTTCGAATTGTTTGTCCTACTTGGATTTGAAATTCAAATAAAAAATTATTCGAACTATTAATATCAATAGTATCAATTTAAAATTTATATATTTTTTTAAATATTTTAATTTTGTATTATAAATTTCATCGAGATATAATTTATGAAGTAATGCCATGCCACAACATTATCACATTATTAATATGAAATATATAATTTATTATTGTAAAATTATTGTAAAATGTATTTTTAAATTAATGGTATGAAAAATATTATTCAATTTGAAATAAATATTTTAAAATTGATTTTAAATAATTACAAGATCTAAATTAAATATAAATTAATTTGCAATGGTTAAACAAAAAAAAAAATCTGATGTGGAAAACACATGACTTCCTTGTTAGACTATTAAACTATAAATCGGTGGCTCAAAAAGTGGACTAGTTTCCAAAAATTGCAGAATCTCAAAAACGAAACCAGACATCGCGACATCCATCTATGCCACTCACACACAAGCTCTTGCTCCTGGAGGTCTCATTCCGTTATCATATGTCGTTTCCTTTCAATAGGTAACAAGTTCCCAAGAGATTTCTTCGAGTTCCGTGACAACAGAACTATATCACTAGATAAAATCATTGGAAATCGACGGGTTCGACATTTTAAGCGGAAGAAACCCGCTTAACTTAAATCTTATTCTCCTGCTGCAAACTTTGTTAAGTTCACAAATGAGAAGGAAAACAAGGTATTTTACATTCAATTTTAACACAATACAAGCGATAAAAATGTTTAACTAGATTGGTAAAGAAATCGCGTTTTTAACCTTTATTAACCGAACCATATGATGTCTTTATTTAATTTTAATATAATTTTTGATGTAAGTTTATCATGACCTTTAAGTAATGTACTCCTTCCGACTCACCAATTCTAACCAAAATCTAGTATACTATTAATATTGATATAAAAGTCTTATTTACCCAAATTAGAGATATTTTAAATTATATTTTAATATAATTTTTTATGAAAATCAATTATGATCTTCAAGTAAAGTACCACTTCTGTTGATCATCTAGTGACCAAAAAGAGAGTTTCACAACTAGATTTTAGATCAATCCTAAATACAAAATTTTAACTTTCTACGGCTAACCGTTTTTGAGTTATGCGAGATACGCACGAACGTACGTCAAAATGGATTCAGGGATGTTCAAAATGGGTATTTTCGTTAAAATCTGAAAACCGAAAATTTTCCTCGATTACAATACTTCCTTTATTCCGTACAAGTAAAACAAAATGAAAATAATAAAAGTAATTAATAAATATTAATTATATTTATTTTATATTATATAAATAATATATTTCTTATTACAAAAAGACATTATTTTCTTTGATAATTTTATTCCCACGATATATGTCACTTGGTCATGCTACCATGACAACGGTTAACAATTAACTGACTTTTTAATAATAATAACGTAAATCATATGATTATAGAAATTTTATAGTTAACTTTTTTTTTATTTATGATTTTTATCAGAATATGATATTAATTTTAATAGTACGTCCAGAATGAAAGAGGCACAACTCAGTAATTTTAATAGTTTTAACCCTAAAGAATAGACATCCGTCAAATATCAGACCAAAACAATTCACACAATGTGTCTCATGTTCGTTCTAACAAAAACACATTTATTGAGTTGTACCCCTTGCATTAGTTCAAGACTGCTTACATAGACGAAAATTTTTAGATAAAAAAATATTTATTAATTGGTATAACAATTTCTTCAGACAAAAATTTTTAAAATTTAAACTATAAATAAAATGAAAAGGCGCTAACTATATGCCTAAGACAATTATTAAAAGAAAAAAATGCATATTAGGTACGGTCAATATTTAAAACAAAAAAAGTCAATTAAATTAAAAAAAAAATTGATATTGCATTTTTAAATCCGTTAGCTTAATTACCGTTATAGTTGTGTATAATTGCAAATTATTTTTTATCTAGATTCTTTGAAACTCCAATTAAGACAGAGTTTATTGAGCAATGAAATTGTATAATTAAAAAAATAAATAAAGATTTACGCGAATACATGTGACAGTAACTAATGTATTATTAAGCTTTAAATTCTTCGAATGTACGAACTACCAAATAAAGAAATTAAAAAATTTGCGATACTATCATGACACAGTACTTGCTTTCCTGGCTGCAACTGTCGCAATAGTTAGACCTTTATTGCAGGTACAAACAGTAGCGATTCAATTATAGAATCAAAGTTAGAGATTAAGGAAGAAGTTGGTCGGAGGGTGCGGTCAATGACAAACACACTAATAAATGTTATTTATTTATTCTGTGCCAACGTTTCGGCCTAAGTTTTAGACCATCATCATGGCTAAAAGAAAAAAACAAGAAAACAACAGTAATCATTTATCATTACCATTTGTCATTTTAATTAATAGTTTCCATATATTTTATTACATCATGTATAAATAACGCATTACTTTAATTTCAATCAATTTTTATATTCTTTTTATTTTCATTATACACTTTTCAACATTTTTAAACTTCATAATTTTCATATATTTTATTATATCATGTATAATGTACTTTATTGTTTCATGTAATTCGTAATCTTTCCTTCAATCTTTTCATATTGCTTTAATATTTCATTATTTACAATTTATATATTAACATATTTTTTCTTTATACTTCATATATTTTCATCATGCTTGTCATTTCTGTTTTTTTTCCATTTTTATTTTACTGTTACTGGTACTGCCTCTGTTGTTTTCAATGTTGTTATCTTGATTTTCTTTTAGCCCTGATGACGGCCTAAAACTTAGGTCGAAACGTTGGCACTGAATTAAAACGTTATACTTATTAGTGTGTTTGTCATTGACCGGACTTACAAAACTTACTCATATACAAAATTAGAGATCATTGACGACTTATGAACCAATTGGTTACACTTGGCATTGCAAATTTAAATTTCCGACCATTTACGTTTTCATTTTCTGCAAAACCAGAATATTAGTGGGTAACTATAATTCGCTAATATATATCCCAATGACATAATATCGAAAGGGAGCGTGGGAACTCAGAAATTGAATAATATGTAAAGGAAGGAAGAAAAAAAAAATAAAAGATTTTCACTAATGCATTAAAGATTAGAACATATCCTTTAAAGGGCCAGTCACCATTTACCATATTAAATGTAAGGTGGGCTAATTTGACAACTCCTTGTTCGACGAAGTATGCAAACAGAGCTGGGTCAGTCGGATCTGAGCGGGTCCCACTGACTGATTGAACCGGTTTAGGTACTCCACAGCGGAGGAAAAAAAAAAAAATTTCACACAAAGCCAGGCTCCGACAGAATGTCTTTTACTAAATTCGGTCAAACGAAAGTTGAAATATGTCTGTCTAGATGTGTAACGTTCAGGCGCCAGAGGTGTGTTCCAGATCTAGTAATAATTTAGACCCGCCATAGAGATATAAAAAGCACTACTAATGTAATAAACGGAGAAATAATAAAAACAAAATGCTCTTTTTACTAATTGTTAATAAAATTGAGCTCTCATCTCTTTCATGCTTACGTGATAATTCCCTATCGATATATTCAATACTGGTCCTTTGACTGAAAATTGGTGAGGTCTATCAGGTTAAAGACCTTGGATAAGCAGACGCTTCTTAAGTACACTAGTTAGGAGTCCACTAGTTAGAGCAGTATGTACCGAAGCGGTTGGGGGACTGCTGTAATGTTTTAGACATTTTTAATATATTTTATGAGGGTAAAGTTAAAATTATTTAATGTTCTCGTTATTTATATAGGAAATATTTATATTCCATTAATTTTCAAACATATTAATCTGTACATTGAAATATTTGTTGACTTTAAATATTATAAAATACGGTTTTACCATCATTTTCCGATTTATTTAAAAAAAAAAAAAAAAAACTAAAATTATCAATTAGTTGTAGTGGATTGCAAAGTTGCTGATTCTAGCCTAACTGTTTGTATAATTTTCATTATACAGAAATAATGTTTCTTATTAATGCCTGTAGTATTTATGAGTTCGGAATAGTTATGAGCGTGAATCACTAGCTGTCTACTACCAATGGAGTTGAGTGATCTAGGGTTGTGAATATCGAAAACATCTATCGATATATATCGTATCGATAGATTTTGAATATATCGAAATAGTGGTTCGATGTATCGAAAAATATATTTCGATATATAGGGCCTCGATATTTTTAATCTTTTAAAGGGTCTTTTAAAAGGGCACACACATATCTATATTTCTGTGCCGATATAGTTAAGATATTGTTTTTATAATATTTATACATTTGTGACGATATAATTAAGATTTCTTTTTTATACATAATATCGATATTTCACTGCCGATATCATTAAAATATTGTACTTATTATGTTCATTTGCAGCAGTATATTTAATTTTATAAAAATAATAACGGTATTTTTATGCCGATATTATCAAGATATCGATATTGTTTACCGATATCAATATCAATATCGATATTTTGCTTCGACGAATACACCTCATCACAAGATCTTTTTAATTTTTTTAATATTTTTTCTCCTTTTTTTGTCTTATATTTTATTTATCCAAAACTGATACTCCAAATTTAATATCGATATTACGATATATCTGGAAAAAAATACCGACCAAAAATATCGATATATCGATATTTTTTCAACATCTCTAAAATGAACGTCAGTTTCAGTTAGGTTCAGCGTTGATTATCCAAAAGGCAATGGAGACATAAAATTTTGTTCTTTAAATCATAGTTGTTTACAAATGTTAGCTGTTGCTACATATTTATAAGATATTTATGTAAACTTCTTCGAACTGATTCTTATTTATTCAAGTATCTGATCAAATATCCATATAAGGATTGTTTGATCTTGTTTCTGGCACAAATCCTTCCATGTCTTCATGCTTTAGTCTGATATGCAATCAGTTTCAGTATATAATTAGTCAATCTAGGCGCAGAGAGATGGAATAAATGTTTGTTCCTATCATAAATAATTATAAATCGATTTGTTTTTCACCAAAAAAAAACAACAACTAATAACTATTTATAAAGACTATAAATGAGAAATAGACAGGTGTCAGTTTCCACTTATCCTGTGACGTAAGTAGGAACATACCTTCCAAGCTACATTATTCATGCTTCATATGTGGCGTTGCTATATTGAGTTTTTCATACGTACAGTTGCTGTTTCTTTTACCATAAAAAAAGAAAATAAATATCAATCCATTATTCAGAAGCTGTAATTTTCACCTCTTATCATGACTAGAAGAAACTTTCTAGCATATTGAAAAGAGTTTTACGGCTTTTGAATATCTTATTGGAATTCAGAATATCAGGTGCAAGAATAAGAACCGTAAGAAACGTTTATATTGCTTTACTATTGCGGAAAAAATGATCAAGTAATTTCAACAACTACTTTAATGTCTGAATTATTTAAAGCATTAATTTTATTTTATAAGAAAATATTACTAACTGCCTTTTGTGGACACTTTATAGTAAAACAAATAATAAAGCCGTCATAGTCTATTGGCAGTCATTCTATTGGGATAAAATATGACGATTATTCTTAAAAAATTACCAATTTTCCAGCTGATTTAAAAATAGTTTTATAAAAAATTATTACCTCTCAATAGTTTAAATTTTTTTATTTTATTATATTAAAACATTCGTTGCAATGCCAGGGAAAGAAATAAAGTTTCTGTATTTGAACTCTGATTAATTAAATAAAATTATTTATTTTTCTGCAATTTTTTTTGTTTTTCCATCTGGTGCATACGTTTCGGAAATTCAGCCCACATACTTGTAGCCACTGTTCCTGTGCTTTGTTGATGGTCATCGTAAATGCGAGTGCCAACGGAAACTGCAGAGGTTTGAATTCGAATGGCAAAACATCTGTTGGAATCATTGGCATTCATGGCTACAGTACATGGCAAAAGCAATATATAACACGATAGCACAACAACCATTATTATTCTCAGATTTGTATAGACATGTCTACGTCGTTTTTTGAAAAAGGATTAAGCGAAATAAAAATTGAAATTTAGGTTTAATGGGGCATTACTCTCTACACAAGTATCAAATACTGACGACTCTCAGTCATCACTTTTGCTTCCAATATATTATAATTATAAAAACTTTGTCATCTTAATAAACTCCTATCTTACAAAATAAAGATTAAAACTGAAATTTTAAAAAATACATCGCTATTTGAGAGAAAAAAAATCGTTTTTCGTGTTTCCTTTAAATTTTGATAAATGGCTTAAGTAACCTTTTTCAAAAAAACGACGTCAATGTGTTCCAAAAAATAATCTATTTTTAATGATTATTAATAATTCTGGTTTTTATATGAAAGGTTAGATATAACGATGGCATTCTGGCCACCTTGGTAACCATTAGTGCAAAATCTGGGTTTTTAATTAATTTAAAAATAATGACAGCATTTACAACAATTTAAGGTTGATTCGCACACTCTAAGTAAAAATCTCTTTCCAACGGTACTTCTCGGTCGTTAATCGGTTCAGTACTTTTCCTGTAAAAGGGATCTCTCCAACAGAAATAATATTTATAATTATTATATATCAGTTTACTATAGCTTTAATAGTGTTCAGGTACTAAATTCAATTAATTTCTCACAATATTCATCTTTCAAGGAATCGGTCCCTCTCCAAGAGGGGGATATCGGTTCCCCTCAGTTGTCAATGGCTCTTATTGTGCCTGGAATAGACATATAATTGCCCTAGACAAAGATGGGTTAGGTAGCCAAGGGATCAATAAATCAATAGTGGTGAGGTGTTGACTGGAGGTGGATGGGCAGGTAAAGGCGTACAATAGTGGCACGTGCTGGGTCGGCAAAAACCTGGCAACTTCTCTTTGTGACTAGGGGCTTCAGCTTGTGTCCTTTGTGGTCTCCTCTATATAATAGGGGACAGGGCAAACAGTCTAGTCGATAGGAGTAATCTATAAGAGGGAGAGGCAAGTATCGCCCCACTAAAGGAGAGTGCGAAGTTCCCCACGTGGCGAAAATACTTATTATTGGAAACTAATTATTACCACACTATTATGTAAAAGGACCGATATCGATATTGCGGCTGCGTAAAAGCCGAAAAACTATATTTTATTTGCGCATAATTCTGATTATACGAATGCTCATGTGAAAGATAATTGAATCACCTACAAAACAAAAAAATAAAATCATTGAAATCAGATCATTATTAGCAAAGATATAGTGCATCGAACATTGTAGCCATGTTTTTATTTTCCTACCGCTGCAGATCGGAGAAACTGCAGGACATAAGCGCGCTGCTGGGTGAGGAAAGTGTTGTAATTGCAACAAATTTTCGATTCTAATGAAATTTCGAACAGTTTTCATTAGTTCTTCGCTTTGCAGAGCCCCTCGGAGGATAAAAAACAACGTATTTTTGGCCATTGGTATGCCTGCGTCACGATTATCTTTTGAACGGGTGAACTAATTCTATTTTGAACTTCATTTAATTTGATTTTTGAATCCTATATTTATACATATAATAATTTTTATCAAATTTTCAATTGTGTTCCTTTAATATATATTTATACTCAACTCTAGCAACAGCGAATTATTGCCGTTTAAGCATAGTATATTACATTCTTACTGATTAATTAAAAATTAAAAACAGTGCTAAAATACATTAGAACCTCGTTTATCCGGAATAGTATGGCCAGTGGTATTTCGGATAATGCGAAAATACCTTTAACATATTGTATAATCAGTAAATAAAAAATGTTTGATTCGGTAAAAATGAGGTGTTGACTGGAGGTGGATAATGATGTTTGATAAACCATAGTTTATTCGGTGATAGTTTACTGTCGTGATAATACTGTCAGGACAGTTAGATAGTGTGACTGAGCGGCAATGTCAACATCTTGGCAGTAAAAAGAATTATGGATGCAGAACAGCTGATTGAACACTTGAAATTTTTGGGCCAAAATAAAAAATAAATTTTATAGTTTTTATTCCTCTTCCAAGAATTAAATAACGTCAAAAATGTTGGATACAATCGATTTCCAGTTTAGATCGATACAATAATCGAATCGAATATAATCGAAACGTACAGTCAATAAGTGCGGCAGTACTGCCACGACCGTAAATGCAGTAATTCAGTTTACACCGTGTAAACCGCCCTTAAGATGCAACAAAATTGTATGCACGATAGAGATTACTACTCGCTTCCTTGTACCAGAAGTATCACCATTTTTCACTTTAGGTATTCAAAAAACACAACACAAAACAAGACACTCTTTGTTAAATTACAATAAAATAAAAAGTGAGGAAGAAACACTAAAAGAGTCAAATAATAAACTGAATTCTTATTTTAAATACGTATGAGAAACAAAACAGAATTGTGGGACGAAAAATTTAAAACCCTATTTTCACAAGAATTATTGAATAAATTGCTTAGGGAAAAAGTGTCCAACTTTGAAAATGTGAAAATTAATGAAGTGAAAATTTATTGCTGTTTATAAAAATGTATTGCCTTTTCGACCCTGTCCCTTGAAAATTTCTGCAGCAAATGAGACAGAACAACATATTATAGGTTATTATTTAATAGGTTACACGGTATGGGTGTCACAGAGGGGCCAGCTATTTTTTTTTTTAACTTTTTATAGGTATAACATAATTTATAATAAAAATCTTTTTTTCTGAGTGTATGTTGCAACTTGCTTATTCTATCTTCTATGTTGCAGGTATGTTCCGCTCACCGCTGGTTCCTGGTGGCGGTTTCTCGCCTCGACCGGTTCCTCCGCTGGTTACCTCCCCTCAACCTCTGGCGGTAGCTCCCCAGACCGCCCCCACACCACCCTCTCACCCCCCGCAGTCTCCTAGTCCTGCCAGGGTGGCGACCCCCCAGCTCCTGGTTAGTACCTCTTTGTATAATTAGCATTTATATATATATATATATATATATATATATATATATATATATATACATATACACGCACACACACATACACGGTATATGTTTGAAACGTTCCAAAAGTAGTTAAATCACATAGAAAATAGTCCTATAAAAATATGGCCAGAACTCCAGTTGCTATTATGATATCGGTTACCTAATTCAGACAAACGTTGTTATTAAAGATAAATAAAAACATCTTATTTTATATGAATCATTTAACCGTTGCCCATTCCTTGCAACCATTCGTCGACCTGGACTTTGGAGTTCACACAAATACAGTAGAGAGTGTGTGGGCATTAGCGAAAATGCGCAACAAGGTTAATTGAACGCACAGAACCCTCATTGATAAAATTTTAACAAACATCAATGACTTCACGGCGGCAGATTTCAATTTCGCATAATAAATATTCTCATTTTATTTTTTAATATAATACATTTTATTTTGGTTATTATAGTTACTTTCGGCATGGTTATACATTGCCCACATATTACTTTTAGTAGCAGTTTCATCATATTGAGTAACCGATATCATAATAGTAACCGGACGTCTGGAAACAGAAAAGACCCAAAAGGTTTTCGATCATGTTTTAATTTTTGAAAAAAAAAATGTAATAGCAATTACTCTTAAAACACAGTAAACTTAAAACATCAGTACTGAAACTGCATCAGACACCACAATCCCTCAAATTGTTATAAAACTACCTCGAAATATAATGATTAAATTAAGTACAGTAAATATATGCGGCAAAATACTATAAAATCGTATACATATTTTTTGAATGGTTCTCTAAAAACAGCTACTCCAAAAAGTGTTTCGCAGGTAGATATATGTAATTTTTTTATGGACAGGTATCTATGTGGCGGTGACAAAAAAAGGAAGATAATATCAACTGTGAATTGATAACACCGATCCATGACCTTTATCGGGCAGCTGGAGAAAATATACAAAAATGGACTTGGTTGTTTTTGGAATTCAACACCTCATTTATAGCATTAGTATTATATTGTATATATTATAAATATATAGTTTATTTATATAGTACTAGCTCATCTAGCAATAGCCAGGCTAGATTTTACTATATATAGATTAAGTGAACACGTGTTTATTAAAATTGTGTTAAAAGTGTGTGTTTATTAAACGTGTTGAAAGTTTATTAAATTTAATTATAATTAGATATTTACGCACATATAATATTTTTATTTTCATTCAATTTAAAATGATTAATGACATAAGTAGCCATGAGCCATAGATGGATTTATACTGCCTGAGTATAGTACGTGCTCTGTGTGCCATGTTGACTCTGACCTAAAACTGGGCAAAAAATACGATAATGGTGTGAAGCTCTGGCTAAGGACTCCATCCTGTCAACACACTCCTTCTTCCTTTGCCCTATTCTCCAGGATACAGGATACTTTTTTATCTAAAAAAAAAAATTGAAAGAAATCCTTAGGGTTCTTCAGCTATCATTGCAAACGAGAAAGTCTTCTATTAGTGATCAAAGGAATGAGAATTGAATATATATAAATAAAAAACCTTTTTATTAGTTTAGTTTCAACATATTTCTTTTTTAATCAATTTCATTTTTTTCTAATCTTTTATGTAGTATTATTATAATTTTTGGTCTTATAATTACGAAGCACGGAGAAACGTTTTCCTACATTATTTTTTTTTTCTTGAACGAAACGCAGTTTCATGAAAATTAGTTACACCTCTGAGGTATCTATTAAATTAAATGGAGCTTTACGTATTACTTAAAGCTCGTGTTTGTTAAATAAATGCAACTAACTAGCTTAGATATTTTAGTTTCATCAAAGAAAAATGACTTTGATTACTAAATGTCTTAATTTTATTATATTATTATTTTATGATTACTGAAATTATGAGTTATTTTAAAGCAATAAGGAGCTAATGATATCTAAAATGGTTGATTTTTAATCTGAAAAAAAAATCAACTTTGAAACTTTCATTAAAAAAAAGTAATAAAACAATTAAAACTATGAAATGCTAAAGTATATAAAAATTACATTAAGGGTTGTGTGCTGTTATTTGTGCTATTCGTCGAGTTTCAACAATAGCATGCTCAATATCGCAGTAGAAAAGAATCAAATAACAGGCTCAGCTAAGCATACCTGATCGTGTGCTAAATGCAAAGTCTCTGTGCTAAATGGCCGTCTTTTTTTTTTTTGCCAATTCGTAAGTGTCTACTTGAGGTTCCAAAGTGTTAAGTGCTTATTTGTTTACTTGATTTAGTTTGTTTAATTCAATTTATTTTTCAAATTTGAATAAATAAAATATCCTACGACTGAAACTAAAGAAAATGTTTCAAAAAACAAGGTTAGTAAAATAAAATAATGTTGCACCACTTTATCACAGACAGCGCCCCCGTATATATTTAGCAAAATGCGACAGTATGTAGGTACTTATCCTGGACCGTTTATAATATTTCATTTAAGATGCTAATTATTTAACATGCTAAATAAAATTGTGAGTATCCATATATATATAGAGAGAGAGAGATAGAGGGAAAGAGGGAGAGAGGGAGAGAGGGAGAGAGAGAGTGAGAAAGAGAGAGAGAGAGAGAGAGAGAGAGAGAGAGAGAGAGAGAAAGAGAGAGAGAGAGAGAGAGAGAGAGAGAGAGAGAGAGAGAGAGAGTATATTATAATAAGAGAGGTATATAATTTTTATTTTTGGTAAAAATATATCTATATATATATATATATATATATATATATATATATATATATATATATCTATAATATCAACCATCCATAATACATTTCCAGTGTGGCAGGATATTTTAAATTTTATACAAATGAGTTTTTTTTAATTGTTCAAGTCACTATTTTTATAAACTATAAATAAATTATATGACTCATTGAAACAGTAAAACCTGTGTTACAAGTCAAGCAATATTTCCCATTTATACAAAAACATTCTGCGAAAATCTGACTGCGTCATAAGCTGGCTTACTATTTCGCATATCATGGTTTTTCAATGGGATTTCTTAATAGCATACTTATAGAAAGGTCGCATAGAATTAATAAATTATAAAATCACACGCGAAACCGTAATCGTGTATCCATTGAATGCAAAATTATAAAAAGTTTTCTGAAAATTAAAAATTAAAATTTAATAATAATGTGCCGACATGCAATCAACAAGGACCGTTTTATAATTTTTCGTGAATTACAACAATGATGATCACGAATAACCTTCTACTAGGCACGCCATCACGTGACCCAACGAAAAAAAAATTATGAATTAGAAAATAATTTTGAAAACATTTCGACAATAGGATCATCGGAAAGTTCAAGTGATGGGTATTGCAGATGACAGAATGGGAATGGAAACTGGTATGGAATATAAATATAAAATCAATCAGAATGCATCAGTTATCCCTCAAGTGTGACAAGGCTGTCAAAATCGTTCCAACAGGTTTTGGTAAACACGTATTTTATAATTTTATAATATAATTTTGTATAATTACAGCCTAGAAATATTTCAACGTACGGATTAATATTTCTCTTGAGAATTAATGGCTTTACAATAGAAAAAAGTTAAATAAATTAAATCTTAAATCCTCCCAAAAAATGGATAAATTCCATTGATAAAATAAAGTATACAAACAATTATTTTTATGTTTTAATTAATTATTTGTTTAATAAAATTTAATTTAATAAAAACTAAAAACCCCGACTATGCAAATAACTTTTATATACGAAACTGTAGGTAGATGTTTTATAATTTATTTCTAATTGATATAGGTAGATTACCAAACACAGTCTCAATTGATCAGGTTTTAAGATGGTGGATGGTAGATTGATATGGCTTATCACCTTCTTAAGCATTATAGTTTATGTAACAAGGAAAAAAAAATTTCGTCGGTAGAAAAATCGGTTCTGCACATTTCTTGTGAAAAATATACAAAAAAGCGTATCAGACAGGCCAAAATTTAGAAATATTATTTTATTTATAAGATTTATATCTTAAATCTGTACATAAGCGGAAAATTATTTAAGTCCAATATTGTCTTGATTTTGATTCTACTCAAGCTATACATATTACCTTCCTTCTGGCTTCGCCGTAGTCGAGGAAAAATCTGTTCAAAGCAACGGTCATGTTTAGATTCTTTCTCATTCCTACTCAGTCTAACAAATAATTACTCTTGGATTTATTACAGAATCATCTATAATACTGATTTAAAATACTACAAAATAGGTCAAACATTTTTACATTAAAGTTTTATATTATATTATATCATTTATTTCTTATTCCTAGGACAATAAAATGCCGTATCTTAAAATATGTTACTAAATATTTTATTTTTTCTGTTAACAAGATAAGATAAATATATATTTATTTATATATAAATATATATTTATAAATTATAATTATTTTTATTTATAAATATATATTTATAAATAGATATATAAAGCATGACTTGATGCAGCAAGAGGTGTACTGATATGAAAATATTTTGTGTCATAACTTACCGTCAGAATTTTTTTTTATTTTCTTTTCCTTTCAGTGAGGTTTTTTTCGGAAATCTAAAATAAAACTTTAACGTACCCACATCTGTTACTATACATTTATATTATTCATATAATATTTCCTTTGAAAAATTTATTCGATACTAAAAATATTTAATTAATATGAATATTTTTATATAAAAAATTGTTTTTATTTTTATGTACATTGTATAATGTAAAGGTCAATTTCGTCACTAAAAAGAAAAACTTGTTTATCTGTAAACTATGCATGATGCATAGGTTTTTCCACATTTGCAATCTTGTTCGTTTAAAGAATTTTTTTTTTCCATTTTATTGTTTTCATTCCTCTGGGAATATAAATAAGAAAGAAATGTGTAAGGTGAATTTTATAAATATTTTATATATATATATATATATATATATATATATATATATATATATATATATATATATATATATATATATTTGAATTCCTAATAACAGCCTGTTGCGCGCAAAAGCATTTAATTTATGATTTAGTTTATTACTTTTTTATACATATTTTATTATTAAAATTAATATTAGGTATTTTTATCTTATTTTTTTATTAAAAAAAATAAAATGAAATTATAAAACGCATGCTATTTTCTCTAAAGATTGGAGATAACAGTTTAATGTTGCTAAAAACATGTTTACGGCTCTAAATAACAATATAAAGAAGTTTGGTTTTAATTGGTTAAACCGTTTTTGTATGAAAATCGAACAAAATAACTAGGTTTTTTATCCTAGCTTTTAAGATGGTGGATGGTAGATTGATATTGCTTAAAACCTTTATGTTACAGTGAAAAGAAAACCGTGTGTGTACTTTATTTTTTTTACTAATTTAAGTTATACTTCTTTATCGTAATTAAGAAAATAATTTATTTTTTTGCATTCAAACAAATATTAACTAAGCAAACGACCAATAGAAGAAAGTAAATACTAGAAATAAAAGTTTGAATAAAAACACTTACATTAAATTAAATAACGTTTATTTGATACGGTTTATTTATACATGGTTTAGGGGGATATTAAAATATTTTTTGAATTATTTACCAACTCAGCATTCACAAATTAATTTCTCTATTGATCTATAATTTTACTCATAAATGATACTTACATAAATATAGCCTCAAATTTTGATACACAATCTAACACATGGTTTAAATTATGTTAGCGTGTTACATCGGCGCGCGCAACTTTGTCACGCGCTAAAAATACACTCTTATCTGTTTTTCCAAACGCGCAAAAAGAAATATAACTTAGTATATTTAGGAGTAGCGGTTCCCTCACTATAGAAAATTTATTATAACTTGTCGTTGAATTATTATTTTTATTGGTCCTTCTGTCTAACTAGGGGTTAGGTTCTCACTGAGAGAATAGTGTTGTAAAAATAAACCTTAAAAAAAATATATTTAATAAATAAACCTTGTTTTTTATTTATTTATTTTTTTTTAAATTATTACTTTAAGAATGATTATAAAATAGTGTTACTCAACACTAAACTGATTTTGCAGGCGGCAATAATTCAATATTAAGCCTCAGAAATCAATGCAAGGGAATCGCACATGGGACATCTCTTGTATTGAGAAAATCAAGTCCAATTTTGTTGATTTTTCCATCGTATTCCTATTTTTCTGGCCATATTTTTCGAGTATAAGTATCGTAAATAAGTTTTTTGTCAATGCCACTGATATATCTGTCCATATATAGCATTAAAAAATAATCAAGAAATAAAATTAATTCGCGTGCATTTTTCTCTTTTTTCCTTTCAATGTAACACTTTGAAAGGATTGTTTATTTGTTGGTATATTCCTATAACATTTGTATGTTATCTACCTTAGACTACATACATTATTTATAAATAACAAAATCTTTGCTGAATGACATTAGTATAAATTGTATATAAACAGCATTTATCAAAAACATATTTTGCATACTTTATAACAAACATAAAAGATTTCTGATACTAATATTTAACAAGAAATATAGTGCATATATGTTTTAAATATATATACAAAGGTTCACACCTTTTCACAACTGTAACTAATTATTATAAGCACTACACCTCATGAATTTTGGGTCGTTTTCAAAATCCGAACTGTTAACAGATTTCATTAAATCTGGCCGAAATTTATTATATAGTTCGAATTCGGTCATTTGTCAATTTCTTCATATTTCAGCTAAATACGTTTTGGAATTGGTTGGTTTTGGAAGACTATTAAAAAAATATATATGGGATTTAGTAATATTTGAACATAATCATTTTTGTAATTAATTTTTTTCATTATATTTCGAGGAAAGCAGGTTTCAAAAAAAAATAAATAAATCAAACAATAACTTTTTTTGTTTGCAATACAAAATAAGTTATATTATTACATTATACAGGGAAGTTATTACAATAACTCAGAATAGTGAACATAGCAAATTGACATATTTTGGCAGAGCTCTCCATATTGTTATAGGATCATTTTCTGCTTTTGGAAGAAAAAATTTCACCACATGATAATACAGTAAAAAAACTTAAAAAATTAGAAAGCGGACTTAGCTTGTTTTGGAATTCTACGTCTCCGATATAAGATTGGTGACTATCCTCAACAAACGATACTTCTTTTTTCTTTGAAAAATGTTAAGGCAGATTACTTACTGACGTACAAAGAAATATGTTATTAATTTTTTGAAATTATATTATATTTTATTTTTATTATTTTTGCCCCAGGTGGAAGTGGCCCAGGGTAGCCCAGGTTCCCAGTCTCCAGGTTCACCCCAACAACCACCTCCAGTGCTGCTGGAGGTCCAAGTTAGCAGGCTAGCGGAAGCGGCACAAGCCTTGGTCAACAGCTTACCAAGGCTGGAACCGAAGTCCCACACCGCCAAGAGGAAGATGAGCAAGGACCTTGAGGTAAGATTTTAAGAAAAAAAAGTCTTGAGTACCTCAAAACGCAGTAAACTAAAAACATCAGTACTGAAACTGCACCACTACATAAGGCCTCTGAGGAATTTCTTTGAAGGGAGACTCCGGCCCTATAGTCCAGTCATCAGGCACTTTTTACCTGGACGCAATTCTGAAATTAATTAACATTAATTAAATTAATCGTTTGATATGTTGTATGTGGATATTCTGTGGTGTAGAATCGAAGTTATCCAATTCGAGAACCCTGTGGAAAATTCAGGGCATCAGAAAAACCTCGAAATTTTAGGAATTTTTTTTCAGTTTCTTGGTTATAACTCCTAAAAGAAGCGCTCTAGCCAAGAACACTTTATTACAAAAGTTATAAATTATGAAATTCTGTATGATTTGCACTGGTTTAACTCTTTTTTTAACCAACTACGTACCGATATACAACATTTCAATGTTTCGAATTTTTTTTTTTTTTTTTCGAAATATCCAAAGCTGCGAAAAATTCAGGATTATCCCTAGTAACTGTCAACATTTCTGTATGAAAAATAATAGTAGTGATGTTAGGTGTCTCTAAATTGATTAATTTAAAAAAATCGCTCCATATCGAGGGAGGGTCAGGATGAAGGCGAAATTCCCGGTGCCATGCTTTTCATAGGCCTAAAAATAGATTTGTCTAAAAAAGTATTTATAATAAAAAAATCTATATTATATTATATCACGTATCGTAAACCCAAGACATATCTTACTGATATTTTCTTGAATCATCCTGATCAGAAATTTTTTTTAATTTTAGTCCTAAGCGAAATGGAGGCTATAACATTTAGTCAACTTAAAATACTCTGATTCTTCAAATATCGTTAAAAAGAAGGTTGATGTGTCTGTCTTTATTTTAGCACACCATTTGGGATTAATTAGGACAGACATTTTTTCTCATTTTAGGAGAAAACGGTTGGTCTGAGAGAAAAATTATAGAGCGTCAAGTGTGTTGCGGCTTTTTATAGCAGAATTCCACTCTTTATAATTTCATCGGTTTCGAGAAAAAAAAAATTTTAATCAGGCGAGAATTTGTGTCAGGAGGATTTCTGGAGCAGAATTCAGCAATTCATAATTTTACCTGTTTCAACAATTTTTTTTTTTAAATGGACAAAAATTTTATTTTTTGGAACAGAAATCTTCTGGTTATATTTTCGCTCTTTCTAATAAAATTGATGAAAAACGGACGAATATAGGCGTGTTCTGATGATTTCTAGACTATAATATTTAGCTGTAATGTCGCCCATTATAAGAAAATTTCTAAAAATCAGCTTATTTTTCATAATTATATTACATAATATATTTTACATATTATATTTTTCATAATCGGACGTGAACTGTCAAAGTTTTGAACCTTTCAAGAGCAGAGTTTAGCTCGTAATAATATATCCGTTTCCAAGAAAATGCATGAAACTCTGACGCGAATTCGGGTATTTTGGTGCTCTCTGGAATAGAATTCAGTTCGTGTAAATTTCACGATGTAATGTTAAGTTTTTCATTATCGTGATCTCAGTACACGTTCGCCAATGATGTTGAATTTCATGTGGCAGCTGTTTGGTTCCCTGAGGATTTCGCGTCTACTGCGATTAATATTTCATTTAACGCATAATATTCCTCTTCGTTGTAATATCGATCAACTGAAAACAACTGATTTAACAATTATAAAAATTAAGTTCGAGTTTTGAAGAGAAAATAGTCTCTCCACGCCTTTTTTTTTCTCTTACTTAATTTTCTTCTTTTTTTTTCTCTCACAATTTAATATTTTTTCCTTATTGAAGACCAAGTCCTCTTTCTGCTCACTGCTCCTGCCTACTCCAATGGTGTCTGATAATGTAATGTGTGACTTTTAATTTTATCTGATGCATATATTTTCGATTTATTATTTTTCATATGATAATTTGCTACTTATTATTGCAGCATGTGCTTTCCATGCCTGAAGACGACCCAAAGAGGATGGAGCTCATCCGGAAGTACGCAGCAATTTACGGACGTTTCGACTGCAAGAGGAAACCTGAGAAACCTCTAACCTTGCACGAAGTAAGTATTACGATATATTTTTAATATTCAAGTTTAGAGATTATCTTTATTTTTTTCTGGATAAGATAATAACTTGTATTAATAACGTCTCACGCTTACACAATTATTTGCGAATCGCAGAAACATTTTCGATCACACATCAACATTCTTGGCACTTTTATAATTTTGATTATTATTATTATTATTTGAATCAAGTTAAAACATCCGAATCTGTTTGTGCGCGCTTCAAAAATATCATATTAAAAAAAAAATACAAAAAACATTTTTAAAAAAGTAGCCATACAAAATAACTTAAAACCATACGCGTCAGCCAAAAGTTGCTTAGTTTAAATATATTATTACTATTACACATAAATATCGTTCTGGCGGCAGTGTCCTCTGCACGCTGACAGTAAACCTGGTGACAGTCAATTGGAAAAATTTCGGAGCAGCTGAAAACATTACACTAAAAGAACAGCTGATGTCATGATTTAATAAAGGTAACTCATTTATTAAAAAAATTAATTTTACTCTTAGAAACTTAATTTCAATAATTAACTAATTTAATGTGAACTAAATAAATCTAAATAAAAAATTAAAGAAATTTATAATAAATTCTAAAAAACTAAATTATATATTTTGTATTACTATTCATAAAATTGAATAACGTCAACACGTTGAATAATATCAATTTCACATTCAGAAAGAATCATAACATTCAGTTCATAGGAAGGCCAGACTATCTGAATTAGACAAAAAAAAATTCTCTTGATTTTAATGCCGTTTGAAACCAAACTTTGCATAGCAAAACCGTTTCTAGTATAATAGGAGTATATTTAAGCGGCAATTTTTTTATAATTACAATGTATTTTTAAGGCTTCTAGCACTGAGAGTCGTCAGTATTTGGTGCTCACGTGATCAATAGTAGATTTTTAGACCATTCCCAATTTTTTTTTTCTATTTATCGTTATTGTGAATGGATAAAGATGGTATTTATGTCCTATAATACACCGGAAAATAAATTTCGGATTAATTATTTTAATATTTTAATTTATTTTAATATTTTTCAATTTTTGCTGGAAGTTTTTCTAATTTAATTGGAAATGTAGGCAATTGATTTATCTACAAGTATATATAATTGTTCCTCATCTCACATAATTATTTTAATTTAAAATTTTTGTTAAACCTGTTGCAATTCTTTGTCACCAATGCATTATTTAAATAATGCAGTGATGACAAAGGAGAGTCAATCAAATATTTTAATTGATATTTAATATGTGACACGAGAAAAAATTATATATGCTTGTAAATACATCAATTTAAGTTCTGAAGATGGTGATCACTGCACCGAAACTTTAACTAATGTATAAAATTGGAAGTATAATTGACAAAATTTCCAACTAAATTAGAAAAACTTCCTAAAAAAATATTAATAAATCGAAATTTAGGTTCCGTAGGTTTATCATGGGACATAAATACCATCTTTATCGATTCACGATAACGATACATCGAAGAAAAAAATTGGAAATGGTCTAAAAATCTACTATTGATGACGTAAGCACCAGATACTGACCTGACGAATCTCAGTCGTCACTCGAGCCTTGACCAATGCTAGAAGCCTTAAAAATATATTATAATTATTAAAAAAAATTTCCACCTCAATATACTCCTAATGTACACAATAAATAATAAAATTAAAAAAAAAAAAAAATATATATATATATATATATATATATATATATATATATATATATATTATTTGGGGGGAAATGTCTAATGTGTTTGCTGTAAAGTTTGCTAAATGGCGCTTATGCCTTTTTCAAAGAACGACGTCGACAAATATGTGCATATATATATATATATATATATATATATATATATATATATATATATATATATATATATATATATATATAAATGATTCGATGGGCCCAATACCACCTGCGGTAGCTATTGCCTGAAGGAAAGATAAGAGACGGTACCTGGGTGGATATGCATCAGCGCTGTTCTCCTTTTGCCCATATGAATCTTTTTGACATCCTATCCTTATAGTACCACTTTCAACTTTTCTTTATTCCTTTTTTATTCCCCTTTGAATAACTGACATTAATAATAATCTTACATGGTGTGATCTTACGTTTCGTTAAAAAAAAAAAAAAAAAAAAAAATTAGAAAAGTATTTTAAATTTTATTATTACTAATCCAGAGAACATTTGAATATTTAAATTCGTAATTATTAATTCGTTTAGCCTTTGAAATAATCTATAAGAGTTACATCAAAAGAAGATTGAGGGTAGCCTATATCCCTAAATTAATTTTAAATGTCTGGATGGCGTGTTTCACCAAAGTAGGATAATTACTATAACTCTTAACGTCAGGTGATAATCAACATACTGAGATAAACTTGACTTGTAAAACAAGTTTCTGCAACAATTATGAAGTAATAATTTTGAAGTTCTAGGTATCTAGGTAGCTGAGACAGATATGGCAATTAATTGGGAAGTAATTAAAAGGTTAATTTAGAAAAAAAATTTATTTTTTTGCAATTTAAATTACTTTAATTTATAATACATAATATATTATTTAAATGGACAGAGCGCAAATTGTCATAAACTGTAAGTGTTCCGTTTAATTAAATAGTTATTCAGCAATAAATACATTTATTTATAAAGCGAATCTTTATTACCTCTTCTTTAGGTTAATAATAATAATACATTAGGGATTGATAAATTATCTGCCACTTCTATAATTTTGCTTTTATTGAAAAATAGTTTCAAATGTTATACATTCATCTTCAGTTCTAAAAACTTACGAAAATTCAAAAATACACTTTGGTATTATTATACATATTGAATTATATGTCGTCAAAATATACATACTTATACATATTAAATTAAATGTAATAAATTAATATTAAATGTAATATTTACATTACATTTAATTTAATATCTGTAAGTATATGTATTTTGACGACATATAATTTAATATGTATAATAATACCAAACTGTATTTTAAATTGCTTATTTTTGAATTTTTGTGTTTTTACAACAGAAGATGAATGTATAACATTTGAAACTAGTTTTCAATAAAAACAAAATTATAGAAGTGGTAAATAATTTATCAATCTCTAATTAGATTGATCCTTCTATACCATCATTCGTACGCCAACTAATGATAATAAAAATAATAATGAAAACTGGTAATAAGATCAACAGCTGAATTTATTGAAAAGGAAATTGTCAAATTTCTACTTAATTGAAGTCGTGGCCGACATAAGAAAAAAAAAAAAATGCATGGGAGCTAAAAGTGACCTAAGTCCGGTTGCAACTTTATCATGCGACTGACCCAGTTTTTCGTTAATTGTAGGTTTTTCTTTTCTTTTTTTTTCTTTAAAAATACCTGGCTCGATTCACGATATAATTGGTTTTGTCATATTTGTTTTTGGCTTTTCAAACCACCGGGAATACAATTTGGTTTAGACCAAATAAAGTACCTCTTCTCGGTATGCGTATCTCTACTTCTATTTGTAATGTATGGGAATCGATAATTAATGATAAAAAATATCGATATTTGAACAAACTTTTCCGTAATGTCCGTTAAATACTTTTATTTACTTTCTCTACTGTCGGTCAAATCTTGTAATCGTATTAGCACACTTCCGTTTATGCGATCGAACTATAATTTGCAGGCTTGACCTGATAGTTGATAATATCTGTCGTGGTAGTGACATATCAACCTAACCTAATCTACTAGTCAACTGGGTGTTTAAATTATTTTTGAAATTGAAACTGATTGTATCTAACGTTTTGTGACGTTATATAATTCTCAGAGGAGGAATAAAAACTAAATAATTTATTTTTTATCGCGATTTACAAATCGTTAGTAATCAGTCAGCTGTTCTTCATCCACCATTATCCAGCTGTCACAAGATTTAGTGTCAGCGTGTAGACTTGGGTTTCAAACATCTTTAAAATCAAGAGACATTTTTTTCTTTATCGTATTTATTTTTATCAACTATTTTTCGTTTCTATCTGTATGTGAAATCGATTCTATCCAACGTTTTGACGTTATTAAATTCTTGGAGATGTAATAAAAACTATATAATTAGGTTTGTTAGAATTTATTATAAATTTCTTTAATTTTGTATTTAGATTTATTTAGTTCACATTAAATTAATTGTTTATTGAAATTATGTTTCTAGATTATTTTTTGAATAAATGAGTTGCCTTTGTTAAATCATGACATTATAGTGTTTTCACAGTTAGTCAGCTGTTCTTATAGTGTAGTGTTCTATTAGCTGATCCGCCATTTTTTCAAGTGACTGCCACCAGGTTGACTGTCAACGTATAGAGAAGAACAATGTCGTGACAAAACTATCACGGCAGAAGAAAACTCAACGTGTGCACGAAGATTTAAGGCTATGTTTTTGGAATCTATATCGTATAAAATAAAAAATAAAAATCGATTTTGACCGAACCAGATGTCATAACATAATAAGTTATGGGCATAACAACATGCAGTTGTCTTATTGTAAATATCAAAGTATTCGGACTAATTGACAAAATGTCAATATTAAAGCATTTCAACTTTTCAAGATTTCTTTACTCGAGATAACTGAAATTGGATCTCTCATTCGAATTTCTTCTACACCGTCAGTTTTAATTTCAAATTTATTTCAATTATTCTCCTTGTGTCTCTTAAACCAGTTTCGAATCCAATTTAGATTTATATTACTTATGTCGATTCAGGGCCGACTGAATATCCAACTATTGTAGCAGCCCAATATATTTGGGCAGCACTGATTTCAATAAATCATTTCTCTCTAAATATATATATATATATATATATATATATATATATATATATATATATATATATATATATATATATATATATATATTTTCTCCTCTTTTTCCCTTCCATAGTAACTCTATGGTAGGTCGTGTATTTATAAAACGTACTGGTTCCTTGCTGCAATAGGCATACTACCTGTATAATAGTGTTTTAGTTAGATAATATTATAATAATATTGATTGTTGAAGAAATATAAACATAGTATACACATTAGAATGATGAAGTATGAAGAAAAAATAAGAAAACAAAATGAGCATAATAAAAATTAAAAAAAGTCAAAACAAAAATATTGAATCTTAAACTAAACTTAAAAATATTGAAAATTAAACAAAATATACAAAATACTATAATTTTACAATGAAATTTAAAAATACAATTAGATAATATACAGATGCTATAATTTTACAATTGATCTCAGTAATTTCCAAATATAAAATTATATAGTATATATACCATAAATATATGTTGTAAACTATGCAACTAATATAAAAATAAGAATATATACTATATATATATATATATATATATATATATATATATATATATATGTATAGCATATATGTAATGTATTTGGAAAATTCCAAAACAAAGCCTTAAATATCTCCAAAACCAATTACTAACTAACCTGTCAACGTTTCGTCAATTCAGGAATCAAGAAAGGAGAAAAAGATAAGTTCACATATATGCAGACAAAAGAGAGCACATCTCATATCATCATTCTAAAAAAGAGGCATAAACTAGATACAGCACCTCAATCTTTTGTCTGCATTTATTTGATCTTGTTTTTTCCGTCATGGTGATGCCGGAATTTTCGAAACGTTGGCTTTGATTTTGGAATCCTCCAATGATATCTTAATAATATATTTTTTTTTCCTTTTTGATTATGTTCTCTTTTATATTAATATATTATCGATTTAGTAAACCCACGTATTATATTTTTATACATTAAATATAGACACTAAAGTGATCGCACTTTTAAGATTTTTTAAAGTTTTATAAAATTTAAGATAGTTCTAATAAAAGTATTTAATTCTATTTTTTTAAGAACAGCACCTTTGGCTTCCTATTAACAAAGTGGGTAATGGATGGGTCAAGAACATGGTTGAATCATGATGCTGACCACATTTCCTTGAATTAGCCACTGTTCTAGAAACTAGACCTTGTCTATTCCTAACCATATTTTCCTTAGCATATTTTATTCTTTCTATACAATTCTTTCATGTTTTTTTTTTTTAATTATTTTATTAAGTAGAAATTTCGAATAAAGTTTTGTTATCTTAAAATAATTAAGAATTTCTGAGTCAGAAGCTGCATAACCATTTCTCCATGCTGATAGTTACGTTATCCTTCCAGGTGTCCGTAAACGAGGCTGCGGCCCAGATCTGCAGGTACCGTCCAGCACTGCTCACCAGGAGGGACGAGCTCTTTCCCTTGGCGAGGCAGGTCGTCAGGGACTCTGGATATCACTACTCCAAGGGCCATTCCAAGTAAGTTAATTTTTATTATAGTAATAATAATATAGCCTTATAAATAATAAGTGTCAGCTTATAACCTCATTATATCATCGACCGTTTAGTACGTTAGTACTAAAGGCTAAAATGGAATTCTTAATAGAATTAAACTGATTTTAATATTCTGAAAAGAGTACAGCAAATGATAGATAATGAAACAAGTCCAAGAATATGCTAATACATAATCCAGTATAGACCTGAAAAGAATAATTAAATAACCCATTTTTAATATCACAGTATCTTCAGTCTATACAATCCAAACTAAACTGACAGTAAAAGCCCGTGCCCACGGTTCAGTCATGACAGCAAGTATCGTTGTTACTGTCGCATTGTAAACTGCAGGACTGTCACCATCTTATTATAAAACTAAATAGAATAGAAAACGACAAAGATAAAAATGCAAAGATAAGAAATAACCAAGATTAGTAAGAGTAAAATAAAAAATACAGAAGGGGTTATGAAATTTAGATCATGAATGAAAATTATCTGTCATATAAAAAAAAGTAAATAAATAAAATAAAAATTATTATTTTAATTATTTGTAACTGAACAATTAAAAATATTTGGGGGAGCCGAGCTGAATAAAACATTATTCGTTATTTAAAATATAATCCAGTCAATGCTCAAAAGGGATGACGTCAAGGGAAATTACGAGACGGCCAAAATCAGACTTCAGAGCTTTGTTTGGACTATTTAAAAGGTAAACATTCTAAAAGTCCTGGGATCTAGGAACAGAGGCAAAGAGAGGAGGGGATAAAAGTTCATGCTTTTCGGTTTTTCGATTATCTCTCGAAAATGATTCTTCCTAACTTAAAAAAAATATTATAAAAAAATCGAAGAGTATTAAATTTCATTACAATAATTTATCTATTATTTTTTTTCGTACCTATTATAGTTTAAGAAATATGCGCTCTTCAAAGTAACGAACGGTAAAGACGACAGAAGAGTCAAATTTTTTTTTTTGAAATTTGTTACTTTGAAGAACGTATATTTCTTAAACTATGACAGATACGAAAAAATTAATTGAGACATTCTTATAGGAAATTTAATCTTTTTCAATTTTTTACATAAAATGTTTTAAGCTACGACCAACCGTTTTCGAGATATGAACGAATAACCGAAAAATATCACCTTATAGGGGAGAGATCTCCTCTTTTTGGCTTTGCTCCTAGAGCCCAGAACGTTTATTGCGTTTACCTCTTAACTAGTCCAAACAAAACCCTGAAGTCAATTTAAGCTGCAAACCCCTCATTGACTGTCTAAATAAAAGATTTGTATTAAACGAATACAAATCTTATATTATATATATATATATATATATATATATATATATATATATATATATATATATATATATATATATATATATAAATTATGCCTTGGATTGAGACTATTTCCGCTCATGCAAGTTGAAGAAACATGTAAACGGTACTCGGTTTCCACGGCTTCTTCGATCTGGAAGATATTGTTCCTATTCGACGAGTAGGGGGGAGAGATTATCCAACAGAGCGTGGAACTATATCCAACGGCGAAACCATTTCGTCGATTTGGGCCACTTTTTTTTTTTCCTTCGATGAGCTCTAAGACTAAAAAAGAAGTTAAAAAAGGCCGGACCCTCAATTCGTTCTGAGCCCGGACCCCTCTTCAGTTTTTAGGTCGCCGTCTCCAGTCATCTGTAAGGCGTTCTCATTCTTATTCACTTTTTATTAGTTCACTTTTTTCTTATTATTTATCTTCTTTTCTATTTTTTTTTATTATTATTTCTCTTTTGACCCTTTCAGTCATGATACCTCCCCTTGTTATTGTCGAGTCGGAAAATTAAGAAAGAAAAGATGCATTAAAGATAAATTAGGCCTTTCTTATGAGTCCTTTAGAAATCCCTGGTCAGTTATGCGTGACGTAATGCGGTAGGGGTATTTTTATGCTAATAACTGTCTGATAATCCAGTGGTCCATAGTTGAATTTTCAAGGAACGATTTATTTGAACGGTATGGCCACGATAAATAAAGAAAAAAATATATGGAATAATCAATGGTTGACCGTAGAACTTTATGACGGAATGAGATGGTCCGGGAGGCGGTCAAAAAATGGATCACAAATAGTAAAAACTATTTATTAGGACGTTTCGACGCTCTTTTTAGGTCTTTATCTGAGCTGAATAAACAAAATATAAAAATACAAATAAAACAATGACATATACAGTGAACGAATTAAAATTAACAATTAAAAAGACAGTGAGAAAATGAAAAGAGTGATGAATTTGTAAAATGTTATAAGATGAAACTGATACAGAAATAACAATAACTAAAAATAAATAATTTATATTAATATATTATGCTGATTATTAATAAAATTGGCTTTATAATAATATTAATAGAAGAGATATAACATAACTAAAATCGATTTAATAACTAAAAAGGGAAATAAAAATAAATAAACAGACAAAATTTAGTACCTTGAAGCTCAAAGAAAGGTGGAAGAGTGACTTAGCAAAATAGCAAAGTAATTAAGGAGGCACTGTAGGAGTAGTAATTAAGAATGCCATTAATAGTTATATAGAGAAGACAGTGGGGAGGGATTGTCATTATATATCTGGGTTGATCATACAAATTTATAAAAGAGGAAATAGAAGAAAAGGAAAGGAACATTTGTAAATAATAAAATGGTCAGAGGAGAAAATTAAAAAATATATATATATATATATATATATATATATATATATATATATATATATATATATATATATATATATATATATATATATATATATATATCACGGCAAAAATATAGCTGGAGTGCCATCTGTAGGGGATGTAATGAATATAGTTTTTGTATATCAGTCTATGTTTCATCTTATATCATTTTACAAATTCATCACTGTTTTCTCACTAAGTCTTTTTAATTATTAATTTTAATTCATTCACTGTATATATCATTGTTTTATTTTTGTATCTTGTTTATTCAGCCCTGATGAAGACCTGCAAACTGGGTCAAAACGTCGGTTCCTAATGAATAATTTTTACTATTTGTGATCCATTTTTTTACCGCCTTCCGGACCACCTCATTCCTTAAAAAAAAAATATATTTTTTTTATAGTTTTATTTATTAAATCCTTTGCTAACGAAGTATTAATTAGATTTATTTCTATCGATTACAAATAATCGATTTTGTTTTGGAGGTGGTTTATTTTTTATGAGGACCCGTTCATACCGTGACTGTAACAGCAACGGTTACAGCCATGACAGCAACTGTCGCGCTATCACCCTGTATGGGATAGTCGCCGTCATGATAGCATTTACTGTCGTGGAAGTACTGTCGCACTGTTGGCTTGAGCTGATAGTTGACAGTATCTGTCATGGCAGTGAATTATCAGCCTAACCTAACCTACTCATCATCTGTTAGTTTTGATTATTTCTGAACTTTAAATTGATTGTATATTTAACGTTTTTGACTTTATTTAATTCTTCAAAGAGAGATAAAAATCATATAATTTAGTTTTTATGATGACTTACAAATTGGTAGTATTCAATTGTTCTTCATCTGTCATTTTTTTAACTCTCACCAGGTTTACTTTTGTTAAGAGAAATACATTGGCATACTATTTCACTGTCGTGACAGTACTATCATGACAGAAAACTATCGCCGTGTGAATGAGGCTTAAATCCTATTCCATTTCGTATTATTGTGATTTTCATCAAATTATCTCTGAAACTTTTCCATAATGGTTTTAAATTGTTTTAGGTCCTATGCCAAAACTCCTTTCAACGGTGAACAACCCCCTTCGAAAAGGTCTCGCCTAGAGAACTGCTCGCCAGACTATGAGGAAGCTCTAAAGAGGAGACAGGTATGTTTATAGATATATTCATTAATTTTAACTTCGTAATTTTATTCATTATTGTCTTTCCGAATTAAACTGTTGAAGTCTTCTGATATTCTATTTGATAGGTCTTTAAGAAAAAAAAATAAAGATGAAGAAATGATTTTAATTTGCTGTCTTTTACTATTAATGAACTTAATATTATAAAATGCAATAATTTCTATGTCCCTTAAAAAAAAAAATGGTGGTTGTATTGGTTTATTTCAAAGTTAAATTTAAAGAATATTTTAACAAAAAAGCAGTATTGATTATGCTGCAACTTTTTTCAATAAGTTTATACAGATATGTATACCTGTTTATTTAATAAATATTATAAAAATATACTTTATCCATACCTACACCATATCTTTATATATATACATATACTTTACTTAAATGGTTGCTATTTGAAAAAGTGGGTGCAGATCCAAAGAAGTTGAGAAACTTGTGCTGTGGACCAACTCTGGGCATATCCCTATTTTATTTGGCAAATCCTTTACTAGTACAATACAAAGTTGATCACATGTATGTTTTTCTTGACTTTTGCTTTCATCAGAGAAACTATCATCAGATAACTTGATTGTCCCTATCACACCACTATGACAGTGTTTTCATACTATCACATTTGACTGGTTGATAGTATTTTGTGGCTATCATTGGCGGATTTAGGAAGTGGCTATATGGGCTTCACAGAGGCTTGGTGAGAGGGGATTTACATATTTTTTGGGGGGAGGGAGGAGGGATTTAATAAGAAGAAAGCAAATAATAACCTAAATGTCTATAATCGCCAAATATGGTTTAAGTTTTAAGGATAAGCATGAAAATTGGATTAAAAACTATTGTTAAAATTACCAAAAATATTATTCAAAATTAATATCTTATGTTGGGGGTATGAAAATTATAATTTTTTGCACATTTCGGGGAGGGGATATAATCCTCTGATTCTCTACTCCCCCTGCATAAGCCCCTGGGGCTGCAGCCCAGGGTGACAAATTTTCAATAAAATGAATTTTCATTCCAAAAAAGCTGTAATAAATAGGAGGTCTTGTACCCTTGTATGCTGCTCTCGCCAATATAAACTTATAAGGTTCTTCGTTATCATGATTACCCTTGGGTTTAGGGCAATTTTTTCCTAAAGAATTTTCTCAGTGCAGTGGTGGCAGATTGCTACTAGCTTCTAGGCAGCAATAATGTAAATCAATCTGCCTCTGGCACCTACAATAACGAAAAAAAAATTTAAATATTTAAAAAAATACAATAGGGGTACCACTGGAAAGCACTGTTTCTTGAACAACTTTAAGATGATGACTTTATAGAGGCTGGGTGTGTCCCAGTGGGGTCATCCCGACCCCAGAGTTTCCCAAATTACCCACAGCTGATAGAAAATAAAATAAATTTTTTGCCTCAACATGCGAATATGAAGTGATTGCAAACAAGTGAATTGCACGAATTTATAAGCCATGATAATGAATATAAGTCTTGAAATCAAAAAGAATAATTTTTATTGAAAAAGGGTAATTTTGATTCGAAGAAGGAGAATTTTCATGAAAAGTAGTGGAGTTAAAACCTATCTAGGAATTAGAAGTCAAGAATCTTACTCACTAAGCTGTCCCACTCCTAATTATTCACGTACAATTCTATAAATCTATATTAAATTATTCTAACTTTAAAAAAAAAATTCTATTAAAATTATCCTATCACCCTCCTCCACTCTCTCCTATTCCGGGCAAGCGTCCGCCATCTTCTGATTTCCAGCCTCTTCAGGATGTCTTCCACCTCATCCAACCACCTCAGATGTAATCTTCCTCTACCACTTCTTCCACCAGATCAGTCTTCGAGCAGACGTTTGGGGTTTGCTTTTACCTTACTATGATCAATAAATCGATAAATGACCTTACTATCTGATCTGGCTCCCCCTCACGATTGAGACCAAATTAGGTTTCGCATATATCCTCATTGGTGCAAATTCTCGACTGCCCATGTTCATGGACCATAGATCCTGCGGAGAACCATTCTCTTCCATTTCCTTTGAGACGACTTAGATAGCACCCAGGTCTCAGAACCATAGGTGACAACAGGTCTTATGACTTTATCATACACAATGATCTTGATCCTGTGAGACTGGGCTCTATAATTTAGTATTTTTCACTAGGCAAAGCAGTATCTATTTTTGCTTTCAGTTCCTCCATCATTTCATTATTTTATGTAATTATTGCACCCAGATACTTAAAGATTTCAACTGCTTTTAGGATATGGTTTCCTATTTTGACATATTCCTCTGCTCCATCCAGTTTTCTTGAAGCTAACAATTAAACAATCTATATAAGTAAAATAATCCTATAATAGCCTTTAATGTTTTTTTTAATAATTTTAACATGGAAACTGTTCATTTTCTTTTCAGGAAAGACTCGACCAAATCGCTGAAGAGCTGAGATCGGTGAAAGAGAAGACCGATGACCTACTCACCAAGGAAGATAGTGGGCAAGCCGAGGTAGAGGCTCTCAGTTCCCGCCGACAACAGCTGCTCACCGAGCAGACACAACTAGTCAACCAGAGCCTCCAACCGAACAGGTCTGGTTCGAAATCGAAAGATTGTGTCATATTAATTGACTAAGTTACGTTAGGATAACGTAATAACTATTAAGATAAATATAAATACTTTATGGAGTCGTAAGTTAAGTATGTAATGCTTAAATATGTAAGTTACCATTCTCATTTTTTTTTGTTCCTATTTCTTTTTAAAAACATTGTAATAGCATGTAATAGAGTTGTTTATAATTACTCTTAACTTATTATTTAGGCTACGCTTATTTCAGATTGTACAGACAGAACAGCAGCGGTAAGATTCTGTACGTGGATCCGGATCGACCTGATACGGACGATACCGATTCTCAACTGTCTTTTAGCAATGAAAGTTCTCCTCTTCCTGTGAGTTCAAGTATAAAAATTGATCTGACAAATATTAACCATCCCAAAAGATAAGCTGATCATAAGTTATTCATTTTTCTTAGAATCTTCCTATAGAAAAAGAAAATTATTAAGATTATATAGTAAACAATTGGAAAATCCCAAAACACAAAGCATCAAGTCTCTAAAATAACGGCAAACAATTAAGCAGTCAACATTTTGTCAATTCAGGCATCAGGACATGCACCAAAAATTGTGTGATTGGATGTCTTGGAGTGATTTTTTTTTTCCTTTTTTTTAAACGTTTTTTAGCATAAGGAGTGATGTTCTGTCTCTGGTTGATGCGTCTTTATGGACGGTTGATGTGAGATGTGCTGTATTTGATCTTCATAGATGTGATTTTTTGGTCTATGTTCTAATGATGCCTGAATTGGTGAAACGTTGACTGGTTAGTTGTTTACTGGTATTTTAGAGACTTTATGCTTTGTGTTTTGGAATCTTCCAATTGTTTTCTAACAATTAATTTATGTCTCTTTTTGAATTTTTGCTCTTCTATATTATATAGTAATTTTTTTGTGACCTATATGATTCAGTTTGCCTATTGGTTTAACCACAATTATTAACTAAAAATAAATTTATTTAACCCAACAATTAATTTTATTTTACTACACAGGGCAAAAGCGTTTTATGCTCCATCTATTTTTTTAATTTTATATATATATATATATATATATATATATATATATATATATATATATATATATATATATAGATAGATAGATAGATAGATAAAAGAACTTTATTCTGGGACTAGGTCCCTTAAGAATAACATGAAGGAATATATATATATATATAATATATATATATATATATATATATATATATATATATATATATATATATATATATATATATATAAACAGCTAATGAATATTTACAAAAATTCAGGAATTTTGGTAGAACAATTTATTGGGGGAGGAAGACAAAATCTAAAATTTTCCAACAATTTTGACCGGATTTCCCAACAATAATTTTCCTTTTTATTCAAACATAACATTTTATCAATAAAATCCCAATTTCATAACTTAAAAAGTATCGGTATTGGTTTTAAATTTTAGTGAAATATTTTACCACAATTTTCGTAGTTTGAAGTAGGTTCTCAAATTTCCCAACTTTTTGGGTTTTAAAATTATTGGGGAGGGGAGGAAGAATTTTTACATTTAAATTAATTGAAACTTTTGAAAATGTTGCTAGCTTTGAATTTTGTTTTCCAATACTACTGTAGACTTCCAAGTGTTATCAAAATATGCAAAAAATAAATATTTAATCTTTTATTTAAAAATAAATAAATAATTGGAATCCATTTGCAATATTGATACAAAAATATAATATTCATTAGTTCATTTAAAAGAAAGACATAAAGGCTTTTATAAAGCCCAGTCATTACATTGACTAAATTGATTGAAATAAAGGCCAACAAAATAAAACAGCACTATAATTTTTCAAAAAATGTGTTATTAATATAGCTTTTAGGAATAAACTAAAATAATAACACATTTTTTATCTTCAATTATAGAAGTAGATGGAAATAGTAAATAAGTGATAGGAAATCAATAACTGATATTGAATGATACTTAGTGAAAAAAAAGCTTTCTTATTATCATATTTACCTAAAATGGCAATTTTTCATCCATATTAAATTAATGGTGGAAGTATGGTTGACCAAAGAAATATATGAAGCAGAAGCTTGGTTGGAGATGCGGTCAATGAAGAAACACCCAAATATGAAAAAACTTGTTATGTTGTGTGCCGAAGTTTCAGGCATCCCACGATGCCCTAAAACTTAGGTCGGCACACAATATAATAAGTTTTTCGTATTTGTGTGTTTCTTCATTGACTGCACCCCCAATCCAGATTCTTCTCCATATATTAACCTAAACTACGATGTTACCAGAGAGATAATGAAATGTTGACAACTCATAATATAAGATGAAAATAATTTTACTATAATATTGTATTTGTAATTTATATTTGTGTTGTTGTTTACATGCGGATCATTACAGGAGATGAGCGACTCACGAGACTCCACCAATAGGGAGATAGAAGATGGCAGCCCGGGTAAAGCGCAGGTAAAGCGGGCTCCAACTAACAGCACCTCTTGCACAAGACCTCACCCAATGCCACCAGCTTTCCCATACCGGCAAATGATGCACTAACTAATTCTCAAACATCTTTTGCGCTACTAATTACTAATCAAATCTGTGCATTTTTTATAACATTTTCTTCCGAATCGATCAGTGCTTGCTTCTATTCTAGTCATCGATAGTAAAGTGAAAATTATATTTTTGTATCTTGAGGAAATTAAGATAACCAAGTTATCATGTTCTTTGTTATCGATATTGTTACTTTTCTTGAATTATGTTTAAGTGAAATTGTTGTTTTGAATCGTTATTAAATTCATTTTTAATTTATTTCCTTTTTATACTAAGATTTAATTTTCCTATAAAATATTCTTCATTTATATTACTGCAATTTAATGGAGGAATGTATATACAGTCAATCCTCGATAACTCAAATTTCTATAGAAATATAAATCACTTCAAATTTTGCACTGTTTGAAATAAAAATAGTTTGAGTAGATGTTGGATTTTGGATATTTCTAATTGATAGGATCCATGCCTCACTGCCATATGTAACCACTGTACGAAAATATATTCTTTTTCTGAGACCACAGGGTATATTATCCATTTGGAAGAAAAATGCCACAATACGAAAAAGTAGAATTTTACAGGAGAAGTGTTTGAAGTTTGCCTATTTAGGTTTAGCGCTGTCCCTCAATTTATAGAACAGTCTGTTTGTCTGTTTTGTTTAAAAAAAAAAAAGTTAATCTTCTTAAAACTTTCAAATTTTCATAAGGGTATATGCAACTTATTTTATAGTTGATGTGTAATATTCTTTAGATCACTTGAAAATGGGGAAGAAATGCCCGAAACGTTGTGAAAAATGGTGAATAAAGTTAGGAAGTAGATAAGGGAAATTTTCCTGAAATTTAATAATTTTAAAAGCTAATCATGAATCATAATTCAAACTGTGGCAGTTTTCCATAAATAAAAAAACAGTACAAGCTTCTTTAGAGTTTATTTATAATAAAGACATTCTTGAAAAAATAAATTGAATTTAAAAAAAAAAAAAAACTCAAAATATTTTATTGAATGTGTTTAAAGTACAAACTAATATTTCAAACATAAATAAGGATGACACATATAATTTAGTTGCTCGAGACAGGTGTTTAAATTAAAGATAGTCAATGATCCAAATTGTCTCAACATTTTCTTTTCTCCACTGTGTCAACATTTCCGCAATAAATAATGATCTTTTAAATTATTCATACAGAAGCAAAATATTGATGCTTTTTGGCTACTAACTGGCCTAAGAAAAATATTTTTAAAACATTAAAAACAATTTATTATTATCTTTATCAAGACAGTCTCTATAAAGTTACTTTCTAATTACAGGTTGAAGCTAGTCATTATGTTTGACTAATAAACATATACAGCTAAACAATCATTTTTTTTTTTCTGGAAGCTTTCCAAACAAAAACAAAAGTTTTCATATTCTGCTACTCTTCTTCCAAATGGACGATATTAATGGACTAATAGTTTATGTTGCCATTGTGAATTCTTACTTAATATATTCTAATTTTTTATCCTTGGTTTATTCTAAAAAACACTTCCAAAGCAGATTATAAAAAGATAAGATAGAACTAGACTGCGGTGTTTGGAGAATGGACAACTAAAGAAATATTTAGCTACCTATTTTAGCATTTTTGATTTTACGGTCAGACTTGAAAAATCATCTAATAGAGATACCTAATGTTTTTGATAATTTTGGCTTTATCAAAATTTTCATTTTGTACAGGTAAATTATCTGTTTCTTTTTTTTTCTAAGGAATTTCTTTAGTATGAAAGTCTCTTCAACCAAATTCCTGTCTGAGTAGGCCCCTCCATATCTCTCTGGCCCATCATGTCCTCCTCCCCTTCTACCCTCAGCTTCCCAATCCATTATCAGCCTTGGTATCCTATTAACATTGATCCGTCTCACGTGGCCATACCATCTGAGCCTTCTTTCTTCCATTACCTCTAGGACATTCTGTCTTACTTCCATTTTCTCTCTTATAATGATGTTTCTGACCCTTTCAATCCGCATGATGGTATAGAAGGATCAATCTAATTAGGGATTGATAAATTATTTGCCACTTTTATAAATTTGTTTTATTGAAAACTAGTTTCGAATCTTATTCATTCATCTTCAGTTCTAAAAGCACACAAAAAATTCAAAAATAAGCAATTCAAAACATAGTTTGGTATTATTATACATATTAAATTAGATGTAATATAAATCAGTATTGTAAAATATTTATGAATTATGAATTTAATTAAGACAAGAAATCAAATACATGTTGGTACTCAACAAGGTTTAAATGGATTATATCAAACAGAAAAGTTTGTACTGGTTCCTTCTCGCATTGTACTAACAATGACCGAGAGATAGGCAGGATGTTTTTAGGTAAACGGTTTAAGGGTCGTGATTTTTCCAGTAATGCCGATGAGTAATTGGTTTTTCCGTTATAGATGGGAATAAATTTAAGAATGGACTATTGGAGATATTTATTTGGTCATTTAAGCAAAAATCTGGATTGGATTTGAAGTATTTTATTATTTCAAGTGCTTCATATATATTTAATTTGAGGCTGTTTTCAACGTGATGTATTAATTTAACTCCTGAGTCTTCGATGAATTTATGATTTTTTTTCATTTAAATGAATTGCAAAGTTGGAATTCTCTGTCTTATTATTATGTGCACGTATATGTGCAGATAATCTCTGATTTAGCGATCTTCCAGTCTGGATTAATTATACTTATTAAATTAAATGTAATATAAATTTATATTGAATTTAATTTAATATGTATAAAAATATCAAACTTTATTTTAAATTGCTTATTTTTTAATTTTTGTGTGTTTTTAGAACTGAATATGAATGCATAACATTCGAAACTTGTTTTAAATAAAAACAAAATTATAGAAGTGGCAAATAATTTATCAATCCTTAATTATTAAAATATTGCTGCTCCACAGTAGGGAATTAAGTATTCCCCCAGCTTTTTTTCCGTTTGTTATTCTTTTTTCAATTTCTGCATCCGTTCTATCATTACTTTGAATTACGGATCCCAGGTATCCGTTAGAATCTGTTTCTCTGACGTGAAAAAATTAAATTTCACCCAATATTATTTTTTAATAATCCTTTTATTTATTTTTTTTTAATAAAGTTTTTCTCTAGAGAATGGGGAAAAAACTGTATTATCGAAGAATTTGAGTTATTGACAATCGACTGTATATAATTGAGGAAATTGGTATATCCAGTAAACAACACATACCATCCTGCTATTTTAGCTTTTTCCATTTAGGGAGCAGATAAAATTCATAGTATAATAAAAGTGGTTAGATGCAAAGAATAACGGAGTATTTACGAAATAATGAAAGTCTATGTGTAAGTGTGGAAGGAATAGTGCTGAACCAGAGCATATATAACAATGGAAGTTCCTATGATGTTTAGCTTGTAAAGAACTTGGTGCTACACGGAAAGAAAGTGTTGGAAGGTAATATTAGATTGACAATGAGTAAAATCAAAAAATGCTTTTGCTCACCCCAATACTATGATTCTTTGCTTTAAGTTATTGGTAGTTTAATGCTAAAGTATGATTTTTTATCTTTGGAATTCTCAAATTGTTAATAGTTTTCATTGACTTGATCCCCTGCTTGTGGCTTGAGTTTCGCTTGGGCCCGGTTCCATAGAAACCATAAATTTCCTTATTTATTTGTTGCTAATTGATTCAGTTTCTTTCACTGCAATAGAATTTATTTTCACTTCTGTGAAATGCCGCTAACCTGATGAGAGTTTTATATAGGTGCTCCTCACTTCACGGCCAGCTGTTTAGTACAGCATTCGAGTTTCGACCTCAGAAATTAGGGAATCCTCTTTCTAAGCTTGAGAGTCGATCAATGAGGATTGGATATATAACTTGAAATTGGTACATTCCACAATTTCAAATGATAAAATTAGAGTGAAATCATCAACAGGATTTTAAGTTGTAATAACAAGGCAGTGAAAAGGTCTTATTCATGAGATGGAGACATTTTTCGAGATCTGGTTTGACAACGAGACATTGCTAAATTAATGGATTACACTGAGTTAACAATTGAAGGTTTAATAGAGTTAGTATGGAGGTGCTATGTGAGCAGGTTCTTAGTAAAATGCCGATCTACTCTTTTGTAGACTTAGCATTTTACTGAGTACCTGCTTACATAATGGAGCGTTCTTACGTTTTATTCACTTAGAAAGATGAGCAGGTACTCTGAATCAAATATTTGGAGCACATGCTCCATATACTTAATAACTATTCTATTGTGTAACTTCCCTTTATTCACATCATACTGAAGCACCTTCTCAGTTTTTGAGTAATGAGCAAGTGCTCAGTTTTATTCACTTCATCTAATATGTACATATGCTGGTCTGTTTTATGAATAAATTTGAAGTTTATTACATAATTTTTATACAATGATACTATATTTATGGCGCAAGCTTATTGACCAGTGGCAAGCTTATGTAGTCGTTGGAACGAAACTCAGTCGTGAAGTGAGGAGTACCTGTATAGCTTAGATTGAGTTTTCTTCCCAAGAGCTCAGAGAGTTCAATATATTCTTCATTAGCCAATGGGATCCTTGCTCTTATTTCTTCTTCTTATCATTGAAATTTTCATCTATTCGACTTTCTAGATGTTGGAAGCTGGCGACACACTGGAAAAGTATACATTTACTTCTTTGAATATCTTCTTTATTATGTTAACTTATCTTTTACACTTCTAAAAATTATATTTCAATATTTAATTACGTTTAGCAAACTGTGTATAACTAAAACTAAAACTGACTAAAGTATCTTTACGATCTATCAAAGGCATTTTTATTTTATTATTTCTTTTTCATTATAAACTATTTACAAGATTAAAAATATTATTATTGTTTTTGTAGTCTAGAATTATAGTTTTAAATATTCCTCAGAAAGAATATAGCAGTGAATCAAAGAACAATTATATGCACAGGTATCATGTGAAAATGTAACAGGTACGATAAATCAGCTAATACACTCCTTAGGTTGTGGACCATAGATGGTGATGGATTGCATGGTCAGGGAAACTTTAATAACAATGCTTGCTTATATTCTCAACTAATAACCTTATGCATTTTTTGTAACTCTATAATTACATTTTCTTTATATGTTTATGCATTCAAGATATCTGTAGTAACAAGGAATATGTTCGTTTGTCGAAAAATGACAAAAACAAGTTAGGTGATTGCGGACATGTTAAAAAGATATCTAATATATATATAAGTTTCTGTTGTTGACATTCCAACATATTCCATGTAACTACAGCTTTACAGTAACACTTCTTTATAATGGGGACCAACATTGGATACACTGGCACTTGCAAAGTGATTAAGTAATCACTAAACAAGAAACATTTTCAAACTTTTCTGATTGATTTAAAAATCACATTTTATGTTAATCCTGGATCTTTTAAAATTTATGTTAAAGTATACAATAATTTTGGTTGTTCGGTCCCTATATTTATCCTTCATGATTCGGTTCTATTAGTATTTGTTAAAATTCAAATCTTCTTAAAATATCACCAAAAGTTATTAAAGTTGATATTTTCAAAATTATATTCGTAGCTGAGGTGGTCAATTAAATAATTTATATTTTACAAATTAAAAGAAATAAGCGACCACACAAACAAAAATAACTGCTTGAAGAAAGAAGGTGAATTTTTATTTTAATTGGCCTGTGTATTATAAAATATTAATGCATTCTAAATTGTCTAAATTTATTTATTTTTTATAAATCTAGTTATATTTTGAAGTCTTTTTCCTGAAAAATTATCTGAAATAAATCAACAATAATTACAATTCAGAAAAATTATTCTATTACAAAAAGTTACATTCAAATGGTTTTGTAATCTTAATTTTGTGTTTCAATATATCTCTACATTACTTGAGGAGATCAGTTTCAAAACCGCCTCAATCCATTTTCAAAAATTTTACAGGAGATACCAAAATTATTGGATTGAGTTGCTTTAAATCAAAATCCATTATGAGTTGCTTTTAATCTAAATCCATTATGATTTTGAATCCAATTTGGTTAATTTTTTCAATAATGAACCATTATAACCGACTTAGAAAAAAAAAATTTAACGAGCCTACAAAATTTGAGCTTTTGTGTTTCATGATATGTAGAATCCAAAAATAGAATTAAAAAAATCCCTTTGCCCCCTGAAATTATAGGGCCAATTTTTTTCAGATTTAGGATCCAAGTCATCCCAGGATGATCCTTGGAACCCAACATTACCATCTGCCATTTTATTTCAAAATGGCATCCGATTCATGAAGTTAGAGGAAAAATATAAAGCATTTTGGAATCTTCATACATTCATGAGAAAACATAAATAAATTTATTTTTTGGGGGTCTTAGGGTATAATGATTCTGAAATTCTTTTACTAGTATAATTAATAATTAATTTAACAAATAAATAATAATAAACCAATGTGTAATAATTTGTAGCATTTTTATACTGGATTGTTTTTGGTCAATATGACATTACTAGATAATACAGTGCATTGAGAACTTCTTCTTTGATGGTGCTACAACTCATTAAGAGTCAAGGCTTCTCGCACTCAGACCCACCATTCTTCTCTGTTTTTTGTTCCTGCTCTCCAATTTCCAATATTTTCTGGGCATCTGTTGCCACACAATCCACCCAATGCAGGTGAGGTCTTCCAATGATCCTTTGAACTCAGCATTACTATCTGCCATTGAGAACTTTTACCAAAAAAAAAAATATTTGTGAAAAAGGGCATTGAGCCGGTTTTGAAATCAATTGCCTCACTTATCTTAAGGGGGATTCATTTTCCTGCCATTGTTTGTATTTTATAGATTGGTTTTGGTGAATTTTTTTTTTTTAGCAATTATTTAATGATGATCAGTATTTATTTTTGCAGAATAATGAATCTGATGATGATATTTCGGAGAAGGAGTCTTCGCGAGACGCTGGTCAAAATGATGATGACGGCTATGAAAATTCGTTTTATCAAGAAAATAAAGTCAAAGTATTAATTTATTTATTTACTATAAAAAATATTTATAATAAGTTTAAATATATTTTAAAATTATTTATATTGTTTTTAGGTCATATCGTCTAGCGGTGGTCATATTATCGCAGTTGCGAATCCAGCTCTCTCAATGTCGCCTGCCATTTCCTTAGAGAATGGAAGAACGCCTTTACTAAAGAAAGATGGCTTATCTCCTGTCGATCCTAAAATTTCATAAATTGTTCATACAGTGATACCAAAAATTAAAGTATTGTTTATATTATAAATATATTTAGCTTGGAATTGTAAATATGTAATCTATAGAAATGTATATTAGTATAGAAATCGCCAAAGTATTTTATTGTTATCTTAAAGCGATATGATGCTGATTTGATTTATCGAATAAATTATTAGACAAACATCAATTCTTTGTCTAATAATGGATATTGAGAAAGTTTAACAGTACCGTATCTTGGGGATACTTGGACTCAGTTAAGAGTTACATGGACCCACCAAAAAAAGGTGTAAAATTACAATTAGAGCTCTTATTATGAAAATATAGACATAATTCACAATCTCTACAGCAGGTAGCAGCACTAGCACTAGGTTCTGAGGCACTTTATCATGTTCCCTAGTTACGGTAACCCCTAGTTACGGTAATTTAAAAAATTAAAATTAAAAAACTTTCGCACAGAATATTGAAATTAATAAAATATGAAATGAAATTTTCTACTTATAAAATTGTCATCGGCCAATACAGCAAGATGTATGTTATTTTAATTATTTATTTATTTTAAAATCAGTACTAATTAATTCTCATCAAATTTGAGTGTGATATAAGTTTAAATTAATATTAACTTTTTATATCCACAGTGATAATAAAATGGCTTTGTACATATTGTATATTTTTTCTTTTTTTTTTTTTTTTATCAACCCCTTATAAAATTTAATTCCATTGTGAAATTGTTTTTGGAGGTTATAAAAAAAAATGAAAATAAAACTATTTGTTATATAATACAATTTGTTAATATTTATTTGTTTTTAATCCTGTTTCTTTATGATACTATATCTGAGTATTTTAACCCTCAATTAGTAATACAAGTCATACAAATGCTTAGGATTAATAATTTTCTGCATTTTATAATTCAGCGCTACTTGTAGAATAAAGTCTTCAATGTATACTCAGGTTAATCATTTTTAAATTTAAATTTCATTGTAAACAGTTGAGCAGTTTGATTTCAAAGTTTAGAAATTTGTGCCAATTTGTTAGACATTATATACTAGTGATTTACAAGTAATTCACTTACCAGAAATGTTTTCTACTGCGTAGAGGTGTTAGTAAGATATGTAACAATTTTTTGTGTTTGCTAAGGATTTTTATGTTCGGTTTCCTCAATTTATTACTTTCCCTTACCTATATACGAAGTATAAAGTAAGGAAAAGTATTGTGATCGTGAAAATTTTCGAATTCGAGTTTTCCACGGAAATACAGTTTTAAGGTCCCCTGAGTCCAAATGACCAACTCTCGCAAAATGGTCTGTGTGTATATGATCAGTCTAGCTCAAAAGCGAAAAGTTGTAAGATACTGAAATTCTGTATTTAAGGTTGGCACATGCATGTGATTTTACAGCAACATGCATGTGATTTTACAGCAACATGCATGTGATTTTACAGCAACATTTTCGTCAAAATCGACTTACGGAAGTGCCACTTTATATGTATAATCGAATTTACACTTTTTTACAATTTTTTCGAAAATGGCTCTAACGATTTTGACGAAACGCCTAAATTATTCTTCATAAATTGCAGGGAAAAAAGTTATGATGAAAAGAATATTTTATTTGCGCATGGCTTAAAAAGTATGCATATGATTGTAACTTATGTATAGAATTGTATGAAAGGTAATTAAATTATCTAAAAAACAATAAAAGAATCATCAAAATCGGACCAGTATTAGCAAGGATACAGCGCACCGGACTAACCGAAATTTGCTATTGTATCATGGATTTTACAATTGTTTACAATTTTCTCATAAACGGCTCCAACGATTTTGGTGAAACTTGCCTAATGTCTTCAACTTGAAGACGTTTAACTTTTCATTTATGTAGTATATCAACGAAAAAGTGCAGGGAAAAAAGTTATGACGAAAAGAATATTTTATTTGCGCTTAACTTAAAAAGCATGAAATTTATAGTATAGTATGTACAGAATTATATGAAAGGTTATTAAATTATCTAAAAAAAAAAAAAAAAAAAAAAAATCATCAAAATCGGACCAGTATTAGCAAAGATACAGTGTATTTTTATGATAGATGGATAACCGAGCGCATCCGAAAGGAGATGGATAAGACCAAACCTCCTCCCACCAATCCGCCAATCTGTTGTAAACAATGCGCTCTGTAACAAAGTAATTTAAGAATACAAAAGCGGAAATTAACTTAATAATTTCTATTTTCATATTATTTAATGGAAAGAAAATGTTTCCATGGAAACTAAACCATAAACTTTTAAAATATATTTGCAACTTGCCAAAGTTAAAATATATAGGTAGTGTACAGAATTGTTGTACTATAATTGTTTAAAAAACTGTTTTTTGTACTTAAGTAGTAGAAGAAGTGAATGCTGCTGAGTTTATTAGAAGCAGTGTTTATGTGAACTCTTTAAAATTTTATTAAAAAGATAATTATTACAGGACGGTATGGGAAAGTTGTGTGATGAACGCACCGCACCAGATTTTAGATTTTTTTTACATTTCATACAATATTTTTATTTACTCTCCTAAATACCGTGGAATCCATCTTACAAATGTTTTACTTTATTGATTGCATAATTTTTCTCTTTGTCTTTCTCTGTTTATTACAAAAAACATGTTTGAAAACATAAAATTATGTATTAGAATATTTAAACATAATTAGTACAAATATATAAATTTCAATTTGGTGTATGCCAATTTTCAATTTTTTTCATAAATATGCCAACATGGTCTTTATTGCCTTATAAGCTGATCTGTTCAACAATAAAAAATGGAAGCTAACAATAAATACATAAAAATTATGATTTATTCTGGTTAACTAGATAGTAATTTACATTTTCCTTGTTTTTTTTTTTTTAATGATCTATATTTAAAAAAATTGTATCTGTGAAGTAGATATAGAATCCAAGTTTCTTGATAATTTTCTTTCTGTTTAAACTAATTAAAAATGTATTGCGTTGAGTGTTATTCATTATAAGGGAATGTAGTATTTTTATACTAAATAGGCAATTATTTATTTTTTTTAATATTTTAAATGTAGCTTAGCTTTTTAAATATACATGTATAACATACTAGCTGACTCTGCAATCCTTCACTATTGCTAGATTTGGGTATGTACATATACAGATGAACTACCATGTATCAAAAATCTTTATATATCGAACTTTTTTTAAGAACCTTGAATTTTTAGTAGAAAGAAAATATTCTGTATATCAAATAATATTTCTATATATCAAACAAAAAATTTCAATTTAAAAAAATAAAATGTCATTGTCATCGAAAAGAGCCCTTAGTTTACGTAAATAAGAATGGGTAATAATTAAATAAGAAAAATAAATGATCCACAGGTTTGCAAAGCAATTGAAATTAAGGGAAGATCTTGTTTCAGAATAAGCACAGGAATACCTAAATTCTGTGAATCTCTTTCCTAATCTAGAATGAAATTTTCATTTTAAATTCAGTTTGGTTCAGATAACGAATCACCATTTTTACTAAACATGGAAGCACAAAATACTATAACATGTGATGAAGGTGGGTGTTTCGTCTTCCGAAAATTAAAGGTGAACCTGGCGCCATCTCACGGTAATTGAGACAGCTAGGCCGTTGCAACGCTCCCTGCAGGAAGTAAGGAGAAATAGAGGGCTTTAAAGTCCAAAATTCAAGTCTGATAAAGTCTAGACAGCTGGCGTTCAAATTTTGGCTTCCCCATTCCGGTTGTGTAATTCAGAAATAAATTAATTCATAGTATCTTTTGTCTTAAATAGTCTTTTTTTCATACAGTCCACTCCAGTTTTCACACAAATTAAAATTCAAAAGGTAGTAATGCTTGACCATTAAAGATGAAAGTATCAATACCGTACATTGGGTAGACTCCCATTTTATGACTCACTAAGAATAAAATTGATAAAAAAATACTAATTGAATGAAGGATTTGTCCTGAAACAGAATTAATAATTTAACTCTTAAATTGGAACACAGATCCATGAGACACAGTTGAATTCCTTTTTGTCCAACAGAGGTCGCGGTGTTTTATTGTCGGGGTCGAGGAACTATAAGGGTCTCAGTGTTTTTCCATTTAATGAAAAGAGTATATTGGTTTTTGAATATAGCCATTTCCACGACCATAATGCTTTATTTTCCAGCACATGTCTCACAAGCTGGTATTCTTGTTGAGAATAACAAAAAAACTGTAATGGATGTGTATCAAAACTTTGATTTGTTTAAAGATTATCTGTAAATGCTCTCAGTTGTATTTATTGTTGTTTGATTATTGTCAAGGGAAGAGTGTTTACAATTGCTTTTTTATTGTATTTCTGTTTTACTTTTTATTTTATATTTTATTCTATATCATTTTTTTTTATCACCGAAACACTGTTGAAATTCGTAGTTTCCTTGCTGTACTTGACCCATTAGAATACATTATAGTACTGTAATACCATAACAGTGGCTCTTATATTTTGTATGGTATTGAGTCTGTCAATTTTTCAATAAATAGACAGACTTTGGAATTTGTAGATGAGTTTACTTTCTTGGAATCTTTGTTCGCTTTTAAATTTTATATTAGAATTAAGAAGGAAAATAAACAAAATATAATTTTTAGCAATAAAATTTTAATTGCTAAAAATTATAAAAATAAAAATTATTATGTCATAAAGTTTAAAAGTTAATGATTAGTGATTGTATTTGGAAGTTAATTAAATATTTAGTTTATTAATTAGTAACAATTCATAAATTATGATAAACTGCAGTCAGAAGAGAAACCACTGGCAATTATATTGATACTAGATTGAAAAATATTACAACCGGCCTTTCTGACTTGTGTTCTTTTGGCAGGGATGTGTAGGGTGTTATAGTCTAAAGGATAAAACACCATAAAAGAGGGTGACTTCAACCAACCTTTTTGTTATTATTTTATTTAATTTGTTTGTTAATTTACTTTTATATTTTATCTAGAATTTAAAGTTAAATTGATGTTATTCCAAATTTGATATTTTAAAAGTAATGTGTAATAATATGCTTATAAGGGCATAGAGGATATAAATCTATACATAAATAGTAATTTATTTGATGGTATTTACCATGAATGTAAAGATTAAAAAAAAACAAAAAAAACATAGATCGAACACTAATAGTTATAAAAAGTTGAATAACTACTATTTGAATTTTTTATCAAATTTAGGAAGGAAGAAAAAAAAGGAAGTTTCATAATCGATTTGTTCTGAAAAGAGGTTTTTCAATTCTTCATTAAGAATGATGAAACATGGCAATCATTTAAAACTTTTAAAAATTCAAAGAATAGTTTATAATCATTTAACATGATAATTGCTAAGATTAGGAAGGTCGTTGAAAAGTTTGTCTAATCTGGGTTTAATTTCTATGTTTTTTTAATACAATCCAGTTAAACTGATCTACAACCCTGTCCATTATAAAGTCTATAATTGCCCAAGGCTTTTTTATAATTCAGTATTTTAAAAGCACAAGCTTGTCAGTAGACTAGAGTCACTATTACTTTATATCTCCTCTTGTCTTGTCTACGTAGTATTTATTATAATTGTATCAATTACTTCGAATATAACTTTTATACAAATTTTATTTAAGTGAAACCCAGAAGTAACTATTCATTTTTCTTTTTACGTTAAATAACAGTGAATTTTAATATGTTGAAATCTGTACTAGGAGATCTACCGATATTTCTAGAAAAAACTTTTTTAATATCGAATAATAAATGTTCAAAATTGAAACAAAAATTTGTCACAATCTATACTACAGTATCATTATTTTTTGGCTTTGCTTCTTTACCCTATTCGGGCATAGAAAAATCTCTTGCGGGTCCTGCTTTTCTGTGTATGATAGGATTCATTACAAGCAGTGTTCAACTTTTTTTCTATTTTAATCAAGATCAAATAAAAACTTTGTTGAATACTCTTCAAGAATTTCAAAAAAGGCATGTAAGGAAATGGGAAAAAGAAATATTTAAAAAAGAATCAAAGATGATATGGAACTTGATGTATTATTATTGCGCGATACTGATAACATATTTGGCAATTTATGTGACACTCCCTTTTATGATTGATACGTTGGTCGGTATTATTTTTCCGTCTTTCCCATCTCTCAGAGTGCCTTTGTTGGCTCAGGGTTTGATCGATTTCACAAAGCCAAGATCTCTCATCAATATCTCATATTCCATAACGGGTATCGTGTGGTGTGCTTTAGAGATAACATTCAACATCGGTGGGAAAGCATTATTACTTGTGTCAATGGCATATATGAGAGTTGAACTGAAAATAATTCAACAAAAACTTCTAATAATTAAAAATATGTTTAATGAAAAAAGAAAGAACATAGCTGAGAAACTGTTGATAGATGTAATATTGCATCATCAGGCAATCTTGCGGTAAGTATGAATTCAAGTATACAATAAATTATTTAATTCTGTAACATATTAAGTTCAACAATTTTCTCTATAAAAAATTCTTATTAAAAAAGTTGTATAAATTATTACAATTTCCTGGAAATTCTTTTAAACTTCTTTATTTCTTTTATACTTTTATTATGTACATTTGACTATGTTTCGGGTCCATTTTGCCCATTTTCAAGCCTATCATCTTTTTCATTTGGTGGTATTTAATTATTTCCACAAGTCATTAATTGAAAAAAATTAATTAAAAAATATTTATCTTAAACACAGTCCATTGTCAGATGCTCTTTGGTTAAGATAGATTAAATGTGTTGATAAATAAGATTTTTGTTATGCAGAAATTATATATTTTTAATACACTTTTTTTTCAATTAATGACTTGTGGAATATGGAAATGATTAAATACCACTAAACGAAGAAGATAACAGGCTTGGAAATTGGCCTGAAACGTCAAATGTACTAAATGAAAGAAATTAGTTTAAAAGTGTTTAAGTTTCCTGAAAATTATAATAATATAAAAAATTATTTAATAAAATACTCAATAAACATTTCACCAAAGGTGAATGTTTTTTGCATGACTACATGTTTTCAATATTTTTTAAAAATAATAATAATTAGTTTGTCTAAAGTACAGTTATTTAAATATTTGGAATAAATATCAACAAATTTATGTAGAAAATATTAATTTATTAAATTTTGTCTTTTCAGCTAATTGCTATTTTCAAGTCTATTATGCTATTTAAACATTAAATCTTACCTTCTTTGTTTCAATTTATTAGGAAGTTTTGATATATAATAAATAAAGAGAAATTCTAATCTTAATCTAATATTATTTTTCATTTTATTATGTATTCTATATTGTTAATGTTTCAAGGAAACTGTCACCATCTTCACACTAAAACTATTGAGAATATATTAATAAATATGATATTGGGAGTCAAAATTTCTCTGTATTTATTTAATCTTACAAATATTTCAATATTACATATTACAATATGTACAATTATAATTTATATATATATAAACAATTTAAATTATATTTACATTCATTACTTAAATGTGGTGGTAACTATATTATCACAATTGGAAATTAAAATGGGTAATTTAAATTATGTAATTATTATAGTTGGATGGATTGTAATGATTGCAATTAATATTTAAATAGCAGTTGGTTGAAATGTTGCATTTTAATAAATAAAATTGTTAAGACTCATTCAAAGGTTTGGAAATAACCAATTTTAAAAATTAATTACTATCAAGGAAAAGTACAGACACTCTAAGACACTGACATTCTAAGTCTGATTAGCTTCCGTCTCTAGATTTCGATTCTTTTAGAAATAATAAAAAATCTAGATATAAAAAAATAAACGAATCCACTTAGTCCTCATTAGTCAAAGAAAATTTGTATTAATAATCTGATGACCATTTAACAAAATTAGGAATACTGTTATCAATCACATTTAAAAAACAAATTTTATTTGAAGCTCAATTTATAATTTTAAAAGACAGTGTTTATTTTAGTTTTATTTGTTTAAATGAAGAAATATACTGCTAATTTTTGATAATTTTAATTAATAAATAAAAGTGCAAAAAAAATAAATGAATAATACATTAATGTCGAAAAAAATTTATTAAAAAATGTCAGATTTTAATCTTAAAGACCTATTTAGTTAAATGTTATTATCAGACAGTGTTTATTAATTGTTTGTTTTATGTTAGCTTATTATCACACATTTAATCTTTTTGTACTGTTTATTTGCTTGTGATTAAACACAATAGCATTGAAAGGGCATTTAAAAATAAATATATAATCTATCAAGAAGAAATATCCACTGTGTTTTACTTCCGGTGAATATATATATATATATATATATATATATATATATATATATATATATATATACACACTTTAATTTTAATTTTTGTATTTATCTTATAGAGGGCTAGATACAATGAAGAGAACATTAGGTTTTGCTGTAGCTTTGGAAAATACGGCAATTTCTGTATGCTTTTGTTTGAACTTCTACACATTAATAGCTCTCGTGAGTATCTACGGTTTTATGATTAATAATTTTCTTTAAAAATAATTATTAAATGTGCATTTTAACATTTTAATATTTACATAGGAACTCAAGGGAAATACTGCTGGTAATAAATTCGAAGCAATAGCTGGAATATTATCTCTTCTGTCGATTCTCTATTGCTCATGCTCTCTGGGCGGATCATTAGAAGATGAGGTAAAAAAGTAGTGCTTAAGATGATTCGTAATATTTAAATTAATTAAATGTGAGCTTAATGTTGGCCATTGATGTCATTGGGCCCGTTATTCAATGAGCCAAAATTAAAAGTGTCTGTATTTACACGCCCCCCTCCAAAAAAAAAAAAAAGATATAAGATTTTTCTTGAAACTGTTCTCATTCTGAATGCCTCCCGAATCCAATCCTTACAATCCAAAATCCTTCGAAGAATCCATAGTGCTCCTTGTTATATCACTAATAAACATATCCATCAATACCTCAATATCATTATAGAATAATCATAATGATTAATTGAAACAGGTTTAATAGTTTAACTGAACAAGCAATCGTTAAAAATAGAGGGCAAAAATAGTAGAACTTTTTTAGAACACTTTTGATAAATTATTTTCATTAGTGAACTGTTGTTATCAACCAAGAAAATAAATTTAATCCCTGATCCTCAAAATTAGAGACTTTACTTTTCAAGATACGTAGAATACAAATATCGAATAAATAAGAAAATCTGTCCGTCCGCCGTCCGCGGCTTTTCTCCGAGACTGCTGGACCGATTTTCTTGAGATTTGGCAATAAAGTCACTGGTCACCCCAGTATGATCTGCGGATTAAGGCATTACCATCCGTCATGTCGTTTCAAAATGGCGGACTATTTGAATTTTTATAAACCATAACTCGAAAATGTATAAACATAGAAGAAAAAAGTATTTTGGAATCAGTGTACCAGGCCATTAAAAAAAAATATATTTTCAATAGTGAACCTTTGTAATCGACCAAAAAAAAATATTTTTAAATTCCCCACAAAATTTGAGGTTTTACGTTCAAGGTACGTAGAAACCAAATATCGAATAAAAAAAATATATATCCGTCCGCCCAAAATTATATATAGTTTTTGATATGGTCAATCGAAAAGTAATATAGTTCTCTACAATACAAAAAATAAATCATTGAAATTTGACCAGCATCAGTTGAGATATAGCGTATTGAATTTTGTAGACCAATTTACCGGCACTCTTGGGCATTGGACTTCTTGGCACTCTTTTCCTTGGCCTCCTGAGTAATGCTTGTTTATTTCTTCCTGTTCTTCGCCTTTCTCTTCCAATCGTGGTCTCTCAGCTTCCTCGCATCTCTCCCTTAGATCCTTCCTTGGATCCATCCACTTGCTTCTTGGTCTTTCCTTTTCCCACCGAAGCGCGCTCCAACATTTTACTCTGTACCCTTTCACCCTCTATTCTGACAATACATCCTGGCCATCTTAGCCGATTTGCTATAAGAAAAGTCGTGTGAATGGACACAATAGATATTTTTAAAACATAACTATTTGAAAATAATAAACCATTCTTTAATAATATGTAGCATTTTTTGTACTAAAGAGATACTAAAATTCGTAAACTTAGTGTGATATTGAAAACTTTTTTTTTTTTATCTTACCGTAACTTGGGCTAATTGTACCCCGAAAGTACTCTTATCATAGACTGAAAATATGAACGTCTGCCACCCTAGATCAGTTTTCAGATTTTCTTCAGTAACTCACTTCCAGGGCATTTTATGTAAAACTTTGGCATAAACAATTTTAAATAACGTTAAATTTCATGCAAATTTTATACTTATTATTTTTTAAAATTTGGAACAGCTTCTGAGATGCGCGACCATATACATGTGAAAAATGTCAAGAAAACGCAAAAAGTTAGATATTCAGTGGTTTCATCTTAATAACTATTTTTTTAGTGCAAAATATATATAATAACCAAACTTATATACGATTAAATTTCCTACAAGATTCCTACAAAATATTTTTAATTACTTCCAACAGACTCGGAGAAATATTGAAATAACATTTAGCATTTCCTTGACATTTTTCAGATGTTTATGGCCCCGCACCTCAGTAGCTGTTCCGAATTTTAAAAAATTGATGTAAATGTGTAATTTAACGTTCTTTAAAATTTGTTATGTCAAAGTTTTATCTAAAATGCACTGGAAGCGAATTACTGAAGAAAATATGAAAAACAAAGTGACGAAAATGATGGATTCGTTGTCCAATAAAATTTGATTGCAATCGTTTTAGGGTGACAGACTTTCATATTTCCAGTCTATTATGAGAGTACTTTCGGCTTGCATGATCAAAAATTTTCTTGAAATCAGACACGTTTTTTGGTCTCTATTTCGGGACTAAAAGGGTCTAAGTTACGCTAGTTATCTTTTACCCATTTATCTTCTAGGTTTTTAATTTAATCTCGAATTTAACTTTGTTTTAGAATTCGAATATTTTCCAATGTCTGTATGACATACCTTGGTACAATGAAGATGCTTACATGAGAAAATTACTAATGATGATGCTAAGGCAAGCAAATAAACCTTTTGTTATAAACTATCATCTGAAAGCTGATCTTAATCTGCGTACCTTCATGCAGGTAATGAGGACATCATTATATTTAAGGTAGCGTGGGATAAGTGCATTTTCGGGTTAAGTGGATAATTGTCTCGTTAAATTCATATCCTGAACACTTATAAGAACTACACCTTTGGGAGTATGAAGTCCTAAAACCCTGATCACAAATCAGCCACGAGAGATCGCTTTGGTGAAGTGTAACCCGTAGTAAAGATATCAATTCCAATCTTTTGATTAAGTTGGTTCTATCAACTTCTGCTGTTCAGTTGTATCGAACCTTCAGGAGCAGTTCTTCAAAATACTTTATGATTTACATTTCTCCTTGACAGTTTTCTAACTTTTAAGCGCTAGTCCGCAGATTAGATCCGGTAAAACATGACAGTAGGAGTAAATGCAGACCTCTATGGGGCAAGTGTGAGCATAAAGGCAGGAGCTAGTGCGTGCTAAGTACTACTAAATTGAATTATCAATCTCATCTAAATGAACGTAGTTGAAACGTGGCCTTGAATGTAATGTTTAAACATAATTGTCTAAGAAATTTTTTTAAAAAACAGAGGAAAAATCTAGCTTAAAAAATAATGATATTTACAACCATTTAAAGTCGAACTTTGTAAAATCAAGTGCGCACTTACCCCACATGATCTTATCTTTAAACGCTTCGATTTATCCAAATAAAAATCAAATTAAAGACGATTTTTTTATATCGTGTTGGATAGAAATAACTCCAGTATTATAGATTGTCATGTAATCTGTCTAAGTAAAAATAAAGTAATCAGTCACATTGAAAGAAAATGAAACTAGACTTCTCTGATTGGTTAAGTGAAGGACCGAAACAAGGAGAGAGGAGTACAAGGGAACACTTGCTGAATTTAGTGGGCGGCAAATTTCGAGCGAAATTTTATTGTTTGGATAAGTAAAAAATATTCGTTTCTGCTTTTTGATTGTTTCGTAGTTAATTCAGTTAGAAAAATGAGTTCATGATATCAGACGATGGTATTTATTTCGAAATATAAATTACTGTTACAAAACATTGAGGGCAGCTGACTGGAAGGGATGCGGTCAAATTAAGCTTATGCCCCTAGCAAAAATCCTAGTTCCAGTCCTGATTCACTGTGCTGGGGCAGGTATTAATTTTTTTAAGTATTATTATTTTTATAAATAAGGTAAAGAATACCAGAGTATTTTTAGTTCATGTAAAATATTATGACAATTCTAAAATTTGAAAAAATAAAATAAATAAACATATTATTTAATTTTCAATATGTTTTCCTTTTTCAGATTATTAATTCTACATATTCTTATTTTATGGTATTAAAATCAACAACATCCTAAGAAGCACAAAGTGAAGATTTACTTAAAATTCAGTAAATGGCAAATCTTAAAATAACTGGCTTATGATATTGAATATTGAACTTTAGAACTTCGGCAGAAAAATCCAAGTAGAATAAATTGCTTGTATTAGAAGCTGGCAATAGATTGCACTCCAAGAGGATCTTCTGAAACTGTCAATTATTATTAGTAATAAAATTTGGTTCAATTAATGAATTAAAAACAAATTTCTCATAAAATTGAATTTTATATAGTAGATTATACAGAGTCCGGCAGTTAAACAGGATGATTTAAAAATTAAATTATTTATCTTTTTGACATATATATTTTTTTTTTTTGCATCTAGGGCATTCGCCAAAAAGGGGACAAAATCGGGGACCCGAAAAGAGTTGATTACAAAAATGTATAAGTCAAAACGTTTGCTTATCAAACACATGCAAATAGAATAATCATTTTAATCCATAATAAATAACATCACATACTTTTATCTTTCCTTGACAGTATAATCTAACTTATATGCTCAATGGGTTTTGTTTATAGTTAAGTGAGCATATAGTGTTTGTTATCTATTGAGTCTTGATTAGCAAGAGCTTATAATGTATATTCAGTGGCGTACGCCAGAGGGAGTTCAACGGGTTACTCTTGTTATTATTATATTATTATTAATCTTAATTCGTATATTAATATTATTAACTAAAATAAAACACTAGAAGTATGAAGTGGGAAGGTACTGTATTATTTTGCACCGGGCTCGGGCTCAGCTGACGGTGATTCTGCAACTACGAGATTTTCTGTAATTAAAAGTTGTTGTTTTTTTCGTTTAAACAATATCAAAACCAATTGAAATCATATCATTTTTTCGATTATCCAAATATTTTATAAAATGCATAAGAGACGTTCTGATCTCCACTACTCAATTAATTCTAAAAATATAAATAAACACAGATTTATATTAATTAGCCAATTGTTGGACCTTAAATTAAAGTAATGTTCTGGCAAGGCTTTTGTGCGTCCTGTGCGATCCCAGGGGTACAGAATTCTCCTAAGCACTAACTAAAAATGGGAATACATGTTCCTTTTTGTAAACTTCTGATATCAGTGAATTTATGTGAAAGTAATATTTTCACATTGCATTTTAACTTATTTTCAGCATAGCCTGGTCAAATAAGACTTCAACCTCCACAATTGAAGATACCGAGCTGATGATTTGCATGGACCTTTATTATGACTTTACAAATGCTGGCTAAAAAGTCGTTTCGGCATCTCAAGTTATTAAAAGTCAAAGATAAAAAAAAAGTGACAAGAATCGATTTTTTGTAAATATTTCGGTTTTTAAGCGTCGCATGTCGTAAGACATCATAATAAAACTTGTCGAAAATTAAATTCTCTACAACTTTGGTCCTATTCATTTTTTTTGTATGATCAACCGTTCTTCAGATGTAACGCGGTGGGAGGAGGAGGCAGAGCCAAAATAGCATACTCATTTTTGGAGAAGGTTTGGATGTAAATTACGAACATATAGGATATTCTTAGTAAAATAAGGCTTTTATGACTTTCAAATCGATACCTTAAAAAATTGTGTCATTTTATTCATTAAAATATCTAAAAACTTCACTCATTTTTCATCCCCTGTTGAACATCTTGAAGACTACCAACCACGCAAAAAACATTATACCTGTTTTAAAGAAAATTAAATTTACTCAAATTTGAGCCTTAATGGAGCTCTTTAATGTTACTATTTCCTGAGATATAGAATTAAATTTTTTTTTTCTTTCTAAAAAACGAGAAATCACCATTTTGTCAATTTATTTTGGTAAATATCCTGGAAAGTGTTCTTCCTACAAAAAATAATCATTGCATATTATTTAACTAGCTTGTATTTATGTGGTAAAAGGCATCTGCACGCCGAATAGTTTCCGAGAAATCTAACTTTTCTCAAGACTGCGTTGTAAATTGGTAAAACCGTGTGATATGTGTTTTTTGAAACACTTTATTTTGGGAATTATTAGACATACAGATGCCTATTACCAATCAAAATAGAGCTAATTAAATGCACCATAAAGTAGTTCATACCGTCATATGTGGAGAACGGTTGATCATGCAAAAAAAAGTAATAGGACCGAAGTATTAGAGAATTTTATTTTCAACAAGTTTTATTATAACATATAACGACGCGGAACGCTTAAATAACGAGATGTTTACAAAAAAACAAAAAAAAAAACGATTTTTGTCACTTTGTTTGACGTTTGACCTTTAATGACTTGAGACGCCGACATGAGATTTTATGTGAATTTTTAGCCAACATATAGAATTTCATAATAAAGATTCAGGCAAATTTTCAGCTCAGTATTTTCCATTCCTCGGTTTTGTCTTTTTTTTCCGGCTTATTTGACTGGGCCAGTAATGTAATTTTCTTTTCATTCTCCATTTTTGCGCCCCCTCTCTCATAATGCCCATGACGGAATGCCTTGGCCTGCCACTGAATGAAAGAAGAATCAATACAATGATAGTTTATTCGTTACTCATTCGAAATAGATCGTTGATCAAGAATGAATAATTATTGCTAGTAATTTTTCACAGCTTGATTATTTCGAAGTAGACCTTGGGTTTATGAGAAAATAATTCAAGACAATAAAAAAAGTATACTTCGTCATCAGCAGATCTTGCGGATTCAATTTTCAAGTTAAATAAAAATATCCTCAAGTTACTGTATATCAAATCTTGAAATTTGATTTTAATTGACAGCCTTTATAAAAAGGGGTATTAAATTGCTTGTTGCACTTTAGGTCATAGAATTTATTATTTAGTGAGCAAAAGAAAATAATTTTTACATTTCATGCACATAAAATTATGTTGAAAAATTTATATTGTTAGTTTTAATAGTGTCACATATTAAAGAAATTGCATAAATTGTGTTGTTTAATTCCAAAAATATCCTAGAGGGAAATAAAAAAAAAAAAAATATATATATATATATATATATATATATATATATATATATATATATATATATATATATACATATATAAATGCCTCCATCAAATATTCAAAATTTAGATTATATTCAACAGCTGATAAATGGTATTAAACTAGCTCGTCAGGTAAACTAATTCTGCTAGTTCTGGAACCAGGAACAAAACTGGGGACTCATTTTTGAACAGCCCCGGAATATCCAGGTCGACTGGTCGGCGATCACCGAGGGTCCTCGAATAAAGTGAGGCCCAACAAAATGGGTTTGTATTTTTTATTATTAGTTTAACTAGAGCATGAGGAACGTGTTCATATAAGCTAGCTGATAGATGAAGGTTTTTAATTAAAGATGTCAGTATTGATCAGTATGCCGTTTCTAAACCGCTGCTATCCTTTGGCTGACTAAATTACAACTTTAGACCTGACAAACTCACCAATTTTAGGAGGCTTAAAATATTAACTACAAAACATAACATACCGTCATATGCTAAAAGGCCCAAAACTCCAAATAATTTTTGGATAACTTTAAAATATATTTTTGGATAGTAGCCGAATTATTCTAAAAACTGAACCTTTTTATGACATTAGAAAGCCCTAAAATCAATAATTTGGATCTAACCATTGGATTTAGGGTTTTCTAAAGTCATAAAAGGTGTAGTTTTTATCTGATGTGAACACCCCATGACTTCCATGTACGCCTATTAAACTATAAATCGGTGGCTCAAAAAGTGACTGAATTTCGTTACTAGTTGCCGAAAATAGCAGTATCTCAAAAACGATACTCGGCGTCGCGATTTCTTTCTATTGACACACACGCACATAAGCTCTTGTTTCTGGAGGTCTTATTACGTTATTAAATGTCGTTTTCTTTTAAGTTGATAACAAGTTCCCAAGAGATTTCTTCGTGTTCCGTGACAACATAAGAACTGTCAATGTCAATATTTAAAGCATTGTAAATCGACGGTTTCGACATTTTAAGCGGAAGAACCCATTTAACTTATATCTGATTCTCCTGCTGCAGACTTGTTCAGCTCACAAATGGGGAGGAAAAAAATTATTTTACACTTAATTTTAACACTAAAAACAAATAATAAAATTGTTTAATTAGAGTGGGAAAAATATCATTTTTGTATCCTTTATTACCGAACTAGATTATCTTTGTATTTAATTTTAATATAATATTTGATGTAAGTTTATTATGTCCTTTAAGTAAAGTGCCCCTTTCGGCTCACTAATTTTAACCAAAATCTAGTATATTATTTATATTGATATAAAAGTGCTATTTACCAAATTTGAGATGTTTTACAGTATATTTAATATAATTTTTGATGAAAGTTTATTATGACCTTCAAATAAAGCACCGTTTTGGTTTCCCAATTACCCAAAATCAAGTATGTTATTAAAATCAATATATAATTCATAAATACTAAATTTGAGAAGTTTCGCATTATATTTTAATATACTTTTTGATGAAGATCAGTTATGATCTTCAAGTAAAGTACCATTTTCGGTGATCATTCAGTAACCAAAAAGGGAGGTTCACAAGTAGATTTTAAAACAATCCTAAATACAAAATTTTAACTTTCTGCGGCTAACCGTTTTTGAGTTATGCGAGATACAGACGTAAGAACGAACGTACTAACGTCATGACGAAACTTGTCAAAATGGATTCAGGGATGGTCAAAAGGATATTTCCATTGAAATCTGAAAATTTTAGCGATTATAATACATCCTATACTGCATATAAGTAAGTAAAAAGAATTGAAATTAATGAATTTTGCCGCATATTTCCTCTTATATTTAATTTCCTTCCCTCTTTCCCATAAATTGAGTAAATTTATTACTATCAATTTTTATTTCGTAGTATATTACAATTATAAATGTTTGTACATAATGTTTAATAAAAATAAAAATCTGGTGCGGTATCGTGCATCACACAACTTTCCCTTACCGTCCTATAATAATTATCTTTTTAATATAATTTTAAAGAGTTCTCATAAACAATGCTTGAAATAAACTCAGCATCATTCATTTTTTCTTATCTTCTGCCAAAGAAGTAATTCTGTATATAAGAAGTAACACTACTATATATATTTTAAATTTATCAAGTTGAAAATATATTTTAAAAGTTTCGGTTTAGTTTCCATGGAAACATTTTGTTTCCATTAAATAATTGTAAAGTAGAAATTATTAAGTTAATTTCTACTTTTGGATTCTTACATTACATAATTACAGAGCGTATTGTTGACAAAGATTTGCGGATTGGGCGGTCGCATCCGTCTCTTTTTGGATACGCTCGGTTATCCATCTAGGATCTATATATTTCATATATAGGCAAGGGAAAGTAAAAAATAGTACGTAATAGCTTTTAAGAATACGGAAAAAATGAGTTTTAAATCATTGAAATCGGTCAACTTTTCGTAAAAAAAAATTATAAATCGCGAAATATGGCCATTTTTGGAAATTTTATTACAGGGTCTGTAAATAAATTATCGCAGAAACTTGTTTTGGAAATTAAATTATGGCTTTTGTTAGTGCATATATAATTAAAATTTTATGCAAACAAAAATAATAACTTTTCCCAGAAATTGAGAAAATGTAAAAACAGATGATTTCGAAAAAAGATCCCAGAGCCATTTTTCGAAGCGCTATTGGTTCCAGAGAAGTTTCTCAGCAATCCTATTTTCATAAAATATATGTGAGGTTCGATCTAATTTAAAAAAACTCTTTGAGAGTTGCTTAACAAAAAGATCTATTTTTTTCTTCTTTTTTTTCAAAAATGTTTCTTTATCATCGATATACTCTAAAGGAACTTGCAGTTTTTTATGAAAAACTGCCACAATTTGATTCATGATTTATGATTAAATGATCAAACAAGAAAAAAAAAAAAAAAATGAAGGTCAACTTATTTTATATTATTACCTACGTTTTCAGAGAAATAAATCCTTTTAAGCTTCCTGTCTTTACTTTGTTCTTTACTTAGTTTCATTAGCCAAATGTTTAGGTCCATTTTGTCCATTTTCAAGCCTGCCATGTTCATTTGGTGGTATTTATTCATATTCCATACAGTCAATTTAATAAATTTTTATCAAAACTATTTAAATTTTTGCATATGAAGTTCTTCATTGTCAATTCAATTTATTCTTAAAATATTAACTGTCTTAATCACACTATATCTGAAAAAAAAATTTTTTCTTTAATTTGAACTTTAGATATTATACAATTATGAAGATTAACTTTTTTAAAATCAAAAAATGTAAGCAGTATTGACTAAGAAAATTCCAGACTTGATGTTTTTTTCAGTGAATTGAGGAACAGCGATAAACCTACAGAGGCAAACTTCAAATGCTTCTCCTATAAAATTCCACATTTTTGTATTTAGGTCCTCATCTTCTAAACAAATGATATAAGGACATTAAAATATATTTTATCACAACAGAAACAATGATTAAAAATATTCTCTTTAATTTTTATTTCATAATATGCAATACAATATTATCGTGAGCCTTTATTACTCTCAGAATACTATTCAATTTATTTATGTTATTTATTACTATTTCGTACCTCCTTGATTCTTTAAATTCTGAATATTCTTAGAATTAGAATAAATAAATTAAATGATAAAAATAAATTAGATAAAACAAACTAAAAAAAATATAAATAATTGTTATTATTACTACATACATACATGCTATGCAAATCTCAACATTTTTTTTTTTAATTTTAATTTTAATTTAATAATCAGCTCAGTTTTACAAATAATTGATTGCAATTAACCACTGTGATAATCTACAATAAAATACAACATTGCAAAGAACAACCCAATATAAACGTTATATGCGGAATTCCCCTATTTTCTGTTGAAACTGAATCGAGACTCACTTATATGATTTGAATTAAAATTATGGTGTTAATATTTATATGTAAAATGATTTAACATTAGACACTATTAAGAAATTCTTAATGTGTAAAATATTTACACCTCATGGTTTTAATAGGTACATATTTTTAGATCTCAGAGGAGATGAAAGAAAATAATACCACATGGTAAGTTTTATTGTTAATTCAAGAAAAGTTAAAAAATTAACTGTGGAAAAATGTTTAAATTTCAATAAGTGTCGTCTGATACCTTTGGTAGAAATGGAGTTAATACAAAATAAAACAAAATGGCATTTAAATATATTAGGCTCTATTTTTATCTATGCATAACAACGTTTCAGCCAGATTTTAAGCCAACTTCAGGTACATTCTAGAAAGGACTCAAAATTAATTAAAATTAATTGGTATATTTTGTTTTATTCTTGCTTTTATAATACGTTTCATCGGGCCTTAATATCAGAAAATGTCATTTTAAATATATAAATAACTGTCAATTTGCAATAATATAATTTGAGTTATTCTATCATCGATTACACTATTTGGAATAGTCTTGTTCTTAGAAATGTATAATAAAAAATCAATGAATGTGTCCTTTGATTGATCATCATTAAGCATGATAATTGTATAATTACGACCACTTATGCCAGAAAGTTTCTGTCCAATCAAGTCAGGTATTAATCTTTCCAAGGTAGAGTCATTAGTTCTCAGACCTATTATAGAGCCTGTAATTTTCTTGCTCATCAGTTCTGAAATTGCTTGGTTCTCGGTCACTGAGCAGTAACTAGAAGAATCACATATAGAAAACTCCCGTTCGGAAAAAGTAAATTTATAAACCATGGTTAAAATAATAAGGGAACTCCTTGGAAATCTGCCTCGGATTCTAGTAAAAACTTTTTTGATATCGAGGGATTCGAATAAGAGGTTCGGACAAACTTGTGTCACTATCAGTAATGCAATAATGACCTTAGTCTGTATCAGTTCTATGTACTTTTTGGGATTAGAGAAAAGCTTAGAAGGTACTGCGAGTTTTTCCGCTTACGCATTCATAATCGCTACCAAGCATGTCATATATTATTTCAGACAAGACGAAATTAAACGGATGTTGGAAATTTTCGCTCGATTACAAAAAGAACATAAAGAAAAATGGGAAAGGGAAATCTTCAAGACAGGTTCAGAAGACACTTGGAACATGGTTTATAAATTCTGTTTGATAATGATATCTTACCAAGTATTCTATCTCATCTTCACGATATTGGTTGATTATATAATTGGAAATATTTTTCCTGATTTTCCTTCTGTGAGAGTTCATTTGCCTTGCGATGGATACATAGAATTTTTCGAACCACGGACATTGCAAAGATTTATAATAACAATACCAGTTTTGATGTGGACAGCTGAAGCGATCACTATTCACGTAGGCTCGGAGACATTGGTATTCGTTTTAATGATGTATACTAAATTGGAGCTGAAAATGATAAACTACAGACTTATAATTATTAAAAAGCATCTTGATAGAAAAGAGAAAAATTATCAGATTAATACTGAGAAGTTATTATGGGAAGTTATACAGCGTCATCAAAGAACTTTAGAGTAATTATTATTTTAACTAATTAATATTATATATAACATATGAGACACTCCATGGAAGAAAGGCGAATCTGCCATGCCACCATAATTTCTTTTTTTAATTTAAAGGCTGGTATAATATTATATAAATTATATATTTATGGTATTCTTGGTACATATATTTGGTATACATACATTTTTATGTATATATATATATATATATATATATATATATATATATATATATATATATATATATATATATATATATAATATATAAAATACATTGTTATGTATATTAGGTATATATTTGTATAAATCAGCCGTCAAATAAAAGAAATTTTTTTGGCATGGAATGCCTCATATAATGCATGACATTATAAAAATTGATATTCTTCCAGAGTTTTAGATGTTATAAAAGATACTCTAGGACTTCCTCTGGCAATTCACTATACATCTGTTTCTGTGACCTTAAGCGTTATTTTTTATTGTCTCATGACATTTGTGAGTATTTATCAATTAATTTATTACTTATTTCAATATTTTTATGCATTGCTAATTTTATAAATTATAATTTTCAGGATGAAAGAGGAAGTCTAACTGCAAAATTCAATGGAATAACTGCAATAATTTGCATTGGTTCCCTTTTGTTTGCTTTGTGCTATTTTGGAGAATCATTAGAAGAAGAGGTAATTCTTCAATTATTCAATAATTCTTCATGCAATAAATTAGAATAATATAACAGATTCTTTTTTAAATCGTATTCAAATTCTAAAATAAATTCATATAACACTCATATTTGAAATATATGTTTCTAGAAAAGAAGAAATAGGTTTGCAACCATATAGCTACAAAATGGAGGAACCAGGATTGGATATTAAAATAATTATCATTGTGAGAACAATATTATTCCAGATCAAAAATAAAAAAAGATATTCATATTATTTTCTATGCCAGTTTATCATGAGGATTCTTATACGTTACATTAAAACTTTTTCAATTTATGGAAATATTTAATAGATGCTTATAAATAATTTTCTGCTGATTAATTTGATCTTACATAATATTAAAATGGCCCAAAATTTAAGTGAAACAATATCTCAACTAATGAGTTGTTGATGAACCTTTTTCTTTTTCAACAATAACTGTTATTTTTAATTTTTATAAACTCTTCCTTGGAAATAACGATATGTTGATAAAAATAATTTTTATTTATTGAAATCTACCACTGTAACAAAGCTACGATAAGGTAAATGTGCATACAGACTATTATACTGCACATCTTCTGAAGAAACTATCCATTGGTAACAATTCAATGACTATTCTACATTAGGATGTCCCATGGCCTTCTTCTTTTCAGATGCCAGAGGTTTAACGGGAATAGATTGGGATGACAGGCTGTGAACTAGTGGGTTTATGTGAGTATGGGGTTTGAAATTAAAGGTGGTATATCTATTACGGACAAAATCTGCAACATATAGAATATTGAGGTCTTTAGGGATAATTTTATTTATGACATAATGAGGAGCATTGAGGATTCTTTGAAGGATTTCGGATTGTAAGGAATAGATTCAAGAGGAATTTGATAGTTTCTTGGGGCCTGATAATAGTAAAGTATAGGACCGGATCTTAATTTATTTAAAAATGGCAAATATATATATATATATATATATATATATATATATATATATATATATATATATATATATATATATATATATATAAATATATATTAAAAACACAATATATTTACTAACATTTTTTAATACACAAAACCCCATAATTGATACAATTTACAATAAACCAAGTTTATATTAAAAATCATTAGTTCGCTCTGCAAATAAATATTTTTTATTAATAATCATATGAAAAACTTTTTAAATTATCTTGAATTACGTAAAAAAAATTCAAATTAACAAAGTTAAAATTCGTAATTAGCATCCTAAAAAATGTAAACAAGCAAATTTTCCACCGAGATTCTGGTTTCTGGTTCCAATTTCACTAGATCTCATTAAACTAAGAGTGGATGCACATAAACGATGCCCCGGACAAAAAAAAATCATGTAGTACAAACATGTAAGGAATTTACTCTTATTTAATTTAATGAAAAAGTTGATGTTGCTTCAAAACGCATGTTTTTTGTACTATGACAGAAAAAAAATTAATTTTTAGAGCGTTTTTGTAATTTTATTTTATATTTTCTGGAAAAATATGAGGTATCAAAGTTGATATTCATAATCAGCATCCCCAAAAAAACAGAAATGAGCAAATTTTCAGAACTTCTCCAAAACTCACCTCTAAGAACCCTTTCTGTTCCGCAGCTGACTGGATTATAGAGTTAAATCATCATCAATTCACTAGAAAATTGTATTTCCATTAATATTCTAGTCTTATTCAAAAATTATTTTTTTTTATGTTTTGTGCAGTCTAGAAGAGGAATAGTTTCTGATAGAAAATACAGAAGACTATAAAAAATTTAGTTAAAGAACACACAATGAATTTGTGAAAATCATTTAAATAAAAATATATTAAACTCAAATTTATTTAATTTGTTTAGCTTTGATATATGCATTTATTTATTTGGGAGGTACATTGATTTAAGACAGAAAATGTGTGAATAAAATTATCTAGTAAACTTCTCAATGAAATAATCAGTAAAAATAATAAATAAAAAATAAAACTCCAGGTAAAAAAGCAAATTAAATTATAGTTTGGAGAGGGAAATTTAAATTTAATAAAATAGCTGTAAAAAAAAAAAAATAAATAAAAATATGCTGTGGTTATAAAAGCAAATTACATTACATTTTGAAGAAGAATATATTTCAAACATTTAAATTTCTATGATACTCATTGAGATGAACAATACAATAAAAAATGTAAACCATACTGAAGATTCATGGAATGAAGTGTCAAGATGTTTATTTATGTATTAATATATGTCTTTTAAATTTAATGAGTTCCATTTATTTTAAACAAATTATAAATCATTAATATATTAAAAGTTTATCTGTAGAAAAGTAATTAATTCCTCAAAAAAGAACTGATTTGAAATGAAAGTGGAGTAGTTGCTATTTAGAGATATTGAGTATTTCATGTAAAACATCATTAAAAGAAAAGTGAGTTTTGACTTATTCTTTTGCAATTATTCTATGATAGTAAGTTTATTGTTTATATTAAAATTTCTTTTGCAATTATTCTTTGAAAGTGAGTATGTTGTTTATATCAAAACTGTCACCAAACATTAAAAAAAAAGTTTATTGAAGTTCAAATATTTTTATTTTTTTTTCATAGGTATTGGAGTGAATAGGATCTATAGGTACTTTGTTTAAATTGACTTGAACAAAAAAAAAATAGGTTCTCATTTCATTAATTCTATTTAATTGTCATTCATAGTTCTATTCCCGCTGTAAAATATAAGTTTTTGTATATTTTAATAAATAAGTAAAAAATTGTGAGCTTTCCAATCTACATTTTTTTTATTTATACTAAAACTTGCTATACTTTTTGAAAAACAGTCTTTTTTCCTCATCAGACTTTAGATAGAAAAAAATTAGTTTTTCTTTAAATGTAAAAGAATATGTTACCTTTATTTCACAAACTGGAGTCAATTTGATATTTATCTCTTATTTAAAAGACTGGTATTCTTCAGATTCGACTCTGAAATCCTGTGCCGCAAAATCACTTTTGCTCTATTGTATGATTCTATTAGTCAAATTACTTACTATTAATTATATTATAAAAATGTGTGCACCATAATATTAAAACTATGATTGATACTTTTAAGCTTGTCTTATATTTAAATTTTTATTGATCACTTCTCAATCTAATTACTGCATTTCCTAAAATTTCTGTTTTTAAATTGATAGTTTTACACACAATATAATGGCTTTGGTCGCAGGTATGTTTTTAAAATTTAATGAATTATTTCTATTTTTTAGAACAATGAAATAAATAAGAGGACATATGATTTACCATGGTACAACGAAAATATATTTGTTAAAAGAACAATAATTATAATGCTAAGACAAACCCAAAAACCATTTGTCATTAATTATCGTCTGACAGCACAGTTAAGCTTGCAAACATTTATGCAGGTAAGTTTTAATAATGGCATGAACAATTAGAAAGCTGAAATAGAAAATTTTAAGAATATTTAAATGTCTTTTTGATCGTAAAGAAGCATTAAAATAAATGTTTCATACTTTAATCAAGGAGAAGGTGGTTGGAGGATGCAGTCAAGAAAGAAAACGAACAGAATATTGTTCAATATTAAAAATATTTATGTATAATTATATATTCTCATTTCATCATTTTTTTTTTATGGCAATATCTTGTTTTGATAAGCCCCGATGAAGGCCTACAATTTAGGACGAAATGTTGGCAATCATTAAAAGAAGTATTGCACTCAATACAATCTAAAATTTTACTACTATAATTAACACAACATTCTATCGGTGAAATATCAGTATCTTAACTAAAAAGGAATGGTATAAAATTTTGTAACTATTTTAGTAAAATGTTTTACCACAATTTTCACAGTTTGAAGAAGATTCTTAAATCTCTCAAATTTTTGGATTTTCATATTACTGGGGGAAGACATCCTCTACTCCTCCCAGAGCGATGTCCTTGTGTCTTTTGCTTTGTTAAAAACTTTTATATTTGGTTACATTTATAGTTTAATTTTTATACATTCATGACGGGTTTTATTTAATTAATTTTAACTCACTTCTTAAATGAAAATATATTTAAGAAACAAATCACAGGATGAAATAAAAATAAAACAAATAATAATAATCATATATCTGTTTCCTAATATCAGTTCATACAATGTTCCATTTGGACCTTAACTGAAAAGTCGGCATGGTACACTTTACTCTGATATTAATTAATAAACTCTTTATTTACTGATTGTTTAAATAAGAAAATATTCCCTTTTTTATTATTTTTAAAATAAACTTATGAGTAAAGAGTTAATCAACAGGGCTTACTTTTGCCTGAATGTTTGTCTGCGAGTTGAAGTTGCTCTTCACCTTTGTCCATAAACAATATTTCCTCATATCTTACCTATACCAAATTATTCTTTATATATCTGCAATCTCCAAAAATTCAAATCTCACTGGAAATAAGATCCCGTCTTTTTTATCTGTTTATCCTTTCTTACAATACGAAAACATTTGAACTTTCCCTTCTTGCTCGCTCCACTACCCACTAGAATTATCTCCCCTCCCCATCATATTCATCATGATCCTTCCCTAGATTTATTCAAATCTCCCCTTTTCCAGCACCTCACACTCCAAACAGACGCTCACTATTCAGCGAATTTCAATTTCAGTTTTAACAATATCAGAAGTAAGTAATTGTTTTTAATGTTTAAGTTTAAACTGAGAGAATGAATTCATTATTTAAATATTTTTATTTTCTCTTTTTCTTTTGTATATTTATATATTTTTTCATTGATGATAATGTATATGCCTATTGATTTTTTTATTAATTATATATATGATTTTTATTTTTTTTACATGTATGTTATTCTAAAGAGGCCAATCACAATTTGTTTTAATCTATCCATCTGAAATACATATTTTCAGGTAATAAACACCGCCTATTCCTATCTCATGGTGCTGAAATCAACTATTCGTTAGCTGGACACTGTCATTCAATTGATATAAAAAAATTAACAAAAAACATGGAAGATAACTTTGGAAATTGAAAAAGTAAAAAAATAGACCTGTAGGTAAATTTTTCTTAGTGCTTAATCAATTGTGTACAAATCTCACCAAAATATTTTGTGAAGTTATAATATGAATAATAGACATTCATATCATGTATTGATCTGAGAATAAATGACTGATATTAAAGCTGATATTTTATTACTAGTTTTTGCTTTTAAATTCTGTATTGTTTTGTATTAATAGTTGTTTAATATTATTTTATAGTAATGCTTATATAGTTTGTATTATTCTATAAAAGAAAGATAAAAAAATACATCTTAAGTAATTATCAGATTTGTTCAGTTCTTTATTTACTATTGTAAGATAGCAATACATAATAAATATATTATTGGAAAGCGAGATTAATTATTTAAAATTATCACCTTAAGACTGTTAATAAAATTTTATTACAAGTATTCCTTGTTATACTAATGTCAATAATTTGTGTTCCAAGAAATAAACTCGTTCAAAATAAATTAATATCGATATCCTAAAGTGTCACCATTTCATATTTTTAATAGTATCCATTGCAAACTTATGAATTTAAATCTAGTAAGAATAATTTGAAGGACGTTTAATTTTCTTTGGATGAATCAAGTGTTTAGATTTTGTTAAAACCTGCCACTAGTGGGCAAAAAAAAAATTGTGATGACTGACTCACATTCATAACTTCCATTTCAGACATAAAGAAAGTAAAAATAAATACCCATAATCACAATCATATAAGTTGTTTTTATCTTCAAATGGGGTTACGTATTTGAATGATTGGAGGTGAATAGTGATTGAGACAGTGTAATAGATTAGGTATTATGATGGTTAGGGATGTTTTGATAGAATTATGTAACTTTGGAAGCTATGATTCAAAGATATATTGAGTTCATTAATATTGGATGTTGTTGGTGACATAATATGGTGCAGTGACAATAGTTCAAAGGAATAGATAAGAGAGAGAGCAGAAAAAGAAGTATGAGAGATATTTTATTTTTTGTAATTTATTACATAAATTCTTTGTATTTGATAACCATACATAAATTTGTAAAGTTCAGACATCAATAAAATTAAATCAGACCTTTTTACTTTCTACCACTTGATATTAGGTAAGGAATGTTTTGTAAACTTTCAATATTTTGATGTGTTGCTTTCAATGGATTTATACCTTTCAGAGCTCCCTGAATCCTAAAAATACATTATAGGCCATTGGTCTGTCTGCGCAACGATTATCTCTAGAATGAGTTGAGCCATGTTTTTAAAGAATTATGAGCATGTTCCCATGGAAACCTGGTTACATTTTCTTAGTTTTTTTGAATAACTTAAAAATTATACATCTTCCGAAACTTGCTGTTCCAAGTGTTCGTTTGAAAGATAATTAAATGGTATACAATGCTAAACTTAATGAATAACGCGAAAAGTATGCTTTTTATGGTTAATTCTGTATATAATCCAAGGCTCCAAAATAACCATGCACTTTTATTTTGAAAAAGTTCTTGTTCTAAATTAAACTTTTTCTTAGGAACTTTTTTGAAACAGTTAATGCAAAAACTTTTATGTCAAAACTTTTATTATAAGTTCTTTTAGAACTTTATCACAAGAATTTTTATAATAAAAGTTCTTCTAGAACTTTTGTATACAAATTCTATTTTAAAACATTCTTGTTAGGGCTTTTTAGTAAAATGTGAAAAATACTTATGGAATTGTGTGTTGAAAGATTTTCTTATCTTAAAATATTATTTTGTAAATAAACATTCTGTAGGTGATTTAATTAAAATTATAGCAATTTTTCTATTGAAATTAAAAATCAAATGTTAAATAAAATAAATAAAAAGGTAATTCTTTTTCTATTTGTTCTTTTATTTCGAAGTTTATTTATTATCTATGTTTTTCGTTAAAGATTTTTTAATTTTTTAAACATTACTGCTGTCTCCCGAAGAGTTTCCAACATCTCCCGAAGATCTCTCTCAAGCTTTGCCCTATAAGTACATGAAAACTACTATTTGAGGACTCACATTTAAAATATTCTAGTAGGAATTTCTATTAACAGAACTTTTATGAAACAATTTTAGCAAGAACTTATGTTAACAAAATTTTTATCAAAAACTTTCAATGATATTCCTAAGTTCTTAAGGAACTTTTTAAAAGAAGGTTTATTTCTGTAGAACTTTTATGTTAATGCTTTAATTGTAAAAATTCTTGTAAAATAGTTAAACTGAAACTTTTTGAAAACGTTCAATAACTGTTTCGACCCCTGATATAATCATTTGGAAGGAAGATACAGCAAACAATCGTAAGGAAAGTTGTGTGAGTGGACACAACAGATATTTTATATTTTAATAACAAACAATTGAATTAGGTAATAATTTGTTTTACCTTTTGTTTGTAAAATGGAATGCGTTAATTAATAAGACAAGAATAAGAATAGTATTTACATATAAACAAAGAAGCAAAAAAAAATAATTATCTTTTATTATATCAAAAAATTATAATTTATAATTATCTTAACAACATGTATCGCATATCCAGAATGAAAGAGGAACGACTCAAAATTTTTAAAATCAGAAATTTTAATAGTTGGACCCCTGTCATACCAAAGAGTCACCTGCCCTCAAATACCAGGCCAAACCAATAGACACAATAGGTGATCTACCATGAACATATTTTTAATATGCATTGCTTGTCGCTTACTCCAGTGATGATATAAGATGAAGTTAAAAAAAAAATGATTCTATTTTATGGAATGGCTGACTTCTATAATAATGGCTGACTAGACGTATATAATAAGGTTTTATATTTTGTGTAATATCCTCTCTGAAGCTCCTATAAGTTTTAGATATAAATATCCATATAGATACCTATCCTTCTTATAGGAAAGATGATACTGAGCATGGTTCTTAGTGTTACCTGAGAAACACCAAAAGAACTTTTATCATTTATATGAGTTAATTTTTTTTGTTGTAAATACTAATAAATAATGTATTAAGAAATCTCGACCTTCCTATGGTGGTTAGAATAGGTTGGTAACCTGGAGTATAACCCATCCTGTGTGCCTTAATTGGAGTTGTTAAGGACACTAAACCTCAAATTATGATTAAAAATATTATTTATTATTATTATTAGAGCAGCTCTCCGATCTGATGTCGAATATTGGCCCCCTCCAGCAACATTCGCTAGCTGTCTCTGTCTCTTGCAGTTAGCATCCACTTCCAAAGCTTCAGAATGTTCCTCGCACCAGCAGGAGGATTCTGTCAGGAACTAAAGGAAAGTATCAGCAGGATTAAAATCAATGGAAAGTAGGACCAATCTTTTGCAGTGAAATCAAGAGTTAGGCAGGACGATTATTTTTCTTCATTTCTATTTAATATTTCCCTCCAAGTTATGGTGAAAAGAGCGGAAGATCAGTCAGACACCATTTTTAATAAAATGGCACAACTGCTTGCATATTCTAATGATGTGGCCATAATAAGAACATCTCTTAAAGCTATAAAAGAGGCTTGCGAAAGATTGGCGAGAGAAGCGGAAACAATGAAATTTTTCATAAATGAAGACACAATGAAAGTATTGGTCCTAAAACCCCTGAGCCCACCAAAAATATGGAATGGGAAAGTTCAGGTTTCAGTGTGTCTCCAATTTCAAGTATCTGGGTTTTATTGTCAATGATCGATTAGATGAAGAGGAAGAAATACAAAGACAAATAATTGGAGCTAAAATGCATATTGGGCCCTGAGAAGTTTTCTCAGGAATAAGCTGCTAAGACGTCGTACAAAGTTAAATTTGTATAAGTCCATCATCGACACATTCTAATCTAAGCCTGTGCAACCTGTAGCTAACAAAAGAGCTCAGCTGAAAAAATCGAGAGGTTTGAGAGGAAAGTGTTGAGACGTATCATGGGCCCAATGAGAGGAGATAAAGCATCTCATATAAGGAGATACACATAGACCTACGAAATTTATGATGATCTCCGAGCTTCCCATTTTGTGCGAGTTCAACGCATCAAATGGCTAAGGCACATAATTAGAATAAATGATGGGCAAGGAGCCAAACAAGGGAACCCCTGATGGAGTCAAACCTCGTTGAATACCGAAGGGAAGATGGAAGGACTAGGTGACTGAGGACCAGAGGTTGATTGGAATTTCATGCAGACGAGCAACTAACCGGGAGGTCTGGGAAAGGGCAATTTAGAGGGCCAATGGCAGTTGCATATGCCTGCCGAGCTTCAAGAAACTTCTTGAGAGTGAGTATTTGGTCGGTGGTAGACCTGTCTTTTCTAAAGCCGCTCTGGCCGATCTGCCGAGTTACCTCTCCCCGTGGGTTAGCAAAAAACGCTTGAAGAGGACATTTGCAAGGGCTTGTATTCGGAGGAGAAGAATCCTTTGGATCACGTAAATCGATCGGCTCTCCAAATGTAGGACAGATGAGCTGCTTGGTCCATGGGTCTGGCAATACTTCATTCTTTACCAGATCGTTTCCACAGCACCTGATGAGTTCTGCGGGTAGTCCATCAGCACCCGGAGCCTTGGTGTATTTCAGATAGTTGATGGCGTCCAGGAACTCATATTCAGATGGTGGCTCGACATTTGATTCATCTGCTTTCTTCTCTCCTTGGCCCTCATCTTTTCTCCATAACTCCTCACTGGATTCCAAAGGTCCCTCGTTGAGGTGATCGTCGAATGCCTCCACTGGGACTGTGTTCTCTACTTGTCAGTAAGTAGTTTCCCAACCTGGTTGCTTTAGACACGAGAAGCGTTAGAGAAGGGCTTCTCGCCCTTGTTTATTTTCCTGTAAAAGTCTCCTTATTTCCGAAAAACTTCTGTCATTTCCATCTATTCTCGATTCCACTGCCTCTTCTTTCTGCGATGATGACGTTTCTCTTCGCGCCTCCTCACCCGATATTCTTTAACGGTTCTCCTTGTGGCGTTGTTAGTTCTGGTTTTGTACGTTTGGATCTTCTGGTTTGTAGCAGCGTCACATTCCTCATCAAGCCAATAAGATCGGATTTCCCTGTCCTGCCGCATCTCTTCTGTAGTCTTCTCCATTGTCTGAAATCAGCCATTCCATCTAGAGTGGACATCATCATTAGTTCCTTAGAGCGCGGAGGTCTTCATTGAACTACTTGTCCAGGTTAAATCTCTTTCCCATTTGCCCAGGAGACCGACGTCACGTTATCTTGGCTTCTAGGCGAGCCATGGTGAGGTATCGGTGAGGGTCGACGTTTCCTCTACGAAAGGTTCTTACATCCAGCAGGCTGGACTTATGTCTTGCCCCATGGGGATGTGGTCAATTTAGTTGAGGGTTGGTGGAGCGATATTCAGGTTTTCTTATGTATCCTCCTGTGCGGGAAGAGAGTTCTCCTACCATGATTCATATGGACGCGATAAAATTGACGAGGCATTGACCATTTCCGTTTGTTTCGTTATGTTGTGTGCCATCCTAGAGTAGGGCGATAGATGTTCTTCACAACATTGGCATTGGAGTCTCCAATGATTATCTTCATGTCGCAGCTTGAGCTGGCGTCAAGGATTCTTTCAAGATCATAGAACATATCGTTATCAGGCTCTTCGATAACGTTATCGAAGGTCCTTACACAGCTACTTCTGTGGGAGCGTGTGTTCAAACGATAATGTAATTGTAGAACTTCCCACGCATTCTAATAAAATGAAAATGTTATCAATAATAAAAATATTAATGGTAGCATATCTATGTTGCTATAATGTTTTAAAAAGTCGTAAGCAATAGGCTTTTAAGTGTAATTTTATCAGAGAGCTTCCTGACAAACGATGTTGGTGTCGGTTCCCCTGTGCCACTAAGAAACAAATGACTGGATCCCCAAACCCTGAAGCAGACCACGAACAACTGGTCGACAGAGAAGCATCTTGAGCCACTGAGTTTTACGCTGGCCGTGGACCGCGTCTGCCAATGGTACTAGTTGACGGCGATGGCAAAGCACATGATACCCGGGAATTGCAGCCAATTAAACGGAAAGTTGCTCGATATCAAAAGGATGCGAGATATAATATCTGGTGAGATCACTTAAACGACTTTGCTAATTCCTTTGAATGCAAAGTCCAATACAAAAATTGTTTGCTATATCCACGCTTATATTGGTCCGATAAAGCCTTTATTTTATTTATTTACTTTTTTTTATGTTTAGACCATTTAATTATCTTTCAAATGAGCATCTGGAAAGTTATGAAAGACGTATAATTTTCGAGTTAAAAAAAATAACCAGGTTTCAATGGGAACATGCTCAGAATAGATACTTTAATACATGGTTCCACTCGCTTTAGAGATAATTGTGGCACAGACACCAATGGCTGAAAATGCATTTTTACGCCTCAGATGGTGCTGAAATGCATAGACTCGTTGAAAACTGTACATCAAAAATTTGACTCATTACATTATCATCCTTAATTAGGTTGGGTGGTAAGGAATATAAAAACAAATTCACTCGCACCACAGATTATGAGGATATCTGCCTTAATAATGTGTCACTCTAAGCTACGTACCCACTGTTGCTCTAGTTTTGCACGGACAAGTAATCAGGGAACAGTCAATGAACTGTACAAAGTAATGAATAGCATCAACCTGGTTGAGTATAGCGTTCCTTTCCTCTCTTTGGAATGTGGCCAGCACATCCTCTCCATATCGGTTGCTTGTTCAATGGATGGCGTGAGAATGGCGCGAGCGCAAATCCAGGAAGATTTTTAAGTTGAGTGCACATGAATTCTAGGAAACGCGACACAGGATAACTTTTTCTTGGGATTCCAGCAATGTTTCATGAGGTAACAGTCTATTATTTCACCGGTTATTTAGGCCTCACTTCTCACGTGGTATAGAATCGTTTACAAGAGTGTAGCGGCCACAGCCACTGGCCGCCTAATCAAGTAACCACCGGCTGCCAAATCAAGTAACCACCGGTCAGTGTTGCCAGGTCACCTCTGTATTTTCCCCCTAAAATTCTCTAAATTTTCTCCTAAATTCACCAACTTTAATCCTAAACTTATCTAAATTGGCGGTACAACTATAAACTAGGGGCGCGTTATCACTTGTTCATTCCGAGGTCACCCGAACGTTGCCGGTCTCGCATACTCTAGCGTCATTTGTGCTAACTAACTGCCTTGCATTCAATTGTAACATTCGTATTCATTGGAATTATTAAAATTGTTCCTGCTTTAATTAGATATTATTTAAATTTACTAGTGCTGTCGACTTCCGGTGATCTGGACAAATTTTTGTAATAATTGAAAGGAGTGATACTTTAGATTACGGTAAGGCCCCGACCTCAACTGAAAAGGATCCGTTGATGTTTTGTTTAGTTCTTGGACGAACGTAATGAGCGGAAGTCGACAGCACTAGTAATTTTAAATAATACCTAATTAAAGCAAGAACAAATTTAATAATTCCAATGAATACAAATGTTACAATTGAATGCAAAGCAGTTAGTTTGCACAAATGACGCTAGAGTATGCTAGTCCGGCAACGTTCGGGTGACCTCGGAAAGCTATAACGCGCCCCTAGTCTATAGTTGTACCAAATTGGCCACTAAATCCACCAACATTAACCATAAATGTTTAATTCTTATTTTTCTATTAGTATAGCCAAAATTGCCCGCTATTATAAGATAAGAATAAATTATTGGGAAAGTAAAAAATAACCCAGAGGATGAATAAAACCCTAAATCTAGGGGGAAAACCCCAATCTGACAACACAGCCACCGGCCGCCATATCAAGTTACCACTTACGGCACCCACTTCAAGCTACTTCATGTGACCGCCACCACGCAGCGCTACTGGGATAGTGAAGAAAACAGGCCATATTCATGTATTGTAAATTATATTTTAATTTGTATTGTATAAAATCGCAGCATTTTTTATATTATCGAATAAAATAAAGAGAAAATCCGTCCGTTCGCCATAAGCAGCTTTTCCAGGGCCAGTACATCCATATAGGACGAAAGCGGCTGGGTCGAAAAGTTCAGGAGCGAACAAATTGTAATCTTAATTTTTTTGAAAATAGCTAGTCACATTGAAACTAATCAGGCAAGTTTTATTTAATTTAACGCCTATGCTTTTAATTCTCTGTGATTTAGCCATTTTTATCTAATGTCCAATTTTGCCATCTCATAATTATTTTGCTTCTGAATTAGAAAAATCTTTTCTTTTTTTTTAATTTATTTTTCGAAATTCATTCATAATAAAACATCTTCCTCTAAAATGATTGGGTAATGTTTTTCATGTGTATATGTGTGTACTTGTGTATCCAGTTATGTATAAACTTAGAAAAATATGTTCACTAGTTCAATTTTTTATCCCTCCATTTTTTGTATATTTATTTACTTCATTTTTGCAATTATATTATACACAAAATTTACTTATTTATAAAGATATTCTTGAAAGATGAAATAATTTCAAATAAAAATATAAAAACTGTATGTTGAATAGTGGACCACCATAATTAATTTAGAATATGACCAGAGTGAGAATCAAAATTAAAGAAACACTTATGTACACTTTTGATCAAATTAAATTTATAAACATTTAAATTATACTAAATAAATATTTTAATACTATTTTTATTTAATATTTACCACTACCCTGCTCATCTCTCCAAGAAAAACATACCAATTAAAGAATTTTCGAAATGCACAACTTTTTTGTGGAATAGCTTATATATGTAAATCAATAATCATTACAAGTTAAATTATAGAATCACAGGCATGAAACAATTAATTTATATATAATTCAATTATGGTAACTTATATACTTATTATTTATATTATTAATTTACAAACTAATTGTCTTAATAATTAATTTATTGGATATTTTTGAAGATAATTAAATATTTTTGTCAAAAATGAATATACATTTACAATAAAAAACAATTACGTATTATCTTATAAATTTAGGAATGCATATGTGTGGGTCTATCAGAGAATGGAAAGGTTCATAAAATATTAATAGAAGAATATTATAGTGAAAATTGATTGCAACTTTACTGAATACTGTTCCGCCAAAAAGTTAACTCTGATGATTAAAAAGTAATATAAATCAATGAATGATTGTTTTAATAGCTCAATCAATGGCCTATGATTATCCTACCGCCATCAATTATGATAATGACATCCATTTTGTTACCAGAAAGTTTCTGTCCAATCAAGTCAGATATTAATCTTTCCAAGGTAGGGTCATTAGTTCTCGGATCAATTATAGAACCTATAATTTAGAAAACCATCAGTTCTCGAAGGGCCTCATATCAAGTCTGTGGTAGGATTGAACAGATCTATATGAATTTTTTTAAATATTGAGTCATCTGAAAATTTATTATCATGGTGAAGATATTAAGATCACTGCTTCAAGAGCTACCTGGCGTTTTAGAGATAACATTTGTCACATCGAGTAGTCCGTTTAGGAGGTCTATACAAGCTTTTGTCACATTCACAAATGTAGTAATGTCCGTAGCCAATGTGGCTTCTCTGTACTTTTTGGGATTGGAGAGGAGTTTGGGAGGTACCGCGAGTTTTGCTGCTTATGGAATAGTCATCTGTATCAAACATGCAATCTACTATTTTAGAGAAAATGAAATCAAACAATTACTGGATTTCTTCGTCAAGATAGAAAAAGAGCATAAAAAAGGGTGGGAAAAGGAAATGTTCGAAAAAATCTCAAAGGGTGCTTGGGTCGTTGTCTATAAATATTGGATGATAATTCTGTCTTATGAAATATTATATATAAATGTGTTAACACTATCAGATTTTATAATCGGCTATGTCGTTCCTAATTTTCCTTCTGTTAGGGTGGATGTGCCTTGCGAAGGATTTATTGAATTTTTTGAACCTCGTTCATTGAAAAGACTTGCTATTACTGTTCCCATTCTCGCCTGGACAATGGCGTCTATGACTGTCCATTTAGGCTCGGAGACATTAGTATTTATCTCCATTATTTACACTAAAATAGAACTCAGAATCATTAAAAGAAAACTTGAAATAATTAAGAATTATTTAGAGAAAAAAGGAGGAAACTATAAAATCAAAAGTGAAAAAATGCTGTGGGAAGTGATAAAACAGCACCAAAGAACTCTAGAGTAATTTTTATTTCCATTAATAATAAAAATTAGTTATCTTGTTAATAAGCATGCTCCCCTTATACTAATTATTCTTTTTTGCTTCTTGATCATATTTTTCTTGACATTTCAGGGCATTTTTCCCCATCGCCAGGACATCCATTAATATTTTGTCTATTTTTAAAATTAAAAAAAAAATATTTAATTAATTAAATTAATTGATAAAGGATAATAAAACTTATCTTAATATGTGATATTACAAAGATCAGTATTAATATTCTTTGTAAAATATATAATTTTTTTTTTAAATTTTAAAAGCAGACAAAATATTGATGAGTATAGATAAAAAATTGGAAACAAGGAATAATAAGAATGTTACAGATTGAATTAAAAACAAGATATACAATTATTGTTACTAGCTTCTGTTGTAAAATTATTAATCACAAATGGATTATTAATTAATATTGTAATCTAGATTTCCTGATGGTGGGAAAAATTCCCCAAAACGTCAAGAAAATATGACGTAAGAAGGAATCAAGGAGAATCAATATAAGAGGAAGATGTATATTCAAAATATAGCTAATAATATAATACATAACTTCCAACTTATGAAAAAAAATTGAATTGGTATAATAATAATTTATCATAATTTACAGAGTATTGGATATCATGAAAAGTACCGTAGGACTTCCAGTGGCTATACATAATACTGCAATATCTGTTACACTCTGTGTGATTTTCTACTGTCTCATGACTTTTGTTAGTAATCAGTTTTTTCTTCAGGTAATAGTTATCTTCAATTGTAACTTTCCTATTGTTTTTAGGATGAAAGAGGAAGTTTGTCAATCAAATTCCATGGGATAACTCTTATAATGTGCTGTGGAAGTCTTGTTCTCGGTTTGTGCTATTTTGGAGAGTCATTGGAAGAAGAGGTAAGATAATGTCCTTTATTACATTTTTGGTGCTTTATTTTCTTTGTTGAAATAAAAAATGAAAACTATACAAAAGCTGAAAAGATGCAGAGTTTAAAACTAAGGCTATTACATTTTTAATTTGTTAAAAATCTCTGATTAAATTACACGTTAAGAACGAAAACAGTGGTCACTCTTTATTATCTGTAAAGGTTAGCAATCAACTAACAATTTTTATCTCCACTTTCTTTTCCTGAAAACAACAGAAGAAACAAATTAGGACTAAAATTGAAAACAGAAGTTTAGAAAAAGAACAGTACTTAATTTTTTTTTAATTTTTTCCCACTAGCATGGCTTCAATTTGATGTAGCATTGATTTGAAATAAATTCCTGGCAGATAAATTTCATATTTTTTAATTAGAATAATATTTTATTCTCAAAGCAATGCTAATAAAGTTAGGCACAACTCTATCTGTTTTTTTTCTTCTTATTTTAATAGTATGCTCCACAAAAATAATAGACTTTAGCACTGTATTGAAAGTCATTGGGAGGGGTGGGGATACATTTTAAATCCGTTTCATAACCCCTAGAACACGGTTTTGTGGGTTTCAGAGATATATGATATATATACATATTTCCCACTTCCAGCAGCCCCATTCAGATCAAATAAGAAATTCGGTATAGTTGTTTTTTAGACCGAACAATACCATAAAATTTTAGTAAAAATTTCGGTATGTACAAAGGTTTTTATGCAACTCTAAAGCCCTCCAAATAGAGTTAGAGGGTTGAAAATTTGTATGTTAATTGAGTTGGCGTTAGAGACATGCCTTCTGAAGATATCAACTTTTTTCTTCCACCTCTGCTATTTTGATATTTTAAATTTTGTACTTTAGTTCTTCAATTTATGATAGACGAAAAAACAACCTTAGTGACAGAACTCTGCAACGCTTAATTTATTTTTATTATTATTTATTTTTTTTATGTTGGCCCGTATTAAACATGGTATTGTGGTGTTTTCAGATTTCTAGAAAGGCTTACCAAAACCTGTAGGTTTGGCACTTTTTCAACTATGAATGTAGAAAATAATGAATTACAAACAATTTTGAAGACATTGAGATTTTAAATTACCTAAGGATAGACATACTCTCATAAAATTAACAATTCATAATTTTGATTAAATAATAATATAAAATAATAATAATAATATTTCGAGTCAATTCTCTCCATAATTCAGAATATTAGTGCATTCCGTTATTGTGTATATGTTTCCAATTAAATAGCTGAAATTGGTAATTTAATTAAAAGAATGTTTGAAAAATATATATATTTTATGGAAATTTATTAAATACAATTTAGTATGATGATGGTTTTACATTATTTATAAAGTCATATATGATTTGAATTACTAATTATTATTATAAAAATTAGACGGTTTATTTACATAATCAATGGATGAATTTCCCTTTGCAATGAGATGATGCAATATTTTGTCACTACTAAAAGATAAGGAACCACAGTCGATATATAATTTATTAAATATGATATAATAGTATGATATTAATCTTCTGGTAGTGATGTGATTAGCAATCATAGAGGAGGAATAATTAAACGATCGTTAGGTCTATCATTACTCTACTAATAGTCTATCAGATCTCTAGAACGATCAATCTTTATAAATGATTTTTTTTTAATCATAAAAAAAAGAATTAATCAATATTTTATTTTTAATTATTTCGTAAATAATTTCTTCAATTTAAACATAAAAAAAAAATAGATTAGACCAATTGAAACCAAATTAATAAATAAATAGACAATAGTGTTGCATCAATTTAATATAAAAAGTTTTTAATAATTTAGTAAAGTCATAGGTTTCTCAACGTTTTTTTATATTTCTGGGGATTCTGAATCCGAATAACAACTTTGCCACACCGTACGGGTGAGGCATCATCCTCAAAATTTAACAAAATTGTAAAACTTCGACAAATTTTGACGGCATGGCATGTAGAATGTAGAATTCATAGTAACACTCATTGGTGATACTTTTATTGATATTTCCCTAATAAAATACCAGAAAGGTTTGGTTCCTATATAATGAAAGCTAGTTGGCCAATGCTAAAATTTTCTCTCCTGTCTATGTTTATAGCATTTAAATTAAAGAAATTTATTTTCTTATTGCTACATTAAAATAAATCATTATTTCATATTAATTATAGTAAAATATATATTTTGAATTCAAATGATACGAGTATATTTTTGACTTTACTAAATTATTAAAAACTTTTTATATTAAATTGATGCAACAATATTGTCTATTTATTTATTAATTTGGTTCCAATTGATCAAATCTATTTTTTTTTTAATGTTTAAATTGAAGAAATTGTTTACGAAATAATTAAAAATAAAATATTGATTAATTTTTTTTACGATTTAGAAAAAAAACATTTGTAAAGACTGATAGTTCTAGAGACCTGATAGACTATTAGTAGACTAATGATAGACCTAATTATGTTATAATTATTCCTCCTCTATGATTGCTAATCACAACACTACCAGAAGATTAATATCATACTATTATATCATATTTAATAAATTATATATCGACATCTGTGGTTCCTTACCTTTTAGTAGTGATGAAATATTCCATCATCACATTTCAAAGGAGAATTCATTCATTGATTATGTAAATAAACCGTCTAATTTTTATAATAATAATTAGTAACTCAAATCATATATGGCTTTATAAATAATATAAAACCATCATTTTGCTATATATTTTTCTAATACGTTTGTTTTGCCAAAGGCAGATTTTTGTCCCCAAAAAGTCCGGTTTATACCAATTGCAGCGCACAGAGAAGCTAAACCTCGGACAAAGGGCATAGAAATAATTTTTTAGATTTTTTTTCTCTCACTGACTAAAAGTTGATTTGTACTAATCAATATTTCAGCTGATCATAACTTAAGTTTCAAACGCTAAAACGCAAATTGATTCTACATCAATAATAACTTTGTCTGAAACTGCAAGGATAAGTTGAAAATAATAAACCAAAATTAATCCACAAAACAAATGTACTTCATACGAATAGTACATTTCATTTCTGGGTTGAACAAAACATTTTTTGTGTCTTCAGAACTATTGTTAGAAATTAAAAAAAAAAAAATTGTTCCAAGTAGAGGAAATCAAATTATAATTTTGATGGAACCGCATTTTTAATAGAAATTACAGTTCGAATCTTCTTATAGGCTGAACTTTCTGTTTGTCTCTCTTTGAAATTCATCTTAAGTATTCACAAAGGGTCTGGAGAGGGGATGTAGAGCAAAAATGTAGCGTGGAAAAAAAAAAAATAATCAGACATATCCAAAACATACGGTCTAGGTGTTATGAAACGTAAAAACAGCGAAAATTGTCAACTGTTTATTGATAATTGTACGGCCCACAACAGTTTCCCATTACTCAGCCATGTTAATGTTCTGTTTCTGTCTCCCAACACAACCTCTAAGCTGATGTCTCTAGACTTGGCCATAATTCAACGATTTAAGACAATTAACGCTAGAAAATAGTGACGCGACTCTTTGACAGCATCGAGAATGGGAATCATCTACCCCAAAATGAAGAAAATCCCATAATTTTTCCGAGATTTCGCCTATTTTGAACAAGTTTTAGCGGTAGCTAGGATCCCAACTGACGAAGAAATTTTGACTCCATTTGAAGAGGAGATGAAGAAGAAATTTATGTGCTGGAGACATAAAATGGCGAAATAATACATCTGCAACGTACGTCATTTCTTAGCAAAATCGGACGTTGGTTTCAGCGTATTTTCAGTTGTGAACATGCTTAACGAAGCCATCGACAAGACCCGTCTTCAAGGGACTGATGTATATTATCGTACTTTCATATTAATAAAATTTTGTTATTGTATTTAGTATTTTTTATTTTTTACCCCCGATTATTGGAAATCTCAATAATTCATATTTAACTCTCGGGCCCTTGACCATACGAATTACGAAGATTCTATTATATTTTATTTTAATTAACAGTTTTTTTTATTCGGTAAAACTCCAGAATCGTAATCCCAACATGGCGGAGATGTTGATTTTTAAGATCTAAATAAAGATCTGGAGTTTTACCAGTTAATGTAACAATAAACAAAATTTAATTATCAAATAATAATTAGTAGATACGATTCATATACAAATAATGTTAATTAATTTTATATTAAGACCAATAGCTAATAATATAAATGGTAATTGTACTGACATGTGTATCAAATAAATTACATGCTTTTAGATGAATGTTTTGAGGATACCCAATGCAGTCGGAAACGTTATAAGATAAATAATTTTTTTTTAAAGTTTGAATGTTTTATTATTGAAAAACTTTTAGAAGAATATAATATATGAAATACAGCTAAAAGTCTTCAAGATAAAAATGTTTTATAACACTTTTTTTTTATAATGATTCATGGCTAATAAAAATATTGTTTTGTAAATAAAAATTATATTATTTCATAACCTTCTTTACAGTTTAACATTATACTCATTTGATGCACTTTTCATCAAATTTCACCATTTTTCAACCATTTCCTTTCGATATATCTATTTTTTCTAGCGATATCGCAAAATATCGAATATTTTTGAAAATAATAAAACAAAAAATGATGAATCAATCCTTAAAAAAAGATATAATAAATCATAATTCGAAAAAATTCATGTATTTTTCTCAACAGACAGGACTTATTTTACTCCCATGGTCATATGAAATGTTAACAAAAGAAATCAAGCTGGCTTTAGTCTTTTCCACGAAAAACTAAAGAATGCACTGTTTTTTTATTTATTTCTGTATTAGAGCCAGCATGTCCTTTTTTTTTGTTTGTTTTTCGGGATTGTTGGAAACTATCATAGTTAGTTAAAGCCGCTGAGGGAGCCATGTTTATATATATATATATATATATATATATATATATATATATATAAACATGGCTCCCTCAGCGGCTTTAACTAACTATATATATATATATATATATATATATATATATATATATATATATATATATATATATATATTATTCAGTAATTTCCAATGAGATAGCTAAGTTTAAAGCACCCAGTATATAATTATTGTTTAAATATACTTATTTATATATTTAACATTATATTATTTACCATCCACTATTTAAAATTGGAGAATAAATAATAAATCAAAAGTAACATGATTTAGGTTGGTTAATCAACCAGTACAATTTACATAATGAAACATTTTTAATTTAAGAACAAACTCAACGTTTTTCATTCAATTAATACTTTTAACGACCAATAATTTATTTTTCAGAACAATGAACTTATTTACTGTATTTACGATTTACCATGGTACAAAGAAGGTAAACATTTTCGAAGAACAGTGGCCATTATGTTGATGGAAGCGCAAAAGCCGTTCGTTATCAAATATCGTGGAATGGCTACTTTAAATCTGAAAACATTCATGCAGGTAAAAGATTTTTAAATTGGCTTAGTGATTGAAATAATATGTAATAAGAAAATTATGATATAGTAACTTGAAAATAGTTTTTTGTGTTTGCTGATTTTATTTTTTTATATATATATTTTTTTTAACGACTCGTTACCGAATATAGCCGTTCTGTCTTCAGCTCACGGTATTTATTTCGGAGTACTTCCATATTTTCAGTTATTGCGTAAAAGTAATATTTTTAGTAGTGTTAGATGCATTCGTAAATGGATAGATCTGAAGACATAAATACAATTTTTAAAGACAATTGTTGGTTTTTTGGGGAAGTGTTTTTTTAACCGACTTCAAAAAAGGAGGTTATCAGTTTGACTTGATGTTCTATCTTATGTCTAGGCATAACTTCGCCATTCTTGAACCGATTTCTGTCTTATTATTGTTTTAAATTAAATTTTAAATATTAAATTTTATTAGGATCCGATGAAAACTATTTCTCAATGTAGGTTCAGCGATTTCTATGATCCTTTATTTTTTTAATCAAAAGAATTCCCCATATGGATGGTTTCGTATAAATTTCTCCAACATCCGACGAAAACGTTTAGATATAGAATATTTCTTAATTTTCCAAGTAGTTACAATTCATATTTCATTGCGTATGATCATGAACTTACCTGTGATATAATATGAAACAGCAACAAAAAGTCAAGATCAGTTGACTTCCGCTTGATGGTATAGAAGGATCAATCCCTAATTAAAAAGTCAAAAATACTTTATTATTATTATACTACATTATAAAATATTCTTTCAATATTGTTGGAGATAGAGAGACGAACTTCTCAATAGACAACAGCTAATAATTACAATAGTTTAAGTTAAAGATACATTTCTAAATCAATTTGTTTCTTTCCTTTTCTAATAAATAAAGCAGCCATTTTCCCCAAGTGGGGCACACAATGGGGAATTTATAAACATAGGCAGGTACTTAAAAAAAATAAATAGAAAAGACATTAAGAAAAAGAAAAAGTTTTTATTTTATACTAAATAAATAAATAAGCTAATCTTAGCTGTCTCATAAAAGTAGCGTGCTTAGTAGGCCTTACCCATGACTTCGTATTTTAAGTTTACCCACTGAGGAATGTGAAAGAAAAAAAACGCTGCAAATTATTACACAATAGTTTATTATTTACACTTAGTAATATTTTAAAAATATATATTCTGTCCAAATAAAAAAGAAGAAGCCGGAGAATTAGTCTACGAAGTTCATTACGCTATATCTCAGCTAATACTGGTCCGATTTAAATGATTTTTTTTCCTTTTGTAGGGAATTTCATCATCTTTCGTTTGAATACAATGAAAGTACCAAAAAAAAAATTTGCGGACGGATTTTTGTTTATTCGATATTTGGATTCTACGTATCTTAATATGTAAAATCTCAAATTTTGAGGGGGTTACAAAAATTGTTTCTTTGGTCGATTCCAAAGATTTATTATTGAAAATAATAATAATAATAATAGATTTTTTTTTTTTTAATGCCTTGTTATGCTGATACTAAAACACCTTACATTTCTCCTCTATTTTTATAAATGGCCGAGTTATGGGCTAATAAGATCTCTAATCGGCCGCCATTTCGAAACAAACAGACGGATGGTAATGTCGATTTCCGAGGATCAACCTGAGGTGACCTGTGACATTGGTGCCGAATCTCAAGAAAATCGGTCTAGTAGTCTCGGAGAAAAGCCGCGGACGGCGTACGGCGGAAGGGCGGATTATTTTTTTTATTCGATATTTGGATTCTACGTATCTTGAAACGCAAAACCTCAAATTTTGAGGGGAGGGGGGGGGGGTTACAAACATTTTTTCTTTGTTCGATTCCAAAGGTCTATTATTGAAAATAATAAACCAAAATAGATCGAAACGGTACGCAAGAACTGCAAAAAAGAAATAAATAAAAACTTTTTAATAAAAAAGACCGACTTTAAAACTGAGCACAAGAACCAGTGAAAAGATAGAAATAATTAATTATGTAAGTAACATTAGTAACTTTTCCAAATCAACCTGAACAGTACAATAAGATAATATTTTTTTATGTCGGCGCTAAGCCGCTCCACAACTTGAGAATTTTTTAGAGAACATAAAAGAACTTAATAATTGAAACGAACGAGTTGTGCTCCACTCTTGGTGGCTTGACACCGACATCAAAAAATAATTGCTTATTGTATTGTTCAGGTTGACTTGGAATAGTTACTAATGCTACTTAATAATTTACTTTTGTAAGAAACGTTTAGTGGTTCTTGCGTACAGTTCTGAAGTCTTATTTATTTTTTGTAAGATAACTACGGTCGACTATATCCACTTTGAGGCCCTTTTGGGTATGATACAGTTTTTAAATTTTTTGATAATTTTTTTTGTAAAATATTATAAAACGCTGTAAGCTTCATTATTTTCAAATAGTTAGGTATATCTCCAAAAAATAAAAAATATATTTGGATTGAATATATTTTTACATTTGAAAGCCTTATATTGATTCTAAAACATTTTATATTTTTTTTATTTTGTGATCTGTGACTTAGGTACCATTTCTAAAAAAAAAAAAAAAAAGAAAAAAAAAAACCGCGTCTAATAGCCTCGGAGAAAAGACGGATTTTTTAAATTAGTTTTTTGGATTCTACATACCTTTAAACGTAAAACGTCAAATTTTTAGAGGGTGGGTTAGACTTTGTTTTTTCTTGGTCGATAACAAAGGTTCATTTTTGAAAATAATAAAGTTCAAACTTTTTTTTTTTTTAATGCATATATTTAAAAAATAGTTTTAATTAATTTATTTACTAGTGTAAATTTATTATTGCTTGATTAATTAAGGAAAATTAATTGCCATGTGACATTATTATCAAATTTTGATTATGAATTATTGTTTCAGATAATGAATACTTCTTATTCATACCTGATGATGCTTAAATCTACCGTTTGATTGAAGATAATATTATATTCTAAGCACATATTAAATAAAAAAGCAATCAGAATTGAATGTATGCTATTAATCGCTAAATGTTAGAAATCGCACTGCAATAGATTGTATAAGAATAAACAGGGACACTCCATAGAGAGATTTCCTAATCCACATTCCTCATGTATATTATTTATTTTTGTCATTAGTTTTGTAAAAAAGAAGAAAAATTTTGGACCCTTATGATTCCTAAATTTTTAAATCTTATGTTTAGAGCTCTTGTATGTAAAGTGCTCTAGTTGCGAGATTTCAGAAACCAAAATTTCAAGAAAAAAAATTAACATGAAGGATATTCGGTCCAAGAACATTTACCTTAAGTTAACAACTTAATCAAATCGAAATAGATTAAATACGATTTGCCATTGATAAAGCAATATTCATCAAGTTTTTACATCAAAGAGTTTTGTTTCCTGTTATCAAAATTAAGATAAACTCTTACAGATTAAGATAAGCTGAAGAGAAAAAGTTTTAGAAATCTTACTTGACTCATTCGAATGTGATAAGATAACTGAATCATTTTTTTTTTTATATCTTCTCTATAACCACTTAAGTACTCTATTTCCACGTAAATTCATGCTAGAGATAACAACTGTTGAAATAACAAACATTTCAAATCGATTTTAGTGCATTCAAAAATCTATGAAATCAAGCCTGTTTTTAGAAGTTGTAATTTCAACATTCTTCGAGTATGTCTTTCTCCAATTCTTAATCTATTTTAATGCAAATTTTAAGGGAAATATGCAATGTCTAAGAGAGTTAGGTAAGGTTTCCACTTTGTGAAAGAATATCAAGGTGAAGAGGAAACAATCCAAAGAGGAAAATTTTTCCCTTTTTATGAACTTCAGAGCTTTATCTCAGTAAAGGATAGAGATGCTGATAAAATATCGATATTTATGTCCGATTTTTTTCTCGATATATCGTAATATCGATATTAAAATTTGAGTTTCGAAAACAGATATTTGTTCAAAAACAAAACAAAGAACCTTAACAATTTGTGGCGCGGTGTGTTTGTGTATATATAGTGGCTGTGTTTTAGGGATGGGATGCCGAAAGCAAATATGTCTTTCGGTATATCTTCAAATATATCTTCCGATATTTTGATAATATCAGCATTAACACTTTTATAATATTAAAAAAAAGTCTAAACGAATTTGGGGAAGATTAGGAGATAACCTGTTTCTTCATATTTAAATCCTGCCGGAAATTAACTTAATAAAAACAATATCTTAATTATATCGGCACAGAAATATCGATATTTCAAAATATCGTTAATTATTTTATCAAATTATAAATAAATAAACGAATCGGAAGGAAGATAGGAAATAACCTGTTTCTTAATATTTAAAGTCTGCTGTAAATGAACTTAATAAAAATAATATCTTATTTATTTTAAATATCCCTAACTTCTTTATTTTTTAATATAACAACATGTAGCTAGTACAAATTTCCCGACAAGCAAATTTGGAAAGCAGAAAAAGTACATTTTGTCAACTTCAATTAAAATGTACAAATCTAAACTGTATTAATTATCAAATTTGTTGACATTTTTCTTCTTATTAGTAATGGCTTTATTGTAATTATATTGCTATTAATATGTTGTGTATTGTTATTGTGTTAATTATTTTTTGATTGAAGCTTAGATAATAAATCAAATAAACTATTGACGCTTATTATTAAAAAAAAATATATTGACACAAATGATTTTGTGTCGCGATTTCTTTGTTAATGTTTTCGTTTAAATCTCTGACGTGTTATTATTAACATAGAAAAATAAATTTTACATATACTTTCAATTACCAACTGCAATAATTTTAAATTGTTTTCCATCTCGTCTACAAAATGGTTTTGAAATTCTAAAATTTATATTCTGTAAATGCGCTCTCAATTGCAATAAAAACAAATCGATATTTTTAATATTTTATTTCAATGTGAATGTTTTGTCGCACATTCTACTGATTTTAATAACATCAAATTGAACTAGACCTCCTCGAATTTTCATTGATATCAAATTTTGTGGATTCCATCGAAAATTGCCATCAAATACTTTTCGCATTTAATTATTGTTCGGAACACTACAGAAGTTGTATGCTCTAGTAGAGTCTCTCGACGCCTGAGTCGATCCACGGCTGATATAACAGAATAAATAATTATATGCCACAGCAGAACTCGAACCCGAGCCCGGGGGAATAAGAAGTCCTGTGCCTTACCCTTTCAGCTACTCTAGAGTTAGCGAAGTTCGATAGCACTATCGATATACGTCACTATCGAAAGTCTTAAGACTATCGATGACATTGCTGATATCACAATTTTTACTCTTTTAAAACGTCTTTTACTCTCGAAAAATATAAATAATTAATTTAATTAAAGACGTAAGTCTGTTAAACTCCTGCGGAGTTCCACAAGGGCCTGTGCTATCCCTAGTAGTGTTTTCGGTATACACAGCTGAAACTGTTGGGGCAAGATATAGAAAAGATACTGTCGCGGCATATGCTGATGACATGGCGATCTACAGCAGCTCTATAAGCGCGGAGAAAGCTCTACGACAGGCGGAGGAGGTCTGTGAGAAAATCACCAAGAAACTGGAGGGATTAAATATTACAGTTAACCCTAAGAAGACGGACTGTATTATTTTCTCCTTCCAGAGGAATAAGCGCCCACTCCCCAAGATCTATAAGGTAGCGGGGAGAGAAAACAGACCGGCGAGCAGTATAGTATATCTAGGTGTCACTCTTGACAGGCACCTGACACTTGCTCACCACTGTAACAAGAAGCTCAGGATGGTTAGGACCAAGTCGTACAGACTTAACCACCTCCTCACATCTCCGAACTTATCCCTCCGCCTCAAACTAATGATATACAAGAGCGTCCTAAGACCGGCACTCCTTCACGGAGCGCCGTTGTTAGCAAACATAACGCCCAACACTGCGAAGAGACTCCAACAGTTTCAGAACAATGTGCTGAAACGTATTGTAAGACATACAACACTAAAGAAAACAAAAACTGACATACTGCACACAACCCTTGAACTTCCAAGGGTGACAGACTTCATCACACGGAGGCATGTCAAATTCTTTGATAACCTCCAACACTGTACTAACCCTCTTTTCAGAACACTAACTCCTACAGGACGGCCACAAAGATGGCAAAATTATATAAAAAGCCTCAGCCTAGACTGAGAAAGCAAAAATAAATTAAAAGGAACTAAAAAAAACCCGGTGAGCCCCGTCCCTGGAAGAAGATGCTTAAGTAAACAAATAAATAAACAAAAACCTATCTATTCCACATCCCTCTCTTAAAATGTACCCTGTACAGAAGAAGAGATCCTATCAAATCCTACTCCCCGTATCTCAAACCCCCAACATCCCAAAAAGGGTCTAAGAAAAAAAAAAAAAAAAAAAAAAAAAAATCTTGAAAATCTTTAATAGATTTTACTTAAACAAAATACTATACACGAATCTGACTCTGATTTCGGAGATTTCGTTTAAACCTTGGAACTTCACTAATCATTGAATTCTTTGAGAATTTTTTCCTAAACCGGATCGGTTTAATAAAGCATTAATAAGGTATCGAATCGACAATATCGATAGCTACCAGTCAATATTATCGAAACTATCATTGTCAGAGCAATCGAACTATCGCCAATCCTACTCTACTACAAAATGTTTGTTGAGCACTTTCTGTCGTAAATTTAGTTTTGTTGCTGAAGGCTTTATTACAACATGCAACGTTGATTATGTTGCTATCCTTTTATTACTTTTATTATTATTTGAAAGAGAAAATTACATATTTTGTATTACAATGTGTAATATAATTGGCCTGGCATGTTAAAGCTTTGTAAATACTAATAGAGCACATTAGTACAATTAATTTCTTTATGTAATAATGGCGGATGGAACGGTAACTTAGGCCGAAGGACGCAGGTACATCCTGCCCAAAGAAGTCACTAAAAAAGGTCACCCCTCCTGCGTTGTTGCATTTCAGAACATAGTTACTGTATTCTCCCAGTAGTCGCTAATTGTCGCTTCAGAATGCAGGATCCTTGCGTTATCGCCATACTTTTGGCTACATTTGCGCTCTTGCAGGTAAGTAATGTACTATTTATAATAATAATAATAATTCTCAATGGTATATTTAAAAATATAATTAGATGATATGAAGGGTAAAAGGAAAAAACAGTATAATTCCATTCTTCAACATTTTTCAGGAGAGCGAAATTATATTATTAAATTATATTGTTTCCCCTTACTAGCTGTTCATTATTGTTTAAAAACTAGTCATTTAGACTGCTTCCTCCACAATAGTACACACTATTCGATTCGTCTTTCTCAGAGCTATAATATAAATACGAAATCAGAAAATCGAAAAAATGGTGTATTTCCATGTTTTTCCCCTGTGCCCTTCATAAGAATATTACACAATAAAAAGAAAAATAGCGAAGTCAAAAATAAAGAATGTAAAAAAAAAAATCTTGGAAAAAAAGAGCCGACTTCAGAACGTTACACAAGAAACACTAAAAATAAAGAAATAATTTTTCTTATAGAAGTATATAATTAAATGGCATAGGTAACTATTCCAAATCAACCTAAACATTACAATAATTTATTATTTATCGATGTCGGTACCAAGCCGTTCCACAACTTTTTCGTTTTAACTTTTAAGTTGTTATAAGTCCTTCCATTAACTGTTCAAAGTGAGATATGTTCCAACACATTAACAAGTGAATAATGGCAAAAGAGTATTCTTCGTAGAATATTCTAATGTAGAAAATTAATATTTGTTTTATATATTTTTGGCAAAATTGATTATCGTTTCTTAAAAATACTATTGATAATATTATTCAATCAATCATTTCGTCTCCATAACAGCATGTTGATTCGAAAACGGTAATATTTTTTAAAGTATCGAATTTGAATGCAACGATATATATATATATATATATATATATATATATATATATATATATATATATATATATATTTTATTTATTTATTTTTTCCTCCCGCTACGTTATTCCAGCGTCCTCCCTTGGGTCAAATGAGCTGAAATTCGGTATGTGGAGTTTTCTTCCAGGTTGAACGATACGATAAAAGTACAGGTAAATTCCAGTCAAAATTTCGGTATGTTTACCTGATATTTCGGCGTTTTTAAAGTTTTTGGGCATCTCTACATCTCCACCAAATTAATTTATAGGTTGAAAATTTGTATTTGGATTGAGTTGGTGTTAGAGAAGTATCTTTTGGGGGTCTCAACTTGGTTCCCATAAACCCCGGGGTTTTTCGATTTTTTAAAATATTTGCGCACCAATAGTACCCCTCCAAATTGAATTAGGGGGCTGACAACCTGTGACATTCGATATGAAATAAAATTACCTATAAAACAAAAGAAGTTTCGTCGAAATGAGAACGGTATTAGCAAAGATGTGGCTATTTCAACTCCAGTGGCTCCCTTTGGGTCAAATGAGCTGAAATTCGATATGTAGGATTTTCTGTATCGAAGGTCAGCGGATAGGCAGGACAATATAATCAAAGGATGGGTAAATTTCGGTCTGTTAGGGAACTAATTAGGGATTGATAAATTATTTGCCACTTCTATAAATTTGTTTTATTGAAAACTAGTTTCGAATATTATACATTCATCCTCAGTTCTAGGTTTAAATGGCTTAAAGGATTGAATCCATTTAAACCTTGAACTGAGGATGAATGTATAACATTCGAAACTAGTTTTCAATAAAACAAATTTATAGAAGTGGCAAATAATTTATCAATCCCTAATTAGATTGATCCTTTTATACTATCATGCGGATATCAACTGTTAGGAACTGTATTTTGCGGGTTTCAACTTTTTTCTCACCCCCCCCTTTTTTTTATATTTGCGTTTTAGTGAAAATAAGACTTTAGTGACGGAGCTCTGCTACCCACAGTTTTTTTTTCTTTTCGATGAAATTTTCTACATTATGGTTTTTGGGTGTGCTGAATCAAAATCTGCCACCATTTTTAGCGTGAAATAATCTATTAATAAATAATCTAATTTACCTAATAATTTAAACACTTTCTTAATATTTTTGGACTGAAAATCAATTATTTTTTAATGTTTATATTTTTTATTAATATACTATGAACAAAAAAAATTCTGGAAAAACGATGTCGATATCATTTTTCAAACTCGAAATAAAGCGATTTAAGCGTGTATATTATTTTTTTTCTTAGCTCTTAGGTCCCATTAGATGAAACGGTTGAATATATGTTGACTTTTATTAAATGTAGAATCATTAAAAAAAATTTGATCAAAATCGGCGACGGACACATCGTGCAGCCCCTTGTTAGCTAGCTTCAACATTCGAGGTTAATCTGTCGGGTTCAATGTCACTACATAGTCCATCTAGGTTGGATACGAGAAATTTCCATTTTAATATTAAATATAAAAAAATTGAAACTTTTGTGATAAATTTGCTATTTGGTCCAATGTTCGATCTATGAAAGTCTCTATGAATATATCGACTGTTATCTTAAGTGGCACTGATATTTGTGTATTATGGTTTTAAAAAGCAAGTTCAGTGGGCCAGGGGCAACCAGTGCTACGAAAGACAATGGGTAAAAAATGAAGTAATATTTTATCCGGATTCGTAATAGTGATGTTTCGCTCTTTTATTTTCGTAATGTACTTTCAGATGACAAAAGCAAAAGCAGAACATTATATTAGTAAATTGAAAATAATTAAAAGCAGAGAAACAATTATTGAACTTTTTCAAAAAGTTTCAGCTCAACTGTTTTACAATAAAAGTATTAACGTAAAAGTTCTACACAAATGATCCTTCTGATAAAAAGTTCCTTAAGAACTTATATCACTAAACGTTTTTTATAAAAGGTGTGTTAGTATAAGTTATTGCCAAAACTTTTTGTTATTAAAGTTCTGATATTAGAAATTTATACAAGAACATTGAGAGGTGGGATCTTCGGAAGGTGGGGTAAACCTCGGGAGACAGCAGTATTTTTGAAAAAATTAAAAAATCTATTAACAAATATATTGATAAATAAAATTCGAAATAAAAGAACAAATAGAAAAACAATTATCTTAATATAGAACTTGTATATAAAAGTTCTTTCGATAAAGTTCTTATAGAACTTTTATGATAAAAGTTCTTGTAGATAAAGTTATCAAAAAACTTTTACTATATAAGTTCTCAGTTGACATCCACATGAAGGTATAGAAGGATCAATCTAATTAGGGATTGATAAATTATTTGCCACTTCTATAATTTTGTTTTATTTTAAACTAATTTCGAATGTTATACATTCATCTTCAATTCTAAAAGCACACACACAAAAAAAAAAAATAAGCAATTCAAAATATAGTTTTTTAATTATACATATTAAATTACAATATAACTAACTAATTTAATATGTATAATAATACCAAACTATATTTTGAATTGCTTATTTATTTTTATTTTTTTTGTGTTTTTAGAACTGAAGATGAATGTATAACATTCTAAACTAGTTTTCAATAAAACCAAATTATAGAAGTGGCATATAATTTATCAATCCCTAATTATATAACTTCTGACCAAAAGTTCTTGCAAGAACTTATAATAAAAGTTTTAACATAAAAGTTCTTGCATGAACTGTTTAAAAAAAGTTCCTAAGAAAAAGTTAAATTTAGAGCAAGAACTTTTTCAAAATAAAAGTGCACAGTTATTTTGGAGCCCTGATTAAAAGTTATATGAGATCAACGATCAATAAGGATGGATTAGCGGGTTTGACACTTCTTTCAATCAAAAATGAAAAGCTAAAGAAAGTGACTTTTCTAAGATCACTGATATTTTTTTCATAGAAAAAATCTGGGATAAGCAGTCTAATATGGCCACAGTATACACAGTTTTGCAATGTCAGAAGTCTGATAGTTAGACTACCCTGAAAGTTTCTGTAATCAATTAATCATAAGCAACACAAGTTTACTTTGTCTCTATAACTTTGAGAAATTAAATGAGTCACATATATAAAATAATTGTTATATTTCTGTTTATTTCATTATTCTTATAATTTCCATGACATTAGGATTAGATTGTGCTTGATATTTTCCATTTCAAGTGCTTATTTCAGTTTAATATTGTAATTGTATTAATGGTTTAGTCAAAAAGGAAATATATCTTCTTTGGATAAATTATTTACAGGAAATAAATTGATAATTTCAGTTTCTAGTAAATAAAATGCATAAATCGAATATCTTATTGTTAACTAGGTTGTTACAAAAGTACTTGTGCATGAAAACAATCCTTAATTCCAACTCTCATAATTAATCCTATAAGAATGTTTATGTTCCTACTATTTATGTCAATATTTACTTTGACTAATTCTTTAATTCCTTGTGACTTGAGTTGCCTCTATGGGGTCATTTACATTTTTAAAACGTATGTGCAATGTCAGAAGAAGAAAGGTATAAACACAAAGGCAGCTGCCGAAGAAATTTGTGCCATTGAAGGAGAGTCGATTATCCATCAAAATACTGCCACACTTTGGTTCAGGCGTTTCAACAATGGAAATATAAGCCTTGCAGATGAAACCAAATCAGGTCGCTCATCGGTTGTTGATGATAATGTTCTTCTTGAATAAGTGAGCCAGGACCCACATGCAACTGCTCGTGATTTATCTGCTATATTAGGAGCTTCTAATGCCTCAGTGGCTCGTCATCTTAAAAACCTAGGCATACAGAATTTGAGCCCAAGGTCCGAACCACATGACGTGACAAAGGCCCAAGCCCAGCAGCGAGTTGATATGTGCAAAATTTTGCCTAAAATCTAAAAGATGACAAGTTCTGGAAAAAATAACCACAAGTGACGAAAAGTGGATATTTAAAAAAAAAAAGCCTAGCAAATATAAGTAGAGGGTATGGCCATGTGAAGCTGCACAACCAGAGATTCGCCAAGATCGGTTTAGGGAAAAAGTGATGCTTTGTGTTTGGTGGAACTTCAAAGGCATTTTGCATTTTGAGCTTGTTCCTGATGGTCGGGCAGTGGAATCAAACCTTTTCTGTGAACAGCTAGACAGAGTTTATGCAGTTTTGAGTAAAGTACCCGCTTTGGTCAACAGGAACCAAGCCATTTTGCAACACGACAATGCCCCTGCACATCTTTCTCGTTTCACCAAGGAAATATTATTGGAACTGCAAAAATGTTTCCTCTTATATTACCCAGATATTGCACCATCTGATTATGGTTTGTTTAGATCAATGGCTTATTTTTTAAAAGGTCGAATCTTTGATAATTACGAGGACATAAAAATTTGATGTGAAGAGTTATTTGTCTCAAAACCAAAAATGGGTAACTGGCCGAAAGAAGGGTGAAAGTAGTTGAAAACAATGGGCTTTACTTTGTAGAGTATTATTTAATAATGTTTAAAATATGTAAACTGAAACAAAGCTATAATGCACAAGGACTTTTGTAACAGCCTAGGACTTTCTGGAACACATTTATGAAGCGTGGGAGGGGAGGTTCCAGAAAATATGTTTCATTATTTACCCAGGGGCCTAATTTAAGTCCTTGTCCCGGCATCCCTAAATACCTAATTAGCTGGAAGCTTTGATGAAATTATTTTAAATTACTTATTCAGATTTTATTGAATGTTACAGAAAGAGGTTTATACTCAAGAACCAGCAGAATGCAAGAATATTACTAACGACATAAATGTGAGTTATAAATTAAAATATTTTGTGTAAGTACTTAACTATATTACCCCCTTTCTAAAAAAAAAAAAGTCCTGTGCCTAGGGATGCAAAAAAATAAATAAATAATTAAAACATTGATGCATCAAATTAATTTAGGAACTTTTTTAGAATTTATTTTTTAAACTTATAATATCAACCGATATTTGGTTCATCTAGAATTCTAATTTATGAAAAGCCTAATTTCATTGCTGCTTTGATTGAAAAGTCAAATACAAAAACTATTTGTTTAATCTTAGCTAATATTAGTCTAATTTTTTAAAATTTTAATCTCTTTATTTTGGGGGAAAATTGGCCACCTCAGAACCAGGCCAATCATTTCGTCTTCCTCTTTTCCTTTCTCTCCCTCTGCACTTCCTTCATCCTCTCGGAATGCTGGGTCTTCCTCTCCTCCAACCACTCTTCCGTTCTATCCTCGCTGCAGGGACTCTCATTTTGTTACCCTGTTTCTGGAATCGAAATCTGTTCCAACATCGTCATCCCCAGTTTTGCCATTTCAACCTAAATCTGCTCTGGGCAACCCTTTATATTTTTGAGGCCAAGCACTTTTATCAAAGATTTGCTAGTTCAATCTGTTCTTGTCCATCTTGACCATATGTCAGAAAAATTTCAATATTCTTTTTCGCATCGCTGTTTCTATATCTTCTCCCTTTTGTACACTTCCCGATTATCCCTTAGTCTGTACCTCCCTCTACTTTCTTTAACCCCTCCATATTTGAGAACCCTATTGTTTCTTGTACAATTTCACCAGTTTTACTACAGTCTTGTAGTGCTTAAGTTTTGCCCTCCCCTATTTTCCTAATATAATAATCCCTTTTAAAATTTTTTTTAAGTTTAGCTTAGTATATAATTTACTTAACTTTCAAAAGAGCATTTAGAATTTTCGGGAAGATGTGTAGTTTACGAGTTATTTGAAAAAAAAAAAAAGTGAACATTTTATAGTGAAATTCACAGAATACTTTTTAAAAAACGTGGCTGCAAAGTCCAGTATGCTGTATTTATTATACTACTGGTCCGATTTAGATGATTTTTTTTTTTTATTTGGTGGAGAATTCAATTACCTTTTAAATGATCATATACATAATGTACCATGAAATTTATACTTTTTCAGTTATGCACAAATAAAATTTACTTTTCGTTATAATATTTTTTTTGTTTTTTAATACCAATCCAAACCCAAACAACATAGAAAAAGAACAGAACTACCCGATCCTTTGCGTTTTGAAAGTGCTTCGTTTCCTGCACTTTAGTTGAAGTACATTAGGATGTTAAACCCCAAATAAACAAACAAATTTAGTTTTTTTTCTTTCATTTGTTCATTTATTTGTTAATGTATTTAAGTTTTTGAGTCAGAATTGTGATATAAATAATAGTTTACTTCACTGTCTTTCGCAATATAATATTCATTTTTGGTTTAGATGTTTTCTAGGTGCTGTAGATTACCTGAATTTGAACTTTCGGAAGAAAAAAAAGGCATAGCTGAAGCTTGTCATAAAATTGTAATCGGTGACCAGCCAAATCGTAAGTACACTTACTCATATTAATATTTCAGGAACAGTCAAATCTTCCATTACATAAAATTCGGGCAATATTTGGAAAGAAAAAACAAACTATATTTAAGATATTTACTTAGAAATTCTTACAAAAGTTCAAGATATTAGGGGAAGGATAGTAAAGTAACCGCTCTAAGGAAAATTAAATTTTCACCAAACTATAGTTATTGATAGAAGCTTGCCATGTGTACATTTTAAATCCGTATATTACAAGATACCACTCCATATATTTGTAATTAAGAAAAAATATAATATATATGATCGATATGCATTTTTCTGGAGACATACACAGTGGCCACTTTTTCCTACATCATGGGGTAAAGTGGCCAGTGGCTGCATCAGTACAAAAACAATTTTACAATTGATTATTCTCAAATAAAAAACTCAACTAAAATTAGTATTTCAATATATTTTAGCCATAAAACTCAACCAATATAAATTGTAAATGTAAAGAACTCAACTAAAATTAGTATTTCAATACATTTTAGCCATAAAATTCAATACATTAGTATTTCAATGGTATAATAATAGAGTTGAACAAATTGTTAATCAGGATTAGGGTTTAAGTCCAATTTAGTAACAACTATTGGACTGATGGAAAATACTTTATGTTATGTACAAAATTCACACTTGAACTCTTCGTCCTCCTCTTCACAATAATTCACACAATTCAAGAGCCCATTGTTTACAGCTCAAATATCTAATCCACCCTTCATTTTTTTAAGAATACTATTCAGAAGATGCTGGCCAATTTGCCCCATTATTAGCCAGCCACATTGCCCTGTTACATGCCATTTCATTAAATCATAACTATATATAAGGACAAATTTTCTAATTCATCAAATTATTTTAAAGTTAATCAGACTGAATTTTCAGCTATCCAAATTTACTTATTGTATCAATAATTAATGACAAAATAATAAAACTAAAACTTACCTCATATCAATATTGGAAAAATTAGGAAATTTGTTTAATTCAAAAAATTTGGAGAACTGATCACTCACACTTTGACAGAACACTAATGGCTTATTTACGAGTTAATATGAAACCTCACCACCAAGATGGAGTAATTTCCAGTGAGCGCATGCCAATAGCCACTTTTACCCGACTTGAGATGGATCAAACGGCTGTTACATAGAAAATATTATCATTAGAAAAATATGTTACCAGTTTAAAAATTCAACCAACACCTGAGATATATTTGTTTATGTAAATAAAAAAAATCATATATTTACGGCACTATGATTTGATATTAATGTTTTCGTTTTTATCCTTGCATAGCAATTAATGAGAAAGAAGAAGAGGAATTTTATGAAGTATGTATAATTGTATTTGATAATTATTTAGAAATTACAGTAAATTAAAATTATTTATATTTTTGTATTTCAGTGTTTCGAAGAATGTTACTTCAATAATTCTAATTGGTTGGTAAGTATTGGTTAATCTAGATTTAAGTTATTTTGTTTAAGGTTTTTTTCTTGCATTTTAACGATGGTAAGTGTAAGGTTCGGTTGTTATGATATAGATAGCAGCGTTAACTCAAAAATTATAAATTTTGACTTGCTTGGTATTTGTGAATTCCTTCATTAATTGTATTCTCAATATCATTTCCTTGACTACAAATTAGCATTTAATATTATATATATTTATATATATTATAACAATGTATGTATATGTATATATATATATATATATATATATATATATATATATATATATATATATATATATATATATATATATATATATATATATATATATATATATATATATTTTGCAAACTGTATTTTTTCCAGACTGCAGACTTGAAACCAAATGAAACTGCAATACTTGTTGAATATGACGAAGAATTGAAAAATTTTCCCCACTGGAAAGAATCCATCGTTAAAACTGTCAAAACATGCATGGAAAGTGATTGTACGTTTTTAATGTTTACTATTTGCTTTTAATTCATTATGTTAAAATATTCTCAATGCATGATTCAGGGTAAAGTAATAAGAATATTGAAAAATTATTATTATTTTATATAATTTATATTTAGCTTATAATTCATAATATTTAATATTTTATTATTTTATTTTGTTTATACTTTTCCAAAGAATCATTGAAAACATTCGCAAGCTGTTTTTTCTATGGTTTAAAGCATCAATCACTATTGCTCCATGGATATAATAATGATTTTTTAAATTTTTAATGAAAAGGATGATAATTTGGAATTAAGGGATTTGTATATGGTGATGTGGTTAAGGGAATTGTTGATAAATTTATGGAAAAGGGAATTGGAGCGACATTTGAGGAGGAAGGCAGGTTTTTCTAAAATATGGGCTAAGCTTTTGTGCAGGTAACAAAGATGGTTAAAATGAGATTTGTGATTAGGAAAAGAGGATTTTAAAGATGAGAAGGATAGATTAGATTGGTTTGGAACGGAAACAATTTGCGAGGAAGGAGTTACAATAGAAACAGATAACGATGAAGCCTGGGATATGGATATAGACTGAGACATGAATATGGACGATAGAAGAAGTCGGAGTGAGACAAGAAGAAGGATGCAGAATTAAAGAGGTCAGATATAGATGAGGTCTTGATCGGTTCTGCAATCTGGTACAGAGAATTTTTTTTTTTCATCTTACTGTCTTATCTTACTGTTTGTTAACTTTTTTTTATTACTATTATTATTACTGGATATTATTATTATGGGACTATTATTATTATTACATTATTATTGGGATAGGTCCAAAGGTAAGGTTACACACATTGGACAGGGGAAATAAATATATATTTATAACATAAATAATCTGCAGCTTATTACATACATATAAATAAACTATTTTGGCTGAATGAATAAGGATAAATTAAAAAATTAAATTAAACTAAATTCAGAAGCCTTGGAGGTCAAGCGTGTTAAGGTGTCGGTTTGGCATAGAGTCAAAAGTGGTGTTGGTTCTAAATTTATCTAACAAGGGGAGTGCAGGGTGTGTCCGTCGCCGATTTTGATCAAATTTTTTTGGGTGATTCAACATTGAAAAAAAATTGACTCATATCCTTCCATTTCATCCAATGGGCCTTAGGTGCTGAGAAAAAATCCTTTATTTTATATCTCGTGTTTGGAGAATGATATCGACATGATTTTTTCAGCTAAGCATTTGTTTTATAGAGTACATTAAAGGAAAAATATAAACATTAAAGAATAATTGATTTTTGGTCAAATAAATTTTAAAATTTCTTGATCACAAATAATGTTTTTATATTATGATATGTACATGGTTACGAAACCAGCTATGCTCAGACATACCTTGGATATTTAATATTACTTTTTCTTTTTTTTTTATCTACAAAAATTTCTAAGGCAGTGTTATAATAGAGTAATATTTATTACTTCTTGATCACAAATATTGTTCACCACCTTCAAATTTTTTTTAAAGATTTAAATAACCGCTTACTAATCAGGAACCCTTTGAATAATTCAAACCAAATTTGGAGCATCGGTAAAGGTTCTTAAACTACGCAATTTGCTTTAACAGGCCACTGTTGATACATCTATTGTTATCTTTTTTTTTCTCAGCCCTGATGATGGCCTAAAACTTAGGCCAAAACGTCAGTACACATTATAATAATTTTTTTATTATTTGTGTGTTTATTTATTGACTACACTTCCAACCAAGATTCTTCTACGTACATTTTCCACAGTCGATTCTACTCTCATCATTAAGATATACTATTAAGAATAAATTATTTTTTTAACCATTAGACATTTACTTTATTTTTTTAGATTCAGATCCAGAGGCGAAGTGTAAGAGTGGTGCTTACCAGTTTAGTAGCTGTTTGGAAATAAATATATTTCTGGTGAGTTTATTCCTATAATGTCAATGTGATTAATTACCGAATTATAAAACATCAGATGTTACTCTACAAATGTATAGTGAAAACAAAAAAATTTTAATAATTAAATTCAAACAACACGGGAGTTATAATTTTGTTTTTACTTGAAAACTTATAAATATACTGATAAATAACTTATAAATTACTGATTTTTTTTTTTTTTTTTTTTTTTTTTTTTATTAATGAAATTTACAACTGTATTACATAATACAACTAGTAAATGTGAGGTTAGAGTACAAGACATGAGAATTACTTGTGAAGGAACCACCCATTGGTAGCACTTCAATGTCTATTTTAAGTTAGAAGGTCCCGTGGCCATCTTCTTTTCAGACGCCTCAGAGGATTATCAGGAATACATGGGGATTAAATTACTGATAAACTTATAAAATCTTAGCGTATGTGATTAGCATAGGAACAAAACAAGTTTGACTAAAAGATTTTCTGATTTTTAACTTGCTTAAAGAAACCTTTTCAAAAGGATTTATTAAGTCTGGATTATTCAACTTGATCTGACCTACTCAAAGATATTGTTCATTTTGATCCCAAACCTAATGATTATATAATAACGTTGGTTTGGATCAAAATAAACCACACCAATAAAATGAGTGCGAAAAATTCATGAAGATAAATTTCATCAAAAAGTGATGGAGATTATTTGTTGTGATCCTGCATTATTAACTCATTTTATGATGAAAATAATAAAACTAAAACATAAATTTTGTCTTTTTGTTAATTCAGAATTGTCCTGAAGACAGCTGGCAAGGAACTGGTAAATATGTTTCCTCCTTTTGTTTAATACATATTTAATTATCCTATTGTGATAACAAATTTTAATTCCGTATTTTTAATTATTACCAGATGAAACATGCGTCAAAACTAAAGCAACCTTCGAGAAATGTATGGCAAGTACAATATGGAATGACTCTTAACAATGTTTTAATAACTGGTAAATGACCATTGTAAATGTAATAAAATTTAATTTAAAATAAAAAAATTTAAAATGTTATTAACAATTTTTCAAATCTCCAGTACCCATCTCTTAATTAAAGTAAAAAGTACCTTGCTAAATGACAACTTAAGAGTGTTAAATCCTAAATAATATTAATAAAAATGTAAACTTAAAATCATTTTACTATTTCTTGGCATTGCCTTTTTTTATTTATCCTAGAACACTGATGATAATGTCGGTTATAGGTAAGTAGTTGATTATATTGTAAAGATATCATTGTTATTTGTTACTTTAAAAATTTAATTTGACTATATTTGTAATTAAAAGTTAACCACGTACAACAATTGTTCCTTGTAGTTAGTAGTTAGGTTTTTTTAACGATTAACTATTAGTTGGAAAAAATAGTTACAATAGTTAACTACTACTTAAATAAATGTTGTTTATAAACAAATAAAGAAACATGTGTGTAAGGCATTCTACTTTTATTAAGTAATAAGATTTTAAACCTAGCATTGTGCATAAATGATTAAGTTCAGTAATTTTAATATCACATGGAATATTTAGTTCAAGATTAAAAAAATTAGAAAGATAAAATCACCGATCAATAATAATTTAATATAATTAGGAATTGATAAATTATTTGCCACTTCTATAATTTTGTTTTTAAAACTAGTTTCGAATGTTATACATTCATCTTCAGTTCTCAAAACACCCAAAAATTCAAAAATAAGCAATTCAAAATACAGTTAGGTATTATTATTCATATTAAATTAAATTAAATTTGTAATATAAATTTATATTATAAAACATTTATGAATTATGAATTTAATTAAGACAAGAAACCAAATATATGTTGATACTCAACAAGGTTTAAGTAGATTATATCAAACAGAAAAGTTTGATTGGATTGTTTTTGCACTGAACTAGTAATGGAAGAGGTGTTTATAGGTAAAAGGTTTTGCTTTGATTTTTGCTTAAATGACCAAATAAATATCTCCAATAGTCCAATCTTAAATTTATTCCCATTTATAACGGAAAAAATAAATACTCATCAGAATTACTGGAAAAACCCCGACACTCAAACCTTTTACCTATTAAACATCCCACCTTTTTTCCATTGCTAGTTCAGTGCAAGAACAAACCAATACAAACTTTTCTGTTTGATATAATCTATTTAAACCTTGGTGAGTACCAACCTGTATTTGATTTCTTGTCTTAATTAAATTCATAATTCATAAATGTTTTATAATATTGATTTATATTACATCTAATTTAATATGTATAATAATACCAAACTATATTTTTAATTGCTTATTTTTGAATTTTTTGTGTGTTCTCAGAACTGAAGATGAATGTATAACATTCGAAACTAGTTTTCAATAAAACAAAATTATAGAAGTGGCAAATAATTTATCAATCCCTAATTAGATTGATCCTTCTATGCCATCATACGGACGTCAACTGATAATTTAATATGTTTATCAAGGAATAAGGTATGAAAATTATCATGCAAATCATTGTAGATAATAGAGAGGACTTGAGGTCTAATGTAAAGAATCACTAATACTATAGGTTATTTTTTAGCATAAAGTTTCAGTGTTAATATTTCTTTATGGGACGCACCTGTGTACAAGGTGAATTACAAACACCAAAGTAAAGTATCATCAATTCTCCACCCTTCTAGAAAATTTAAAACATTAAATGCATTGTTCATCTTTTAAAATCCACATTAATCAATTAAAATTCAATCATTGTATGAATAAAAGCATCTGTTATATAGGTAATATGAAACAGTTTTCAAGAAAATTTTTTTTTTTTCACATCTCAGGAGGGGAAGGGGATGGCTTCTGGATCTCTCAGTGCATTCTGATTATACTAATGCAAATTCAAGTCATTTATTCACATTTTTAACTTTGGTATATAAAATTATAAAACTAATATTAAAAACATGATAATTATTTTATTAACAAAAAATTATATGTCAACGATCGATTTTGAGTAGTTAACTATTATAGTTAACTGCTCCAACTACTGTTTGTAGTTATTGGTTAAATACTTTTTTTTGTAACTAATAGTAGTTAGATTTTTTGAACGATTAACTACTAGTTGAAAGAAGTAATTGGTTACCATTAACTAATAGTGGCTAGTTTCTATTATTTAACTACTAGTAGTAACTAACTAGTAGTTAGTAATTAAAACTATAGTCAACTGTCAAATGCAGTTAACTTCCGTTCAACATTGAATATTAATACTCTCTCTCTCTCTCTCTCTCTCTCTCTCTCTCTCTCTATATATATATATATATATATATATATATATATATATATATATATATATATATATATATATATACATAAAATAATGTATAGATATATATTTAAAAAAAAAGCTGTGAAAAAATTACAAAAATGGATTTGGTTTAAGATTTCAACGCTTCATATATATAGATCTGATTTTCTTTTTCTTTTTTAAACTAATATTTTATTAAAGTTTATTTATTTATTTACACAGAATAAAATATATTTATTGAAAAAACAAAAATTGCTAAAATTGTTACTAAGCAAAAGCTATAACTACATCCTACAATGGCTGAACATGACTCAGGTCTTGCTGCAACCACTGGAACAAATTGCCTTATCCAATTAAGCTCAGGGCAGATATACATGTAAGTTACTACGGTTTCTTCCGCACCGCAGCTGGTTTTAGGAACTTCATGATATATTGGGTCACACTTTTTTTTGTTGAACCCGACGTGGGTTACCCCAACCTCTTTTCCATTGCAAACCAAAGGACCTCCGGAATCACCCATACATGGACCCTTACCGACCATTCCCTCAAGACATATTACCTTCTTCTGCTCAAACCTGAAAAATGTTCATTAATACAAAGTAAACGATACACGAATACTTCTATTAAAAATGTTGGTATAACCTTACAATCGGGTCCCATTATCAGTCTCTACTTCCAAACTTACCCGAAGGTCGGCGCACTATCACTTTCTAGAGTCATTTGTGCCAACTAAGTGCTTTGTATTCAATTGTAAGATTTGTTTTGATTAGAATTATAAAAATTATTAGTGCTTTAATTAGATATTATTTAAAATTATTAGTGCTGTCGACTTCCTCTGACTACGCTCTCTCAAGAGATAAACAAGTTGAGGTCGGGGCCTTATTGTAATTATTACTGCTTTAATTAGATCACAGCTGTCGACTCCCGCTCGCTCAAGAGATATACAAACCCCCAACAGATCCTTTTCAGTTAAGGTTGGGTCCTTACCGTAATTTAAATTACTGAAACAACTTCCCCAGATCACTGGAAGTCGCAGTACTAATAATTTTAAATAATATATAATTAAAGCTGTAATAATTCCAATGAATACGAATTTTAGAATTGAATACAAAGTAGTTAGTTCAGCACAAATGGCGTCATAGAGTACTAGGGCGGCGACTTTCGGATATGTTCGGATACATAAACTGACAATGCGATTCGATTGTAAAGTTGTACCAAAATTTAAATTTACTTTTAAATTAAGAGTATTACCTAAAATTATTACTTAAAATACCTAGCTCCACTAGCTTATAAAAGAGTTCATTCATACCATATTAAAATAAATTAAATGAGAGCAAAATAAATAAATAGAAGGATAAAGGAAAAACAAAATTAAAGTTAAATAAAATAAAACAAATATCTTAATCATAGGCATAATTATGTACAATATTTACACCCAGCGTGGTGAACCCCGAAGCAAGCTGGTCCACCCACTTATGGAGGGAAATGCAGTACTCCCAACGCATCTCTCTCAACTACGTCATAAGCATTGAAAGCTGATGGAGGCTGAGCTTTAGCCGCAGACATTACCAGAACTCTAGCATACATATTTACAAAAGGTATCGGTGCCACTGCTGTTTCAGCCTTGGAGAAAGGTTATAGGGAAGAGGAGCTAAAGAATTAGAGCGATGAGTAAAGGTGCATTTACACGATGCTAGTTGACTGACACGAAAGCAGGCAGAATAGTTAGCTCGCATGCTAGTAATATTGGTTTCCAAAATCAGGACTGTCAGTAATTAGTCTTGTGGTAATCTTCAGCAACATCAATATCTTATTTTTATAGAGTGGATGTTTGAAATTCCACATAATTTCATACAATTCTATGAATTTGAACATTTCATTCTCAGTCCATTACCACTTGCTATTAGTTTTCGCCATCTTGTATATTCACTAGCGCAACAGAAAGTTGGAAGGTGACGTAGTATACTAGCACGGGATAACTGACTCTCTTGAGGTGTTTAGACGGTACTAATAGCAGACTGGTGCTGCGCGCGCACACAAGACACAACAGGCGTAAATAGCAAGTGACAAGATGGCAAATCGACCATTATAACAATAAAATACAATATCAAATTATATTATATGTAGTGACACAATTAATAACTAAAATTGTATTATTATAGTATTAAGGTATGTTGAATACCTTGGAAGCACAGTAGTCTCCACTATCGACCAGCTCAGTTAAGTTGACCGAAATCCTCAGAGCGAAAAAAGCATCCTTTCCAGTAGCCCATATCCTAAGATCAAAAAGGATCTCACTAAAATTGAAACTACGAATATATAATTCCATCACAAAACCTGTAGTGCTGTATAGCAGTGATGGTCTCTTGAGAAGAAGGTTGACAAATTTGAACCCCAAAGTTGGACAAGGTATTAGGGAACGCAGCAATCGATCGCGCTTGATATGAAAGAAAAAAGGTTACAATGGGTGGGACATGTGGCAAGAAACAACCCGACACGTCCTCTCTTCCAAACTAAGAACTACACAGTAGTAGGAACTGGGCCCATAGGGAGACCGAAACTCATATCAGCGGATAGCATAAATAAGGACCGAATAAGTTTATGAATAAACTGGAAAGCAATTATCCAAGATAGACAGAGGTGGAAGAAAATGGAAGTTTGAGTAAGAATCTTAGGTGGTCTCAAAATCTGGCTGCCACACGGCCTCCAAAATCATATTTACACTAACTGAAGACAATATACTGGTGCCGGTCAACTAGCTTTGTGTAAACCCTCCTTAAGGTTCTAATGAAATTAGGACAAAATAAGATCTAAAACTAATGGGATATTGAGATCATGGTATGGGAGTATAATTTGTTACAAAGTATGGAGCATACGGATAGAGAGAAAGAATTGGTATCAAATATTAGTAAATATTTAATCTTAAAAGAAATAATTATGACTATTATCAATATTAGTATTTTTATTAAATTAGGAACCACCCCATTTCACATATGAATACCTAAAATAGAATAAAGAAAAAACAGAATTTTAATAACATGAAAAAAATCGCTCCACTATTAATAATTAGGAATTTAATATATTACTTAACACGGAGATTAATACACAATAATAACAGTGGAGGATTAGGTTTTATATTTGGGAAAAAAAAAATTATGAAGGACTGGTTTGTGAACGATCGGTTTTCGCTGTTAGAACCGAAGATGTACTAAAGGCTATCATTGTATGTGTTTTTTTTAAATTAAAAGCAGGGAAAATTTTTTTATTAGATAATGTGTGACTAAAACTCCACAACAGGGAGACTCACTAAAAAACCACCTCCCTATTTATCGTTGCCACCCTGCGGTGTTCAATTGAAGCATAGAAATGCAAAAGAGTCTAAGAGTAATCTAAGAAAATGTTTTCAGAATTCAAGTTTCAACTTGAACAATATTAAAGAAATATGACAATAAAGAAAACAATTTTTTTTTCTGATAATCTATGGTTGTATAAGTAATAAAATCACATTTATAACAGTACTAGCTTTACGTTAGTTTTGTAAAAAAAATATCTTTTTTCTTCCTATCCTTTCATTCCACATGGCAAAGCAAGTCAGGTTATTGGATTGTATCATGTGTATCCTCAGTGAAATTAATGTTCGCCACAATACTTTTATTTACTTTCCCATTCATTCCATATAACTTAGCAATAAGTATGATGAAATTTGAAATTTGTAGTTAATGTGTTAAAAATATGATCAAAATAAAAGTTAAAATGAAAAGATTTTTTTTTTTTTTTTAAGTTGTTTGTAAAATTTTTCTCCTTAAATTATATCACGTGGATCCTTTTCATTGATTTTAAAGCTGCCTATGATTCCATCATCAGAAAGTAGCTCTACATGGCGATGGAAGATGATGGGTATTTCCACCGAATTTAATCCGACTTGCAGCATGTACATTAAGAGAGAGTGTAGGTCGAATGAAAATAAATGGTAAGCTGGGCCAACCTTTTGCAGTGAAGTCAGGAGTTAGACAGGGTGACTCCCTATTTAATATTGCCCTCCAAGTTTTGGTGAAAAGAGCCGAGCTTAATCAGTCAGGTACAATTTTTAATAAAATGACTCAAGCGCTTGGTCATGCTGATAATGTGGCTCTGGTTGGGTTGTCCTTCAAGACTATGAAGGAGGCCTGCGAAGGGTCAGAAAGAGAAGCAGAAAGAATGGGCCTACCTATAAATGAAAGGAAAACGAAAATTATGGTGCTCAGAAAAAAAATATATGTAGAGGGAAATTATACGTTCCACGACGTGTCCAGTTTTAAAAATCATGGCTCCATAGTAAATGAACAGATGGAGAAAGAGGAGGAAATTCAAAATCGTATTATGGGCTAACAAAACATAGTTGACCTATGCCTGTGGATCCTGGCTGAAAAGATAAACAGGTTTGAGAGAAAAGTGTTGAGGCGCATCAAGGGGCCTATCAGGGAAAATGGCTCGAACCGCTTGCGAAGGAACAAAGAGACTTATACGACGATCTCCGAGCTTCCTATTTCGTCTGAATTCAGTTATATTATGGAACCCCGGAAGGAGTCAGACATTACGGAAGACCGAAGGGAAGATGGAAAGGCTTGGTGGCTGAGGACTTGAGGATGATCGGAGTGTCCAGCAGACTTACTATTAACCGTAATGACTGGGAAATGGCGGCTTAGAGGTCCAAGGGCAACTTCAGGCGTTAAATAAACAAATTGTAAAAGTTTTGAACAAACATTACAATATGATGATGAATGATGATTAAGAATGGTACAAACAATAGTTTTGTCTTCTGTTACTCACATTATCTTTTAAAAGTTAAACATAAAAAAAAAAAATGCTTGGAAATACGGGAAGATATTTAACTCGCAATTCTTTTCAAGGGCAACGTCATGCGGGTTTTGTTTAATAAATGATGAAACATGAATATAACAGAAAGAAGCAATAAAAAAAAAGGAATGTGGCGGAAAATGGAATCTTGCAGTCTAATGTTTTCATCACGCAGTGTAGCTCATTTGTTTGTTTTAAGATATTGTAAAATCAAGTAAACTAGAGAAACCACGCGAATGGCGCAGCACCCTCGCTTATTTCTCACCAACACTACTACTTTCCCCCTTCGCCCCTCCTCTATCACAGCTGTTTCCAAACTACTCGTATGGATTCTACTAATGACTTTGCCCCATTTTAATAGGGCGAGCAATCTGGCTTATATTATACTCTTTAATCTCTGGTCAAGGGGTTGCACTTTTCTGATGTTCGCACCCAGGCGCAATTTCATAGCATATGAAGTTCAGTGACAGGCGGACAGTGTCAAACAGATGCATTGGTATGTATGATTTATGATTGATGAACTATTCCGCCTTAAAAATAGGAACTGAGACTTACCTCTTTATGCAAGGACATCCTTCTTCTCCATGTTTAGCGACAACATCTAAATGTTGAAGGACATCTGGTGCCAATCCCGTAGTGCTCAGCTTGCCCCAACCGAGCGCCTTGCAATTCACTTTCATCTGGTTCCCTTGTGGCCATTCTTCTGATGCCAGAGTTATTGTTCCAATGTTAATGGAGCTCATGTTGAACGGTGCATCTACCTATAAACCACATTCATTTAATAATAATTGCTTCTTTCTATTAAATAGAGCAGGTTAACTAAATCAAACTACCTTCACAAGCGCTATATCATAAGCTCCTAGTAACATCGGGGTGTATTTCGAGTGAATTACCAACTGCTTGCCATTTCTTGACTGCGCATTCTCGCTTTTCTTATTGGCTGCTCCAGCAATAATCTGAAATCGGACATCAAAATAAAAAATTGGACATACAAATATAGATTATAAAAGTTAGAATGGGTACTCAGGATTAAGCGAGATGTCCTTCTCCACATAAATAAATGAAAAATAACTTCCATTCTGCCACATGATGCCCCCTTAAAACAACATAATGCACATATTATATATGCATTCGTCTTGCTGTATTAATCAAAATATATTTTTCAACTTATATCAACAATTAGAGATAATTACAGTTGTAGGGTTTTGTACCTCTTTGGCAAAAAGGTAACCGGTAGGAGATGGAGATGGAGCGCGGGCTTGAACGCAAATAGTGCCAGTGTGTTTTCTTTTAGCTTTTCAGTTCTTTATTGTTAATTGAATCTTTTCAAATAAACTATTGTCGTGTTTTATTTTTCTAGTTATTTATTTTTATTTTTTTGTGTCTGATCTTATAAATTGGTGGCACCGGTGTTATAATGGCAGAAGAACTCGCGAAACTGATGGGCTCTTTTAAGAAGTAAGGTACAAGGCAGGTTCTCCAACAATTTGCCAAAGATTTATGGACTCCATCCTGTCAGATATTAAAGGAATTTAATGCTTTGTATATCTCGGCGATATTGTTATTTTTTGGAAGAGTATAGAATAATACAATATGAGATTAGAATCGGTTCTCAGGCGCTTGCTTGGTGCCGGAATGAAAGTGAGCCTAAAGAAATGCCATTTCATGAAGAAAGAGGTAGTCTGCCTTGGTCCTCTAGTGGCTGAAAACGGTGTCAGCCCTGATCCATTGATTGAAGATTGACGCTATGCGAAATTATTCTCGTCCTACGACATTAAAGGAAGTGAAAGTATTTTTAGGTTTAGCAGGGTACTATAGGCGATTTGTACGAAATTTCGCTGATGTCGCCACACCCCTTACTGAGCTTACCAAGATAGATGCACCCTTTGAGTGGACTCTGAGCTTTCAGCGTCCTCAAGAACTGCCTGACGAAGGATCCTGTCTTGAAATATTTCTCCATCCATTGGTTCTGAAAACTGATGCATGGGATTGGGAGCAGTTTTTCACACCGCTACAGATGGTGAAGAAAACCCAATATGGTTCGCTTCTAGACAACTAAACAAAACTTTGCAGATTTATTTCTACAGTGGAGAAAGAGCAGTTGGCTGTTGTTTAGGTTATAGGATATTTTCAATGTTACCTCTATTGCCGACCATTTCTACTTGTTGACCATGCTCCCCTGAAGTGAGTCCTTCGACGTCAGAGACACCTCATCCAGAATAGCCAGGTGGCATATGAAACTTGCCGAGTTATCGTGCAGCGTTGAATATAAACCAGACAAATTGAATTAGAACGCGGACGTATAAAGTAGAGGAGTGAGAGCTGTTGACGCCAATCCATCAGCACAGCTTGTTTTCTCCAGAAAAAGACGGACAAATTTATCCTGTGGAGAATGGAATTTGACGGATGATTGTTCCCAGAAAGCTGGTTAGGAGGATCTTGTTCAGGGTACATAACGAGCTGAAGAGACGAAACTTACATGAAGAACTGCCCGCAGTGTCTCTGATTGAATAACCCTAATTTCATCTGTTTCAAGAAATTTTTTAAAAATCGGACGAGAATCTGTCTCTTAGAAATTCGGGAGCAGAATTCAGCTCTTTCAAGAATATTCAAAATCGCACGAAAATTTTGGAGCAGAATTCGGCTGGTCATAATTCCAATCTTTCTAAAAAAATTGGCTAAAAACGGACGAAAATTGACGAATACTGAAGATTTCTAGAGCTTAACATTTAGCTCTAATGTCGCCTCTTTTAAGAAAATTTGTAAAAACCGGATGAAATGAGGCTCAGAATGAGGCTTTCTTATGCTTAATTCAGCTCGTTATATTTTTTATAATCGTAAAGATTTTGAACCTTTCAGAAGCAAAGTTTAGCTTGTGATAATATATCCTTTTCTAAGATTTTTTTTTTTTAAATCTGACGCGAAATCGGGTAAAAAATTTCGGTGCTATCGGGAGCAGAATTAAGCTCGTTTTAATTTTAGGTTGTCATGCTACGTTTTTCATTATCGTGATCTCAGATAATGAAGTAGTTCCTGTGACAGCTGTTTGGTTTCTAGTCCAGTCAAATTAGACATGTTACCTTGCAAAAGGTCGGGTAATTAATTTTATTTTTTTATATTGTTAGGTGCATGGTGAATATAAAAATTCAAGTTTTTGGCATTGAAAGACTTGTGCTTAATAAAAACCTATGAAATTTCGGACTTTTTTGGGTTTAAATATCTCCTTTTTTAAGGGATGGAGATCAAAAATGATTATTTTTCATTTGAAAAGCTCAAAATTCGTTAATATTTTGTAGGAATTTTTTTTTTCTAAAACAAATGTAAACTAGGCTACGGAGCATTCAAAATTCGCAAAAACATGTATAGTTTTCCGGTTTTCGCTAAACATCTGTTTCGTTTAATGGCGTTTCTTAAACGAGTACATATTAAATAATTAATCACACTAAATTTACAATAACATTTGCAGGTAACTTATTTTAATGAACTTAACTTCAACCGAGCTACTAAGCATTAAAAATAAATATTTTTTAAGAAGTTTAGAAATAAATGCTTACAAATTTATTTATCACAGTTAATGTGAGATTTACAGCATTTCAGGCATCATCAGGACAGAAAAACGTTTAAGATCACATTTATGTTCAGGCAAAATTCAGTACATCTCACAATAACTGTCTAAAAAGACACCTCAATAAGAGACAGTGCCTTAGTTCAATACATCTATACACATATTAAGGAATTCGACAGCTAGACTCATGATTGTAACAAACCATAGAACATAAAGGTATACAATTTGAATCTTTAAAATAATAATGCGTTAATATAAAATTATTAGCCACAAAAACGTTCATTTAATATGACTCATACCATTAAAATGATTAGAAAATCATAAAAAAAAAAAAAAAAATTATAAGCATTTATATCCAAACTCCTAAAAAATTATTTATTTATAGTGCTTAGTAGCTCGGTTATTGTTAAGTTCACTAAAATAAGTTTCCAAAAAAAATTATTGTAAATTTAGTGTACTTAGTTATTTAATATGTACTCTTTTGAGATACAAGACTCAGCTATACTCACTATTTTCCATGTGTAGTTTTCCAATTTAACCATGCCTTTGAAAGTTAGACATGGGAAAGAATATCCTATTTATTTATTGAGAAATATTACATTCTGTCTCAGCAGGGACAATGGTAATAGTGATAAAATAAATCATTCGTACAATATTTACAACAAATGAAATAATAACAACAAAAAATAAACTTAATACAAGAAATAATAAATAAACTTATAAAAAATAAAATAAACATAAAATCTTGAACACAGACACACTATTTACAATCAGCCTGAGACTCTCCGAGCCAGACCCATCCCTCCACTTATGGTTGGAAGAGATATCCCAGCGCTTCTTACTCAGTCGTGTCACTGGCATCGAAAGCCAATGGAGACTGGGCGAGAGCGCTATAGCCCCAGACATACAGAAATTGAGTGGAGAATCTGGTCATACATATTTACAACAGGTCTCGGGGCCACTGCCGTTTCAACCTTCGAGGAGGATTGGAACTGGATAGGGATTGAATAAGAGAATAGGATGGTGAGCAAGGTTCTGGTGAAATTTGGATGGAATAAGGTCTAAGACAAATGGAATATTGAGGTCATGAAGTAAGGTATTGTTGGTTACATAGTACGGAGCATTGCCTATTGTTCGAAGGACGTTGGACTGAAAGGATTGGATACGTTTGATGTTCGAAAATTTGGCTGTCCCCCAGAGTTCGAGTCCATAGGTCCAGACAGGATTGCAGTTTGTCAGCTGAAAGCTGAGATTTTCTGTCTAGCAGTCTATATAATTGGCCAAATCGTCGATTGAGTTCTCGCCCTTTAAGTCTAGTATGTGGGTCCCAAGTTAGTCTTTTATCAAGTAAGAAGCCAAGATACCGGACTATGTCTGAGAAAGGAAGCGGTATTGAATTAAAATGAACTGGCGGACAAGATCTGCGTCGGAGGATAAACGTGACGTGTTTGTATTTAGATTCGTTTACTTTGATACGCCAATTATTACACCTATTGCGCATTATTAGCGAGAGACACGGGAAAGAAGGAGAGGCTGTCGAGAGACAAAACGTTCCTCGAGTACGCCCAAAAGATGGATAGCTAGACGATAGTGCCAGGGGCGAAGAGGCCAGATATGGAGAGGAAGCGGAAATGGGATAGAGTAGGATGACCTACAGGAGAGCCGGTAGGAACAGGCAGGTAGGAACAAGTCTAGGCTAGATATAGGGAGAAGAAGAGAGACGGAGTTCGGAGGACGGGAGAGGATGATGGCGCGAGAAAGAACGCAAGGAACGGAGAGGAAGACAGGAAGTGTCACGGGTGCGGAAAGGCGGGACATCTGGTAGCACAGTACCCCTGCACAAGATGTTTCGAATGCGGCATCGAAGGGTACATTGCCAAGCAAGTCGGCAGGGTCATCGGAAACCTCGGAGACAGAGGAAACAGAGGAGCTACAGGAGGAAGGAGCGGCAGAAGAAGCGGAGGACGAAGAGCAACGGAGGAGAGGATATCGAGAGACAACGAATGAGAAAAGTGCAAGCAAAGAGGCAACCGCGCAATAGTGAATAACATTGAGGGTGAGTGAAGTGGGTTGCCTATTTCAGAGTCGCGAGGGGAGATACAGGCAGTTCAACCACAATAATGTGTCGGAGTGCTATAGAGGCGTTGTGGAATGAGAGAGGATACAGGTATGTGGATGTAAATTAATCAGCTTTAATGGTCCATGTAAGGTAGAAGGGGAAGTGGGGATAGAGTTGAATATGTTGGGAAATGAGGGAGGAAGATTGAGGGTCCATGTAGTGGAGAATATGCCTCGGGAATTCGGGAGAATGATTATTCCGATTGGGTGCGACCTGTTGGAGAAAATGGGGACGCGGATGAGAATTAAGAACGGGCAATGGACTATTAGGATAGGAGGAAAGAAGTGCCAGCTTAAGAGGGTTCTGAAAGAGGTCAGAGTTAGTGTCGGGGCAATCAACCAGAGGGAAGATTGGAGACAGGCGCTAAAAAGCGAATACTCGGACGTTTTTTTTCGAGGGGGAGAGATATTGAGTGTAACGGGGGAAACGGTACATGAAATCCCGTTGAACCAGGATAGGGTAACGTATGTCCAGCAGAGGAGATACCCGCAAGCTCTACGGCAACATATTCGGGAAGAACTGGAGAGTTTGAAGAAGAAAGGTATTATTACCGACAGTACGTCGCCATACAATAGCCCACTATGGGCAGTGAAGAAAAAGAGTCCGGAAGACGGGAGGAGAGGTACAGGGCCGTGGTAGACTTTAGTCTACTCATTAGACTTTATAGACTATCATTAGATAATAACGAGGTTCGAAGATATCTTGGATAGGCTAGGAGGAGCGGCCGTGTTTAGCACGCTGGACTTGAAAACAGGGTACCACCAGATAAAAATGCCTCCTAGGGATCAGCATAAGACGGCGTTTACATTCGAGAGGAGCCATTTTCAATTTATTGCCGTTTGGGCTGAAAAACGCGCCAATAACGTTCTAGAGACTCATAGACGAGTTTTCGAGAGGACTGGATGAATCGGTCTGCCAAGTTTACATGGATGACCTATTGATTTTCAGTAGGAATGAAGTGCAACATATAGAAGATTTACGATGCGTCTTCGACCGGCTGAGACAATTCGGGCTAAAGCTGTCAATAGAGAAATCTGTTCTGGGACAAAATCAGATCAATTTCCTGTGGCATACGATATCGAAGGAAGGAGTACGAACCAATGTGCGGAAAGTTGAAGCGATACAGAAGATGGCAATTCCAACGGACGTAAAGGGAATAAGGAGATTGCTGGGAACGTTGAATTATTACCGGCGGTTCGTCCCGGAGATGGCGGAATATTTAGTACCACTTAATAATCTTCTGAAAAAAGGGCGCAAAGTGATGATAACTCCCGCGATCGAGGATAATTTTCGAAGGTGCGTGTCGCGATTGCAAGACGAACCAATCTGGCGATTCCTGATTTTTCGAAATCATTTATCATCACCACAGATGCAAGCGAATAGGCGTTGGGGACGGTTCTGTCTCAAGATGGAAAACAAGGGGAACAGCCAGTGGCGTATGCCAGCAGATGACTCACGGAGAAGGAAACACGTTATAGCGCGTTGGACCGCGATACTTTCGGTATCGTATGGGCGGTTGAACACTTTAGGCCGTATGTATTTGGACAGAAATTTAAGCTCCATACGGATCATCGACCTTTATTGTGGGTAGGAAAATTGAATGAGTCATCGGCGAGAGTTACCCGTTGGAAAGAATTTTTGAGCCAAACAACATGCAGGTGGCTATCTCGAGCTTTGCAGGTCAACGTGGTAGAGACAGACAGAGGAGAACAGTCCGGAAAAATACAGAGATTCGTAAGGGAATGGACACCAGAGGGTGAAGGAGAACGAGAGTCGGTGGAAGCAGAAGTAGAAAGGGCGTCAACGGTGGAGGAAAGTTCGACGGAGGAAAAGTCGACGGAAATGAAAGAGAGGGAGGAGATCATCAACGACAAGAAAGGTCAGATCATCTGGAAAAACCGGACGTCGGGACTGATGAAGGACTACACGAAATACGGCAAGTATAGCATCAACACGATCTGGAGTAAGAGAAGAGCAGATCTGCAGGGCTCTGAAAGACGCGTCCAGACCAAGAACCACCCATTATTTGTATGTAGAAAATTCGTTGGTCTGGGATAAGAAAAAGCGCTTATGGCAGACCGAGAAAATCGGAATCAATAGAAAGTTCGTTAGATGTAAACTCATGTTGGAGACGATACGAGACCCAGAACAGCAACAACCGGTTACGCTTGCATATCATCAGGGGAAGACGAATCACCTAGGAGTAAACGAGACCTTGCGAGCACTGAAAAGAAAATATTTCTGGAAGAAAATGCGAAAGACAATAGAGGAGGTGTTCAGAGAATGTGTAGTGTGTCAAACTACGAAATATGATCACCATCCTCCAATCAGGAAGCAAGAAGAGACGATGACACCCAGTGCACCGTTAAGTGATCAGCAGGTGAATGCATTCACTTGGAGAGGGTTCAAATGGGTCACAGTGTAGGATATATTTAGCAAGCTTGCGATGGCATATTCGGTACAAGACTGGTCGTCAGAGGCGGTGATCGCGGCTCTACGGACATGGTTCCAATTCTATGGGATACCCGACACGATCTCTTCCGACGGAGGGAGAGAATTCGATAACGCAAGCCTGTGAAACGAGATGAAAGCATTAGAGATAATTTGCCATATTAACACCCCGGGACACCCCAAGAGTAGGGGAGGGATAGAGCGGTTGCGGGTTTTTCACATAGACAAGGGTTTGGAGGCAGATTTAGCGATGCCAAAGGCGGTAGCGGCATATAACCACTCTGTACACATGGCTGATTAATTTAAGTAATCCGTTTGAATTACTCTTCGGATTTTGAGAACGTCGAAGAGATGGAGGGAGCACGGTAGTAGACGAAAGGGTGGCAGAGAGATTGTGGAGCAATAGGGAGGCGCTCATGAAACTGTGGGAGAAAGCACACGGGAGGATAGCAGCGGAAAAGAGTAGGAGGGTGACACGGGAGAATATCCGGGTACGGGATAGGACGGAGGATATTAGAATATGGACCATCGTTTATCGAAAATTAGCATCGAACAGAACCAAGGAGGCGATACGCTGCGAGGGGCCATTCATGGTGATCGTGATACGCGAACACAATGATATGACCATCCAGAGTATCAAAGAGCTCAGGAAACGGAGAACAGGTTCACATAGAACAATAAAAAATTCCGGTGGGGGAACCCAGGCAACCCTGATAATCCATGGGTATATCCTCTTTTCTACGGCATCATATTATGTGCATTCAGATAATTTATTTTCGTTTTTCGACAGATGTCGATTTCATGATCTGTTTCTTTATGCCTTTTTGTACAGTAGTTCATAAGTTTAGATATAGGAATTTTTTATTTCTTTCTTACTATTGTATTATTTTTTAATTTTTTTGGGTGTGTTTGTCATGCTAGAGTTACATGTATTTATTTTTGTTGTTGTTGGTTTGCTTTGTTTTTGTTCGTTCAGAGTGAAGTTTACGAAAAGTGTTCGTAAACTGGCAGGGGGAGTTATGATACAGAGTGGAACTTACAACTTAATCCTAGCCATAAGATATAAACACACCCTAAGACTATATAGAGAGGATTAATAATGGCAATAAAGTCAGTCTTTGCTCAACACTCGTGTGTGTCATTTCCTTTTCTTTATTTCAAGTCACCGGAACGAACATAAGCTATACATATATCCCCCCGTTACATTTGAACACCTCCAGCGGTCCCCTTTGGGTCGAATGAAATTCGGTATGTAGGGTTTTCTTCTAGATATACCAATACCATAAAAGTATGGGTAAATTCCAGCCAGGATTTCGGTATGTTTACCTGAAATTTCGACGCTTATAAAGATTTGAGCATCTACACAGCTCCACCAAAGTAAGTTATAGCAAGTAAGTTAAATTTGTATGTAAATTGCGTGCGAGTTAAAGAAGTGCCTTATTTCCTTCCCAAATTATTTCCTTCCTCATGCCCTCCCCCCAGCGGTTTTTTTATATTGAGCTAAAACTCGGCATGTAAGGTTTTTAGAGAACGATCCCATATACAACCTTAGTAACGGAGATCTGTTGCTCACGCCTTTATTTATTTTATTTTTAATATTTCGCTTGGCAATAGGGACATTTTAAGGTACAACTTAACAATCAGGACGCGTTATCACTGACTAAGGCCGAATTAGTAAATGTATTACTTCTGAAATGTTCTGAAAAATATGTCATTACCTAAAAGAAAGTGTGATATAACTTTACAATCGGGACGCCTTATCACTGGCACCTACAGGAATTACCCTTAGGTCATCGCACTATCACTCTCTAGTGCCATTTGTGCTAATTAACTGCTTTCTATTCAATTCTAAAATTCATATTCTTTGGAATTATTAAAATTATTACTGCTTTAATTAGATATTATTTAAAATTATTAGTGCTGTCGACTTCCGGTGGTCTGGTGAAGTTTTAATAATTTAAATTATGGTAAGGGGCCAACCTCTAATTGAAAATGACCATCGGGAGGTTTGTATATCTCTTGAGCGAGCGTAGCGAGCGGAAGTCGACATTTGTGATCTAATTAAAGCAGTAATAATTGAAAGTACGATAAGGCCCCGACCTCAGCTGAAAAGGATCTGTTGGTGTTTTTTGTATATCTCGTGTGAACTAAGTGAGCGGAAGCCGAAAGCATTAATAATTCTATATAATATATAATTAAACCAGTAATAATTTTAATAATTCCGATGAGCACGAATGTTAGAATTTAATACAAAGTAGTTTGTTGGAACAAATGGCGCTAGAGAGTGGTAGTGTGGCGACCTTAGGGTAAGTTCGGTCCGAGCCAGTGATAATTCGCCCCGATTGTAAATGTGTATCCATTTTGATCCTAACTCATTGTTATACCTTATAAACCATAGATATAAAATAAAATGTATTTTGCACATGCAACCTTCCCAATTTGTTTCCAGGGTTTCTACTTAATATTTTACGCAGTCCAAAGCCTAGATTCACCTAAAAATGTTTCATCAAAATCTATGAGACTTATTCGGGATCTTCTCCTTATCAGTAAAATTTAGCATTTTTTAAGTCTATGCCAATATTATCCATATGCCAAATTTCACGGAGAGGTTTAGACCGTGTGTTGAATTGATATGGCATGATCTTACCTTAACTGCTGTTACTCTCGAGATATCCCCAAAGCAGTGCGCCGCCGTTAAGACCCATTCCTCCGTGAGTAGTGAACCGGTACAGCTCGAAGCCTTGTTGATCATGATGTAAGCCGCAAACGGGTACATACCATCTTCGGCGTCCGTTCCTCCAACTATCCGCCGTTGGCATGAAGTTAACTTCACGAGAACTATGAAGAACAAAAAAGAAGTACACATTTACTTGTGTAAAGTGTAACCGCTCCGTAAAAGTATACCATATGTTTTCTTCAGGGAGGTTTTACATTAGATCGATTTCACTAAAAAACTCGATGGATGTGACTGGGCCCACTCACACCACTTTCATTACCAATTTGGGTGCCAAGTCCAATACTAAAATTGTATTATTTTAATAATAAACCTTTGTAATCGATCAAAAAAAAAAAAAAAGTTTAACCTCTCCCCTCAAAATTTGAGGTTTTACGTTTCAAGATACGTAGAATACAAATATCGAATAAAAAAAAATTGAGCCGTTACGGGACGCCTGGCAGATGTGAAACATCGAAACTATTTTGTAGAAAATATAATAATATAATAGATAAAAAAATATTCAGATTTTTTTAAGAAAAAATATTCATTATTTAAAAACCACTGACTTGCTGCTAGTTGTATTTTCACCGAATTCGTAATACCTTGTAATGAATTATTTAAAAATAGATTTATTGATAAACGGGCACATTATCGTTCCGATTAAGAGATATATTTTGAGAAAATCCCTCTACGCGTGAGTAACAACATAAATGAAGTAAATTGGTATGAGTACATATAAATTATGCATATTTAACCTGTATGTATAAATATAATTTTTTTTAATTATATTTAAAAAAACAAAGTAATTGATTTTACAGAAAAACAGGTTTATTAATAATAAATTATACTTAATTAATTTGTACCGAAATTGTTGTTTTTTAAAAAAAATCTGGTGCTGTCATCACACAACTTTCCCTTACCGTCCTATGTTAATTATCTTTTTAAAGAGTTTTTTACAATTTTAGTTCAACAATTCTGTACACTACCTATATATTTTAAGTTTGTTAAGTTGAAATTATATTTTAAAAGTTTGGGGTTAGTTTCTATGGAAACACTTTGTTCCCATTAAATAATCTAAAAGTAGAAATTATTAAGTTAATTTCTACTTTTGTATTCTTACATTACATTATTACAGAGCGTATTGTTGACAATAGATTGGCGGATTGTTGGGAGGAGGTTCAGCCTCATCTGTCTCCTTTCGGATGCGCTCGGTTATCCATTTAGGGTCTTGTGGTCCTCATAAGGTATACGAGCTTAGCGCGGCGAGAGAAGGGAAGGGGAATCGCCGAGCCAAGTGCGTGCCGACCCGCCACATTAGATGTTTCGCATAAAGAAATCCGTCCATACAAATTTTATAATCGAGATAAATTTAGCTAAAATTTGAGCCCTAAATTAGCTCTTTACGTTTACAAGTTCTCGAGATAATTTTTTCAAAAAGACGGTTCGAAGGGGCTGTTGAGGTATGCAAAGCCTTTTAAAAACCGCGAAAAAGCATTTGGAAATTTAGAAATTTTGACTGAAATTTACCCCCACTTTTTTGGTATCTCTATGGTATTAACCTAAACCATATTTTAAGAGTTAAAATGCACCTCTAACACCCTTCGATCAGTGATGGATCCACAGGAGGGAAGGGGAAAATTTTCCCTCCCAAATATTCACTGAGAAAAAAAAATATGGCTAATTTAAAATATACGTACTGGTATGAATACTCGGAAATTAATCTTGGCTCACCTTTTGGGAATCGATCGCCATTATTGTCAAATGTAATTACATCTTTGTCAATTTTAATTATATTTTTTATCAATTTAAATAAAATAAGTATATAAACTTCTATTCTTGTATTATTTATTAAACCTGATAAAAAATTGAAACTTTTTTTATGGTCGCTGGACTCGTATAAATGGGATCCTAATAAAGGTCGAAATAAATTATTGATTCAAACTGTATCATATGTCAGAGGGTTATTAATTACTGAGATATCCTGCCAATTCCTTCTGGCACTGGATAAGACAGCACAATCACATATTTCTACTTATCATCCTTCCAACATTCCCTAATAAATATCCATTGTGAATTAAAATTGGTTGTTGCCTCAAAGGCACATATTATATAAAACATTAAAAAAATTTAAAGCATAATCCCGGCCTGCACTATGAGTATCCCAAACTCTGTGGTCACCCTGATGAAAGGCCGAAACTAGGTGGGAGGATAAGAGGCCGCATTTATAGGGAGAATTTATAGGGCGGCAAATTTTGAGCGAAATATTATTCTTAGAATAAGCAAAAAATATTTGTTTCAGATTTTTGATTGAATTGACCGTAATTCAGTCAATGTCAATGTTAGAAGATAATGTTATTTATTTCAAAATATACGACCTAAAATATATATATACAAATTTAGCCGGCGCACAGTGGGAAAAATTGTCGATTTAGTGGCCAAAATTCTATAACTCTTGATTAAAAGACGATTAACAAAAAAATCTTTTTTCATTTATAAGCATGGAATGTCCTTTATTAGTGAGAGCGAAAAAATTATTTATCCGGTATGTAATATGTGTCTATGGGCCTTTGAAATTTTTTATTTTCTAATTTATTTCTTCAATTTATTTTAAATAAAACAGTTTATTAGGTATAGGGCCAACAAAATGGTTAGCAATAAACTAATATCCTGCTCTACAGAGCTGACTAAGCATATAATTGCCTTTTTCAGGTATTTACTACGTTTAAAAGATTTTAAAAGAGTTTAAAATAATTATTATTTCAAGAAAAAAAAAATAAGTTAACATTATACTATTGGTTTATTACTTTCAATAATAGACCTTTGGAATCGACCAAAGAAAATTTTTTTGTAACCCCCCCCCCCCTCCATCAAAATTTGAGGTTTTACGTTTCAAGATAGGTAGAATCCAAATATCGACTAAAAAAAAATCCGTCCGTCCGCCGTACGCCGTACGCCGTCCGCGGCTTTTCTCCGAGACTACCGGACCGATTTTCTTGAGATTCGGTACCAAAGTCACAGGTCACCCCGGGATGACCCTCGTAACTCGACATTATAATCCGTCTGTTTGTTTCAAAATGGCGGCCTATTAGAGATCTCATAAGTCCATGAGATAAGTCCAAATATCGAATAAAAAAAAATCCGTCCGTTTTTTGTTTGGTGCTTTTATTGTATTTAAAGGTAACGAAAATCCCTACAAGACGAACTAGAAATCACCTAAATCGGACCATTATTAGCTGAGATATAGCTTAATGAACTTCGTTTTTATTTTTTCCTAGTGAAGTGCACATCAAATATTTCCTCTGTATCATTTTACATCACAGCCTACTTGCATTGACGCAGTTTTTTAATTAACACAGTTCGGCACTCACACGACGAACATCTTGTGACAGGCTTCAAATTTCTTTTCCTTTGGTACCTACTGCTTCATATTTTTTACTTTGACAGAATAGATATTTTTGTGGAATAATAAACAAGTGGAATAAATAAGTGGAAATAATAAACCATTGTGTAATAATTTGCAGCGTTTTTTTTTTATTTATTTGAAATTCGAAATCGTGTGTACAAAAATTATAAATGACAAATAAGATAACTTGAAGCTTATAAGGCTTGTGCCTAAGTTAATGACCTAAGGGTTAATGGCCTAAAAGTATACGTAATGTTTAAAAATATGGCTTCAGGTCTTCAAATCTATATAGCACTGTTTGATCGCATTTGATCGATTAAATTGTATCATGATATTTTAGTACCATACACCATCTACTACTGTGAAAAAATTACATCATCTGTTGCCACCCTAAAATTTTTAAGTTTTTTTTCTCACTAAATCGACAATTTTTCCCACTGCGCTGCATATGTTTGTGTTCGCAAAACTCGAAAAGTACTAAGTCGATTTTGATGCGATTTTCACTATCATTTAGAGAATTTCTTCAGGAAAGTTTACATGCATTAAATTTTTCGAAATGCTCTCCTTAAGGAGAGAAATAAGGAAAACATTGGACATTTTGTAATTGTTGTCATGACAACTTGATACACGTGAAATCAAGTTCATTACAAAAACATTTTAACAAGAGTGAAATTATTGTTTGAAAGCGTCATATGTTAATAAAATCGGTAAAAGTGTGAACACGTGAAGCTTTAAAAATCTAAATGAAATGAGATCAATTCTGAACAATTCAGTCGTTTACCGAGAAAAATTATTAGCCACTTTGGCCTTATAATATTTACAATCAAAATTTTTTTGGTAACCGGTTGTTTAGTTGAAAGTTCAGGTAATACCCTAACAGCTCTAATAACTGAAGCATAATAATAAAAATGAGTCTAAGTGCCTTTAGAAAATGCCTAATAAAAAAACACATTTTTTTCTGATAACCTATGGGTTGTATAAGTAATCAAATCATATTTATAATAGTACTGCCTTTACAATAAAAAATGATTTTTTTTTTTGTAAAAAACAACTTATCGCTTAACCTACAAAAATGAGACGGTAGAAGATCTCTTTTTTTGGTTATTAACTTATATCTCGAAAACTATGCGTCCTAGCGATAACACTATTCTATACAAAATTACAGCTGACAAAATTTTCAACAAGATTGATTTTATTCATTTTTTTTTTATTTCGCATGTTTGCCGAGATATTCGCGCTCATATATCGCTATTTTTTTAAATTTGCATCACGTTTTTGCCTTATCAGACTACATACCTATTCAGCTGTTTTTTCATTTTTTTTTTTTCAAAATTGGCGAAATATAAGTGCGGATATTTCGGAAACTATGCGAGATAGAGAAAAAATGAATAAAATCAATCTTGTAGAAAATTTTATTTGAAATTTTTTTCAGAAAACACAAAAATATGCATAATTCAGATTATTATTTTTTTTTAAACAATTATTATTGGATCAGAATTTTGTAAACTAGTATTTTGTATCACAAATAGGTTTGTAAAATATTGTTTAGCTTTCCGTAATAACAAATTTTTAATAAAATTAAATAACTAGGATTTATTATAATCTGCAAGCGAAAATTTAAAAAAATCAATAAACAAGGAATTATATTATTAGCACATTTTATTATTTTAATCATTTAACTCTAATATTAAATAATAATGTGAAAAGAAAATTTAAAAAAAAAAAAAAAGCATTTGTAATTCCTCAAGATATTACTTTTTTTAAAAGTATTTTTCATGTTTTATAACGAGCACCAAAAAGTATTTAACATCGGATTTCGCCATAGATACCGCATAATAATAGGATTTTGCGTGAGCTAAAAAGAAATATAAATTAAAATGTAAATTTATTGAAATAAAATAACAGATAGTTAAATGGTTTAAACCTTATCTGTTAATAGAGTAAAACTAAAAAAAAATTATCTTATATCATGATGGCCGATAATGGAACATTTTAATTGTTTTTATTTGAGATGTCTACATTCCAACTTCTGGGCAAAAGTTCCAGGAATGGTATATCTAATTTCAAATGCAATTATTAAATTGGAATTAGTGAATGTGAAAACAATAAAAAAAATGGTAAATGAAGATTCTCTATTTTTACGAACCACTGATATTTAAAAAAATTATGTTTCTAATTTATTTCATCACTAGGATTTTTTCTCAATGCTGTCGTATTTACTTCAGGATATTTTTTCATGATTTTGGCAACAAAATAGATTAGACACAACAGCAGAAGTGAATAAAACTGAGCACGTGATCGTTTCTCAAAAGACTGAGCAGATGCTCCAATTTAATGTGATACAGAGAAGTTACACAATTGGAATACTTACTAAGTGTATGGAGCACGTGCTCCAAGTATGGATTGATTGTTGATTTGGAGTATCTGACAATTTCCTCCACTATGTGAGTAGTTACTCAGTAAAATGCCCAACTACTCTTTCGCAGATTTAGCATTTTACCGAGTACCTACTCACATAGTGAAGGACATTCTCAGTTTAATTAACTTAGAAATGTGAGCAAGTACCGGAGTGATTCGGAAATAAATCATCGATCCACATTTGGGGCACGTGCTCCATACACTTAGCGATGTATCATGTGTAACTTCTGTTTATTCACATGAGATCGAAGGATCTGCTCAGTCTTTTGAGAAACGAGCACATACTAAGTTTTATTCAATTCACCTAATAACATAATATTATCTTTTCCTACAGTGCATTTTTACTTTCTTACGTGGCGCTCCAATCGGCTGTTTTGAGAAACAGATATTTATCCTCTTATGAAACTCTATCTAATTTTTTAACGTAAAATTAGACTGGATTTCGTACGTTCGTTTTGGAGGGTTGAGCATGGTTAACCACATTAGCAGGGGTTAACCTCATTAAAGAAGACACCAAACAGTGTGGAAAACTTTGAAAATATCAAAAATTACCACCTTTTTCATCTCCACGCCTCAATTTTAAGTTAAACTGCTAATGCAATTATTAAAGCGTTACAGTCGAGGCAAATGGGTCAAAATGAACAATCGTTAACGACCGCTGAGGGCTGAATAGGGAGGGAGGGGATGAGCCAAAGGGAGAGGTGCCACTCGAGGACCCTTTGTATCGCCCCGGTCTGCCCTTCTACTCTATTTCTAGGGACGTTGGAAAAATATCGATATATCGAATAATCGATATTTTTCTAGAAATACATTTATATTTTTGTCAGATAGTTTTAATTCGATATACCATAATATCAAAAAAAAAAAATTGAATAAAAGAAAAAAACAATAAAATATTCTTTCTTAAAAATTAGATTTTTTTCTTTTTGGTTTTTATGAAAGTGCTAATAATAAGTTGGATAGGTTTCAATCATTATTAATTCAATTTTTATTTACTTCCTTCTTTTTTTTGTTAGCGTTAGTTTTTTTTCCCGAAAAAAAAATTGGAGTGGGTCGAAGTCGGCGGTGAGCGGCGGGATTGCGTTTTCAATCCGTTTCATAACCCCTTAGAGCACGATTATGGAAGTTTTGGAGATGTCTGATATATGATATATATATATATATATATATATATATATATATATATATATATATACCATATATCTATATACCATATATATACCATATATCTTCTTCTTCCATGGCTCTACAGCCCTTGTAGGGCCCTGGCCTCCGCAACAACGCCTCTCCAGTCTTCCCTGTCAGCAGCTCGACCTCTCCATTGTCCGATTCCCATCCTCTGCAGATCGTTCTCAACATCACCCAGCCACCGCAGCCTGGGCCTTCCTCTTCTCCTTTTGCCTCCTGGTTTGCCATATAATAGTTTCTTCGGGTACCTATCTTCTCCCATTCTTTCTACGTGCCAGAGCCATCTTATACGGGCTGATTTGACATAGGTGACTAGGTCTGGTTCATTGTATAGGTCCTGAAGCTCTCTATTATTTCTTGACCTCCATTGGCCTTCATAACATACTGGCCCAAATATCTGCCGAAGCACCTTCCTCTCCCAGATCTGCAGCATCTTTTCGCATTCCTGGGTCAGGACCCACGTTTCACCAGCGTACGTGACAATTGGTCTTAAGATTGTTTTATAAATCAATAATTTTGCTTTACGTGACAAGTTCCGAAATCTTAATGCTTTTCGCAATGCAAAGAGACATCTGTTGCCTGCTGAAATTCTTGCTTTAATTTCTGCAGTGATGTCATTCTTTCGTGTCACTAAAGCTCCCAGATACTTGAAGCTGTCCACTTTCTTAAATGTGTGGTGGAGCAGTTGCACATGACTCTGCTCTTCCTGCCCATAATTTTTTGTGGAAATCGTTTTTTCCTTATTTATCACCAGACCAAATTTTTTCCCAGCTTCTTCAAATTCCTGCAAAGCTCCTGAAAGCGCCGCCTTTGACCTTGCTGATATCACTACGTCATCAGCATACGCTAGGTGTTGGGTCATCCTGTTACACATCGTTCCAGGGCCACGATGAGCAGCAACGCCGGAGAATGAGTCTACGAAGTTCATAACGCTATATCTTAGCTAATACTGGTACGATTTAAATGATTTTTTTTGCGGACGGATTTTTTTTATTCGATATTTGGATTCTACGTATCTTGAAAAGTAAAATCTCAAATTTTGAGGGGAGGGAGGTTACAAAAAAATATCTTGGTCGATTACAAAGGTCTATTATTGAAAATAAAAAAATAAAATGACTGTTTATTACTAAATTTAATTACTGTTATTGGTACTGTCTCTGTTGTTATCAATGTTGTTGTCTTGTTTTTTTTATTTTCTTGTACGAAGTTAAGAAAGTATTGTAAGCGCGAAAATTTTCGGTTTTCAGATTTCAACGGAAATATCCATTTTGACCATCCCTAAATCCATTTTGACTAGTTTCGTAGTGACGTCTGTACGTACGTACTTAAGTGCGTATCTTGCATAACTAAAAAACGGTTAGCCGTAGAAAGTCAAAATTTTGTATTTAGGATTGCTTTAAAATCTAGTTGTGAATCTCCCTTTTTGGTCACTACATGATTACCGGAAGTGGTACTTTACTTGAAGGTCATTATTGATTTTCATCAAAAATTATTTAAATTAAAATATAATGGCAATACTTTTCAAATTAGGCATATAAGACTTACACATTAATATAAATAACATATATTTAGGTTAATATTGGCAGACCGGAAGTGGTACTTTACTTGAAGGTCATATTAGACTTTCATCAAAAATTATTTTAAAATATAATGTAAAACATCTCAAATTTGGTAAATAGGGCTTTTATATCAATATGAATGTATTTAATAGATTTTGGTTACTGATGGTTATTGGTTGATAATGGTGAGCCGAAAAGAGTTCTTTACTTGAAGGTCATAATAAACACATCAAAAATTATATTAAAATTAAATCCAGAGAACATATGTTTCGGTAATAAAGGTTACAAATGCGATATTGGTTTATTATTTTCAATAATAGACCTTTGGAATCGACCAAGGAAAAAAATGTTGTAACCTCCCCTCAAAATTTGAGGTTTTACCTTTCAAGATACGCAGAATCCAAATATCGAATAAAAAAAATTCGTCAGTCCGCCGTCCGCGGCTTTTCTCCGAGGTCACCGCGAGATGATCCTCGGAATTCGACATTACCATCCGTCTGTTTGTTTCAAAATGGCGGCCGATTAGAGATCTCATAAGATAATAACTCGACCATTTATAAAGATAGAAAGGAAATGTAAAGTGTTTTGGAATCAGCATAAGGCATTAAAAAAAAAAAAATTAAAAAAAAAAATCTGTATAATTACCGATTTAAGATCTTATATACCGATAACTCGGCCATTTAGAAAGATAGGGGAGAAATGTGGGATGTTTTGGAATCATTAAAATAAGCAAAAAGAAAAAAAAAAACGAAAAATAAAAAAATCTCTTTCTGTAAATCCTTTTAGTTTATTATTTTCAATAATAGACCTTTGGAATCGACCAAGGAAAATTTGTTTGTAATCTCCTCTCAAAATTTGAGGTTTAACCTTTCAAGATACGTAAAATCCAAATATCGAATAAAAAAAATCCGTCCGCAAAATGTTTATAAAGGAAAAATGTAAGGTGTTTTGGAATCAGCATAACAAGACATTAAAATAAGAAAAAAAGAAGAAAAGGAAAGCTAATGAAATTCCCTATAAAATCGGACCATTATTAGCTGAGATATAACGTAATGAACTTCGTAGATTGATTCTCCGGGCGGCTAGTCGTCATGACCCTAGGTCTTCTGACTTATCTATTAGGCTTCTGACTTCCTCGCATCTCTCTGCTGTATCCTTCCATGGATTATTTCTGCACTTCCTTTAGCTTCTTTAGTCTGTACTTTTTTTTTTCCTACTGAAGTGCACATTTCCTCTGTATCATTTTACATCACAGCCCACTTGCATTTACACACAGTTTTTAAATTAACACTCCCTGTTCGGCACTCTCACGGCGATCATCTTGTGACACGCTTCGAATTTCTTTTCCTTTGGTGCCTACTGCTTCATTTTTTTACTTGGATAGAATAGATATATTTGAAATATTATTAAGTGGAAATAATAAACCATTGTGTAATAATTTGCAGCGTTTTTATTACTTGTTTCAAGTGTTAATTAATTAATTATGAGTTAAATACTGGTTTTCCTCCACATTTGTGAGATGAACAAGTCTGCAGCAGGAGAATAAGATTTAAGTTAACTGGATTCTTCCGCTTAAATGTCGAAACTGTCGATTTCCAATGCTTTATCTAGTGACATTGACAATGTTGTCACGGAACACGAAGAAATCTCATGGGAACTTGTTGCCTACTGAAAGAAAACGACATACAATAACGGAATGAGATCTACAGAAACAAGAGTATGTGTGCCAATAGATAGATGTCGCGACGCCGAGTGTCCTTTTAGAGATACTGCAATCTTCGTTAACTATTAACCAAATTCAGGATCACTTTTTGAGCCACCGATTTATAGTTAAATAGGCGTACAAGGAAGGCATGTGATGTCCACTTCAGATATTTTAGCCTTGATGATGGCCTAAAACTTATGCCGAAATGTTGGCACACAATAAAATAAGTTACAAAGATTTTAGATTTATCTTTAAAAGGCGAATAATTTCGTAAGGTATTTTCTCTCTAAAGATAGACTCGCTGCTACTGCCCGCGGTTGCGGCTGGCAGAGATTGCTGGCAGTTGACTACTGCTTTGACTGAATAGATAGGGACATATTTCGCTAACACTGCCCGGCTGTCTAGGTATGACGTCATACCTATACTGCTGCGTCCCTGACCACTCCAGAAAGAGTCATATTGCCTTGTCTTCTAGAATTATTTAATGAGAATCAGGTTCTTTGAATAATAATATAACAAGAATTTATACAAATAAAATAAATAAACTTCTTTGTTTGTTTCGTTATTTGTTCTTTATTAAAATTTGTTTTAAAAAAAATTAACAAATTGTACATGTACAGAATCGCTTATCAACCATTTTAAATAAATTTATCATCGCCACCATGTATAACTAACGGATGTGAAAAATCGAATTTTTGGAATTCCTTACTTTAATTAATTTATCAGAAGTATGTTTGCAAAATAAAATGTTGTAAACACAAATCCTAGGACTCAGAGAAGTTAACAGGCCGTGAGTTAAAAAAAGTATTCGAAAGGGGGAAGTTACAAGTAAAACGCATAGCTCTTTTTTGGTATCTTGAAAAGTACCTAATTCACATTTATTAGTTAGGTATACCTGGTGGCGAGGATAAATTTTTTGATTTGCCTATTTTCCGTTAAGTGACGGCCAGTTTTTTTTCAACTTCGATTGGAGCTTGTATTGCATTAGTAGCTTTTCCTACTACACCTCTTTCACCATGCTTAACACAAAATTAAACTGAGAGCTATTTAGTAAAAAAATATTTCAGAATCTTTTCCCATCATTCCGCAAATGGTCAGTTATTATCTTAGCATAAAACCGTTCACTTTTCCGGGTTAAGAATATGCTGTTAGCATTACATATTGTTAATAACATAATTTCATTTTCCTCTTCTAATAAAAAAGCAAGAATTACATCCATGTTGGAAATTTGTATGTATGTATTCCTTTCACGAAGGCTATAAAGGATACCTTTAAAGTTTTTAACGATATATTATGATTATATATATATATATATAGGAAAGATTATAATGATATAGGTTATGCGAGAGAACTTGGCCGTTGCCATGAACAGTTTCAACGAAATATACAAACAGTAGCAGTTAGCGGTAACGGTTAACAACCGCTGCCAATCGCAACCGTGGGCAGTACCAGCGAAAGTCTTCTTTAAAACAGACAACTGTCCTGACACTACCTCCCTCGGTGATTTTCCAATACAATTTCAGAACGTATTCCAAATTAACTCCACGCATTTTCATTATTAAGGTTGGCAGCACTGATTACTGTCTGTTAAGTTTTGCATTATTTGAGTATTTTTGGATCATTGACAATAAATTTAATTATTATTTTTTATTCGTTTATTTTTCATTCTGTTCTGTCAATTGCGTTAAGTTTTTAGAAATTTTATCATTATTCAAATACAGTTTTTAAATTATTGGCACATGCAGGCGACTTGGTCCTGCTCGCAACAGATAAGCCCCTCATTGCAAGCTATGATAAACTCGTTCCATGATTATTGTTTAAAATAGAACTTAAAAATTAATTTGAACAAATCAAAGGTAATGAATGGTCTTTAGAAATGACCATGAGGATATCTAGGAATGAAATATTTTTTTCCTAAATAATGTTAACAGTTACAAATATTCAGGAATCACAGTCTCACAAAATTTGTCCTTTAATAAACATTTTAAAGAACGGATTCCAAAAGCAAAAGCTGCATTAAATTTCTCTAACAAATTAATACTGAATAAATGCATACCTTTCGAGGTTAAATTAAATATGTATAATGCTCTGAGTCGAGCTGTTGCATGCAATGTTGTACAGTGCTAGATTAGTCACTGGTATAATCAGGTTGAATTGATATTAAATTTTTTCATTAAAAAAGTATTCAAACTACCTCTTAGCACTCTTAACTGCTGTTTGTATTTAGACACAAATGTACTTAATAAAATAAAAATATGCTTTAGAACAATTATCAATCAATAATCCCATAAAATAGTACCCAACCTTAAAAAATTTGGAATCAGTTTTGACCAAACTCTTTCCTGGAAAAATCATTTCTCCGATATTTCTCGTTGTACCTTTTCCACCTTAAAGCGACTAAATTACCTTCGTTACCTATTCCCATTTGAAACCCGAAAACTCTTAGTTACCTCCCTAATATTCCCCCACTTTGATTACTGTTGTACGGTGTAAGAGGGCTTCTCTGGGGACCTCGAGGCAAAAATAAAACGATTGATAAACTGCTTGGTACGATTTATCTTCGGGATCCCGAGGGACGCTTCTGTCTCCCGATTCTAGAAAGAGTTGAAGTGGCTTTACCCTTCCTACCGTCGTAAATACTTTTTGGTATCTTCCTTCTACCAAGTCATCCAATCCCGCCGTCCATTATATATCTTCGACCTCCTTCAATTCAAATCCTCTGTTAATTCCCGCCATACCCGTTCTCGTTCATAACGGCCCATCGATCCGCAGATTTTGACAGATCTTTTCTTATCCGATCCTCATTCTTTTGGAATTCCATCCCTTCTTCCATCCGTGGCTCCAATACTCTTCCCAGTTTTAAATCCCGTCCATTAAGTCACTGCCTGTCCATGCAGTTCCAAAAGATTTTTAAATAGGTACTTATTATTTTCAACTAAGATTTGCACCCAATTATTTATTAATAAATTATTTTTACTTTTGTTATTATTATAAATACATTCTCTTCAACTGTATTTATTTTTAATGTGTCAATATCGAAAGTTTGTTCTTGCTTAATGGTTTAAAAGTTATTTCATTATGATTTATTATAATTTCATCTTTTGTTTTTCTTATTTGTTTATTTTTTTTATTGTTTGCTCATTATCTTATTATTTATTGTTCTACCCTAAGGCTCTAAAGCTCTACTCATTTTACCTGTAATATTATTCTGAAGGGATATGTCCTGGAACAAATAAAGAATTTATTATTGTTATTATTAGAAACAAATTTTGAATGTATATTTTTAGTCGTTTTTCCCCGAAAAAAATAGACTATTGCAGTGGGTCGAAGGTCGGCGGTGAACGGCGGTACTGCGATTTCTATCCGTTTCATAACCCCTAGAGCACGATTATGGAAAATTTGGAGATGTCTAATACATATTTATATATATTTTTTTCCCCGCTACATTTGAGCACCTCCAGCGGTCCCCTTTGGGTCAAATGTGCTGAAATTCGGTATGTAGGGCTTTCTTCAAGGCAGAACGATACCATTAAAGAATGGGTAAATTCGAGTCAAAATTTCGGTATGTTTACCTGAAATTTCGGCGTTTTTTAAGTTTTGCGCTTCGCTACAGCTCCACTATATTAGTTTATAGCGCTGAAAATTTGTATTTGAATTGAGTTGGTGTCGGGGAAGTATCCTTTGGGGGTCTCGACTACCAAGTCCCATCCCGGGACCACCCCCCGGAGGGGTCCCCACTGGGTTTTCCGATTTTGTAAATAATTTGCGCACCTTTAAAGTCCCTCCAAGTTGAGTTAGAGGTCTCAAAACCTGTTGCATTCGAAAAGAAGTTAAATTACCTATAAAACAAAAGAAGTTTCATCGAAATCGAACGGCTATTAGCAAAGATAAGGCTATTTCAACTGTTTCAATGCCTTATTAGTCGTTTTTTCCCCGGAAAAAATGTGTCATTTTCGGTAAATTGTCATTTCATATGTAAATTTCGGTATGTTAGGGGACTGCCTTTTGTGGGAAAATACGACTTTAGTGACGGAGTTATACTGCTCACGGATTTTTTTTACAATGATTGGGAAATTTGGTATAGCTCAAAGGTAATTTTGATAGTATCAATTTTATTAAAAAATTAAATTACCGATAAAACCAAAATAACTTTGATGAAAAAATATAAATAAGCATCACGGAATAGCCAATATCACAAATTGTATAAGCAGCTAAAGTTTCAATCAGACTTACTTTGTGATACAAAATTGGACTCCACCTCGATCAGTTGGATATTTAAAGTGAGTGGTGAACCGTTATAAATAAGTATAGGTTTCATAATCAGAATAAATTATGCTCGCTATGTAATCTTACAAATAGAGACGAAGATATTTACCATTTTATAGCAGTTTGTCGCATTCTTGCTGACTTTAGAATAAAATATTTTAATACAAATACATTAGAGATTAGAAGAGTTTAAAATTTACATAAACAGTAAAAACTGGAACAGCCTTCTTGGCTATTGAAGAGTAGCTCGGAATTGCAGATATAAATTAGTCAAATAATTAAATTATTAACTTTAATAATAAATTGTTAATATAGAATATCGAATTAAATACATTTTGTTTGATTTTCGCATGATGTTTGGAAATAATTGCAGAAGCATTTATTCTTTAAAATACTATGTAATTTTATTTTCTTAATTTGCATTTTTGTTGACTCCTCTCTGACGGTACCATGGGGTACTTATATCTTTAGCTATTATTTGTAATTTACTGTACATTTATAGACTTATTAGAAATAAAGATATTTTATTATTATTGTTATTACATTATTTCAAATTTAAAAATGAGTATGACACTTTTATAGACGGATTGTGCAGAAAAGTGTTTTAAGAAAATCGACGGAAGTGCGTACCAAAGGCATTTATATAAATATAGAAAATGTAAGAGATATCTTTACTATGGGAAAGTTAATGCTTTGAAACATGACTTAAAATTTGAATAATTGTAATATAATAATATTTTAATAAAATATAATAATTTTAAGTTTTCTGATTATTGATGATGTTTAAAGCCGGCCGCAGACGGTCACTCCAAATCGAACAATAGAACAATGCAGTGGTGCCTGGAGTGGCTGGAGTGAAGACGATTTCAAGAGCCCAACTCACGATCAATCCTCTCTCCATTGTTTCATTTTTTACCGACAGGTAGAGTGATTCATGATCACGTGATTCCTGATATTTACAGCCCACGAATACTTCAATACACAGATTTATATATAAATGAATTAAAATATATTTTTTTGACGAACAGAGTGTTTTGAAGAAGCTCAATTTAGAACTTATTATTACATAATGGTTTATTATATCCAAACAGTAATATTTAAAAAATATCAGGTCTGTCTATTCACAGGACTTTCTCTATTGCTTTGTTTTACAGTTTAGATAATTAGATTATCTTTCAAATGAGCATTTGGAAAAGGAAAATGTGTAGAATACTGTTTAAAAGATATCTACCAAGTTCAGCCAAGAAACATAGCAGGAGCCTATGGAGCAGAAATTTGAAGCTTGCCCCAAGATGATCGCCGTGAGAATGCCGACCTGAGAGTGTTAAGAAGAAATTGTGTCAAAGCAAGTAGACTGAGATGGTTAGGACATGTAATCAGAGGGTGAAATGGTATAGAGGAAAATGTTGTAGATGCGCTTCAAAGAGAACAGAAAAAGGAAAGACCAAGAAGATGAAGGAAGTGGAGAAATAATCCAACGAAGAATGAAGTAGAGAGATTCGAGAAGCCAGGAGCTCATACATGATGTTTATACCCTGAGATTGGATTAAATAATGTAAAATGATGTAAAAAACAAACATCATGAATTTGGAATTTATCGGAAACCCACCCAAACGGATGTCGTTATAAACAATGGTGCTAGGAGACCGATAGCACATACACTCGCAGCCTTTAATAGCATGATTTACCGTATTTTGAACATACCATTAAATAAAAAGAACTATAGTAAAGAAATTGAAACAATATATTCCACAGCAAAAAATAACGGGTATAATAAAACCACTATCAATCATATTTTAAAAAAACAATTACAAAAAAATACAATTAATGATATCTATTCAACAATCCCCGAAGATAGGCCCATCGCGAAACATTATGTTTTGATTCCATATTACGGCCCTATATCCACCAAAGTCGGAAATGAATTGAAAAAACTAGGATTAAACACTGCATTTAAAATAGAAAAAACCCTATCCTCATATTTCTTTTCTCCTAAAGACAAAATAGACCCTTTCCAAAAAAGCGGAGTATACGAACTAAATTGTAATGATTGTGCAGCCAAATACACGGGAAAAACTGGAAGATCGCTAAATCAGAGATTAAAGGAACATATACGTGCATGTAATAATAAGACAGATAATTCCAACTTTGCAATTCATTTAAATGAAAATAATCATAAATTCATCAAAGACTCAGGAGTTAAATTAATAGATCACGTTGAAAACTCAAATTAAATATATATGAATCACTTGAAATAATAAAATCCTTCAAATCCAATCCAGATTTTTGCTTAAATGACCAAATAAATATCTCCAACAGTCCAATCTTAAATTTATTCCCATCTATAACAGAAAAAACAATTACTCACCGGCATTACTGGGAAAACCCTGGCCCTAAAACCGTTTACCTAAAAACATCCTGCCTAGTTCTCGTTCATTGTTAGTACAATGCGAGAAGGAACCAGTACAAACTTTTCTGTTTGATATAATCCATTAAAACCTTGGTGAGTACCAACATGTATTTGATTTCTTGTCATAATGAAATTCATAAATGTTTTATAATACTGATTTATATAATTTAATATGTATAATAATACCAACTATATTTTGAATTGCTTACTTTTGAATTTTTTGTGTGTTTTTAGAACTGAGGATGAATGTATAACATTCGAAACTAGTTTTCAATAAAACAAATTTATAGGAGTGGCAAATTATTTATCAATCCCTAATTAGGATCTTTAAATACTCTCTAGAATGTTACTAACATCTAACGAATATAGATAAGACTAGATAATGTCAATAGACGTTCGATTATACTCGTGAGTAGTAACACTCACGAGATTTTGAAGTATCTATATAATAGCTTTGTATTATTATTTCTTACAGCAACACAAAATAGATTTGTAGAAAATGAAGTATACACTCGAGACTGTTTATCATTGAAATCTAAATTACTTATTTTTAAAGTAAATGAAAAAAAAAGGTAACATTGGTGTGTGTATAAAAATACTTACCCTGATTTTAGGATCAAAAACCTTCCAACACAATTGATAGGATAAACTAGACATTTGCAAATTTAAAGTGTGTTCCATTAACAACACTCACGATTAACTGTTGTTTATGGGAGACACCCCTATAAATTTTGTACACTTTTTTAACGCATAATTTCAATCTAAATTATCGTTTTCAATAAACTTCCGAGCCTTTGTAACAAGTTACACCAATTCGCAAACATTTTTTTAAATTATATTCAAAATGGCTGAAAGTTTGCATATAGCCTGGTGACAGAAACAATCGTCAGTTTTTATTTTTTAAATATTTTTTGTTTCCGTCAAAAAAAGATTCCAATTCCCTTTTAATAATTCTTAAAAAACATTCAATTGTCAAGCCGTAACAGGCCAGTATTTTTACGTCTCTAAGCTTTCCTCACAAATTAACATCTAAGTTCGAAGACAGAAAATGTGCAACAACAAAAATTTCACCCATACAACTCTTGAGAATTAATGGGATATAAACAGTGTCTCTATATTAGCAAAAATATTAAAAAATGAATAATTACCAAAAATGAAAATCGACGGTTTCGACATTTTAAGCGGAAAAAACCCACTTAACTTATAATCTTATTCTCCTGCTGCAGACTTGATCAGCTCACAAATGGCGAGGAAAACAAATATTTTACACTCAATTTTAACAATTAAAACAAGTAATAAAATTGTTTAATCAGAGTAGAAAAAACAAAAAAATCGCGTTTCTAACCTTTATCTCTGAACCATGATACGGTCTCTGTATTTAATTTTAATATAATTTTTGATGTGTTAATTATAACCTTCAAGTAGAGTACCCCTTTCGGCACACCAATTTTAGCCATGATTTATATTGATATAGAAGCCCTATTTACCAAATATAATATGTTTTACGTTATATTTTAATATAATTTTTGATGAAAGTTTGTTACGACCTTGAAGTAAAATACCGCTTCCGGTTTCCTAATTTACACCAAAATCTATTATGTTATTTAAACCAATATACAAGTTATAAATACTTAATTTGAGAAGTTTTGCATTATATTTTAATATAATTTTTAATCGATTATGATCTTTAAATAAAGTACCACTTCCGGTGATCATGCAGTGACCAAAAAGGGATGTTCACAACTAGATTTTACAGAAATCCTAAATACAAAATTTTAACTTTTTACGGCTAACCGTTGTTGAGTTACACGAGATACGCATGTATGTACGAACGTACAGGCAGACCTCACGACGAAACAAGTCAAAGTGGATTCAGGGATGGTCATAATAGATATTTCCGTTGAAATCTGAAAACCAAAAATTTTCGCGATTACAATACTTCCTTTATTGCGTACAAGGAAGTAATTAACAAAATTGTAAATTATTCATATCAATATTTGTATTAACATATTTTATAAATTTTAACAATAATGTATATATTGATCATCAATTTTTATAGCACATCCTAAAACCTGTTCAGTCATTGTCCCTCTCCATCAGTCTTCCACACTCACGGTCGGTTGGAGTAATTGGATTTCGGCATAGCGTGATGGAGTTCAGGGCTGATAGAATTCCAGCTGCTCCCCTTTACTCCAAAAAATCCATACAGAATTTCACACTCAATGTTATTTCATGTTCTATTTGACGTGGACCGGTTGTAGTAGAGCAATATTTCCTAAACTTTCGACATATGTGTATCCCTTCTATAATTTTGGAGTACACTTAGAAAAAAAAAAAAACATATCTAATTTCATACCGCAATAAGTATGATGAAATATGGAATATATGGACAAAAAAAATCAGATTTCAACGGAAATATCCATTTTGACCATCACTGAATCCATTTTGACTAGTTTCGTCGTGACGTCTATACTACGTTTGTATCTCGCATAATCTAGTTGTGAACTTTCTTTTTAGGTCACTGCATGATCACCGGAAGTGGTGCTTTTCTTTAAGGTCATAATTAATTTCCTTCAAATATTACATTAAGATATAATGCAAAACTTCTTAAATTTAGTATTTATAACTTATATATTGATTTAAATAACATATTAGATTTTGGTTTAAATTGAGAAACCGGAAGCGGTACTTTACTTGAAGGTCATAACAAACTTTCATCAAATATTATATTAAAATATAATGTAAAACATCTCAAATTTGATAAGTAGGACTTTTCTATCAATATAAATAATATAATAGATTTTGGTTAAAATTAGAGAGCCGGAAGGGATACTTTACTCGAAGGTCATAATAAACTTACATCAAAAATTATATTAAAATTAAAGACAGAGATCATATGGTTCGGTAATAAAGGTTAAAACGCGATTTTTTTTTTCCACTCTAATAAAACATTTTTATCATCTGTTTTAAGTGTTAAAATTGAGTGTATAATAATGTTTACCTCCCCATTTGGAGCTGAACAAGTCTGCAGTAGGAGAATAAGATATAAGTTAAGCGGGTTCTTCCGCTTAAAATATAGAAAACGTCTATTTCCAATGCTTTATCTAGTGACATTGACAATTCTAATGTTGTCAAGGAACACGAAGAAATCTCTTGGGAACTAGTTAACTATTGAAAGAAAACGACATTCTGTGTGGGTCAATAGATGGATGTAACGACGCCGAGTATGGTTTTTGAGATTCTGCAAACTTCGGAAACTTTAACCAAATTCAGGATTACTTTTTGAGCCACCGATTTATAGTTTAATAGGAGTAAAAGGAAGTCAGGTGTTGACCACATCAGATATTTTGTTTAAATGTTCCTAAGGCGATTATGTATAAATATTACGTTTAAGCCAAAGTTTCAAACACGTCCATTTTTATGAGATTGATAATTTTATTGAATAATGCTTGGTATGTACTTGCCCCTGCCTTAAGGAGTAAGTGCATGCATGGTATCTGAAAGACTCATTATTCAAGCAGGAGCGGTTTTGGGGCAAGTGAAAAATAATTCGGTTCCCGGAGGATTATTAAACTGGTGTAATCATCGAAAAAGATAAAGCGAATTTTCGTGGCTGATTTCTGAAATCAGTGCTTAGGCTTCATGATCCGTAAATGGCAGATCTTAATTATTATTTTTACTTCCTTGTACGAAGTAAAGGAAGTATTGTAATCGCGAAAATTTTCGGTTTTCAGATTTCGACGGAAATATCCATTTTGACCATCCCTGAATCCATTTTGACTAGTTTCGTCGTGGCGTCTGTATGTACGTACGTTCGTATCTCGCATAACTCAGAAACGGTTAGCCGTAGAAAGTTGAAATTTTGTATTTAGGATTGTTGTAAAATCTAGTTGTGAACCTCTCTTTTTGGTCACTGCTTGATTTCCGGAAGTGGTACTTTACTTGAAGGTCATAATTGATTTCCATCAAAAATTATATTAAAATACTATACAAAACTTCTCAAATTTAGTATTTATAATTTATATATTGATTTAAATAATATACTAGATTTTGGTATAAATTGGACAATCGAAACCGATACTTTACTTGAAGGTCATATTAGATTTTCATCAAAAATTATATTAAAATATAATGTAAAATATCTAAAATTTGTGAGCCGAAAAGGGTACTTTACTTGAAGGTCATAATAAGCTTACATAAAAAATTATATTTAAATTAAATACATAAATCATATGTTTCGGTAATAAAGGTTACAAACGCAATTTCGTTTCCAATCCAATTAAATATTTTTATTACTATTTTTAAGTGTTAAAATACTGGTTTTCCTCCCCTTTTGTGAGATCAACAAGTCTGCAGCATGAGAATAAGATATTAGTTAAGTGGGTTTTTCCGTTTAAAATGTCGAAACTGTCGATTTCCAATGCTTTATCCAGTGATATTGACTGGTTGTCAATATTGATATTTGTTGAATATCAACCAAATTGATATTCTGAAGGACAACGACATGTAATAACGGAATGAGACCTCCAGTAACAAGTGTGTTTTTGTGTGTGTGTGTGTGTAGATAGATGTCGGGACGCCGAATGTCGTTTTTACTGTAATCTTCGGAAACTGGTAACTAAATTCAGTATCACTTTTTGAGCCACGGATTTGTAATTTTATAGGCGTACAAGTAAGTCATGTGTTTTCCACATCAGATATTTTATATTTATGATATTCTGGTTATATTGCTCTTTTTCTTTGGGCTCTGGAAAACGTTATAACGAAGTTTTATTGTATAGCGTGAGCGTTCAAGCAAAACCCACTGTCTAAAATTGTAAAAAAACACATTTCATTTTCACTGTTCATTTTAACAGTTATGTCGTCATGAAGTCATTTGTCATAAAAATGCACTTACGGACTTTGTGATTTTTGCTCGAACGCCCACGATATCTTTTATTTTTCATTCTGTTCAGGAGTTGCGACCGTCAATTGTGTTTTTTTTTCTCGAAATTTTTACAGTTTTTTAAATACAGAATAGAGTGAGACACATTTGTACATGGATTATGCAGAAAAGTGCTCTAAGAAAATAGACGAAACTACATACTTAGTAAAGACAATCAGATAATGCAGAACAGTGAAGAGATATCTTAATTATAGGAAAGATAATTTTTGTAAACTAAATTTAATATTTAAATATCTTTTAATGCGATTTTCTGACTGATAATGATGGTGCTTAACAATCAAATTAATCTATAAATAAATAGTTGTTATAACCCAAGTTTATTTTCTATATTTGCGAACATTACATTACAATCATTATCACTAATTCTGTTTTAAAATTTAATTTAATGTTATCTACCTACTAAATTTGATTTCTTATATACACCTGGTGGATTCTATAACTAATTAGATATTTACTTTATACTTTACTGCGCTGTGCCTTTACTGCAGTGTACTGAATTGAAAATGTAAGGGGGCCACGATGTTTGCAATTCCTATGGGCCCCTGCATGGTTTAATCCGGCTATGTATAGAGTTTGTTATCTTCAAAATGGTAGCATTCCGCTTGAATTGAACAGGTTGTTTCCAATCACAACTATATCACTGATGGATTGAATCATTTCCTTCAATGGAATAAGTAAGTGTTTAATTTAAAAACTTACCCCTTTATATGGCTTAATCCGGCTCTCCTAGTAGGTCTTTCTGCCAGATATGATTTTTGTACATTTTTATCGTCACCTAATAAGTTAACATAGAGTTAAGAGGTTTCATAATTAGGTTGACGATATTATTCATAAGAGACTTTGTACCAGAATAAATTTGTTTTCTATTTCTATTTTCTAGATGAAAAGTTTTATATTCGAACTGATAGGTTTCTAAGAAGTAAATAAATTCAGGTAACTTAATTGAAAATAAACCAGGTAAACAAAACATTGACGACAGTGATTTTGGAAACCTGAGATTTTGGAAGTGATGAGGAGAGGTTGGATTCCATAATTACAAAATTCCATCTCTCCAATCAACTGTAGAGTACGTGCTCTGGCTGTGCTGGCCACAAAAGTCTAGGTATATAAACTGGAGGAACCGGAGATAGTCGAAAATGTCTGAACCCATAAAATTAATAGGTATAGGGGTTCGTTATTGTCATTAATCGTTTGCTAAGCTGTTATATTCCACTTACACATAAGCATAGCTATTTGCACAATAGTTATTTACGATAGCTATTTATACAAAATGTCAAGGATTTACTAATATTTAGCGATTTTTTTTTGTTTTTTAATATAAAATCTTTTTTCAAAGTTTTTCGTGATAGATTTTCTGACGATACTTCGAATTTTTCCAAAAAAAATCTGTTGGGCCCATAAAAGATCTTATCTCCCTTAATCAGTGTACCTAAAACAAAAAAAAAATTCAGAAAAATAGCTAAAGTAACTACTTAAAAAAGTAAAATAAGTTGTCAATTCCATTACTTAACAATATTTAAAAATAAAAATATTTGCCCAAAACAAATTATGAATAATAATTTACTATAGTATTATTATTATTATTGAATAATTATTTAATATAGTTGTAGCCATATTTTTAATATAGTTAAAAATATAGATGCGGTTTTTATTTTTGTATTTTAATTAACAATCATAAAATTTTATCGTAGATTATAATTCTCTAATTAATAATATTTTAAATTTAGAAAGAAAATAAACTTTTTGGATAAAAAATTGGCTAAATAAAAACACAATAACAATATTTAATGTACTTAAAACTAAAGAAGAATCATAATAATAAAGACTTACATAAGGAGAAATCAGGCCCGGTGTAAAGCGGCGCGATCGTGAATGACCCTCTAATTTGGACCATAGCCAAACAAAATGGCCGAAGGCCAAACGGATCGTTCGTGCATGGCGGCTTTAGCTGATGAAGTGGAACGACGGAGTGGCGCAGTGGAACGCTCGATTGGAACAGTTCACTGACAGCTGTTGTAGGGTTCGGAACGTGGGCGCTCCTCATTTAAAATAATGCTTGATGGGCGAACATTTCTAACGCAAGTAATAGAAATGTACAAAGACCTTCCCTGTCTGTGGAAAAGGACGGATCCATATTACCACAGCAAAGAGAAGAGGAATGCGGCGATGGACCTAATGCTCGAATTGTTCAAAAGACAGGATCCTTACGTGAATAAAGATACCGTTCAGAAAAAAATTAATACAATGCGTGGATCCTTCAGGAAGGAGTTGAACAAGGTATGTCATTCATTAATGAATTTTATTAATAAACTGATTATTATTAATGAATTTTATTAGTCACTCTTATATAGACTAGTAATTATTTTATTTTATAATAATTAATTTAATACACGACAATATCAATACAATAAAGACGAAACAATATATATAATACATGATTTTTATAATCATTTGAGAAGTTCAAAACACTTCATTTGTTTTCTTATATTAATCTTAAGTTTGTTTTATTGTACATTCATATTACGGAAATATTTAAATTAATTAATTCAGGAGAAAAAAATAATCAATGACGAATTATTTATTAGGTAATAAAAATGTTTCTTTGAATGAGATTTGACTGGAACAAATTACCGCTTACCGTTTCGTTAGTTCGGTTAAATGGCACTCGTTTCGCTGTTATCATTCATGTTTCTCCCACCAGTCTGATTGTATTATTCAATATCGCAAATGATAAGAATATGTAAAATAGTAAACACAAAAGTATGGCAATTAAATAAAATCAAGTGATAGTAAAAATCAATGATTTCCTTCGTTTTATTGTGCTTTGTATTCAAAATGTCGTCTTGAATTTGTACCTTTTGCGAATATATGCAACAAACTGACACTGAAGGAAACTGAAGTTGAGCCCAATCCTGAAGCAACGTGCACTCAACAATGTACTGCGTGGAGGGGATTCAGGCAGGGAGGGATCAAGGTGGGGGAGGCAAAGGGGACATCTGCCCCGAGCGGCAAAATTTTATTTTCAGGCAAAGTAAATTACATGTGTTCCTATTTTTTTTATTGTTTTAACTTTAATTCAGTCAATAAAACTGGTTAATGTTACAATATGATGAAATTTATTTCGAAATATATTATGTAAAATATTGTTATAAAACTCTTGATTTTTATTGGGAGGAGGTGAAAGGGACGGCAAAATTAAGCTTGCCCTCCTCGACGAAAATTCTAGTTCCGCCCTCGGGTAAAGTCTAATAGCTAGTTCGAATACATTTCAATTTATATGTAGAAAATGCATACAAATAATTAAAGAGTCACACTTAATAATAATATGTAAATAAACATAGTTTATTTATCAGAACATATGTTTTATATCCATCCAACCAAAATGGACTATATAACCTTCCCATCATGGGAAGGTTATATTTATTTCAAGCTTCTTGTTTTGTTTATTATTCTAAATAAGATTTTTCCTGGAGTAGAGTAAATTGATTTCTGGGACCTAAAACCATTATTTCAAAAGCTTAAGAAAATTCCTACCGCCTGATTTCGAGTTCCATTTTGCAGACAGATATATTTACATAAATTGCTCCAATAGGAGTATAAAAATATGCTCTAAAAGTTGATGTTGAGGGTTTTCACATCTGCGTTATTTCATTATAACTAAAAAATAATTGTTAAGCATGATCAATAATTAAATTTATAATACAATTGAAGAGCTAAGCAGAAAAACATGTTATGTTACAAAACTTCGAATCTGAGAAAAATTTAATTTAATGATATTTTTATAACTACTTTAAACTGGATCACTCAATTTTCTACTTCTGAAAACTACCACTATTTAAGGTGAAATCTAAATGGTGCTATTTAGAAAGTATTTAAAATATTCTTCTAATCAAAAATCTTCCTAAAATGTCATGTAACCCTTCTGTGACATTTTAGGTAACAGAATGTACCAATAAACTGGAGAAAGCCAAAAAAAAAAAAATGAGTGGGTTCCGCAAGAACTCAGATCTTAATTATAAGTATTAGGAATAAATGATGTATTGAAACCTTGGGATGACTGACATTTCCTATATTTCACTTTAATATATTTTTTTTTAGTTTAGAAAGTGAAATGCCAGGTAAATGTGTTATTTTGAACACATCACCCGGAATTCGCAAATCAGATTTTGTTTGAGTTAAACAAGCCGAAAAAAGTAAATTTAAATTATTATAAAAATCAGAATGATTCATTTGTCTCAACACATTTATTTTTTCATGTCTCATTTCCAATGAGTCACCCAAACAGGCCACTATCATGAAAATTTCTAAATATGACATTCTTGTATTAAACTATTACCACATTTCAATAATGTTCTTAAAGTCTTTTCGTGCTATTCTGCCTAAGTGCTCCAAATTTTAATATAATAATCAAAATTATACCTAAAAATCAAACACTATTTCACTTCAGTGCATGTCTGCATGATGGTATAGAGGGATCAATCTAATTAGAGATTGATAAATTATTTGCCACTTCTATAATTTGTTTTTTTATTGAAAACTAGTTTCGAATGTTATACATTCATCGTCAGTTCTAAAAATACTCAAAAATCACCAGTTTACAATACAGTTTGGTATTATTATTCATATTAAATTATATGTCATCAAAATACATATACTTGTTCATATTAAATTATATGTTATATGATATTTTATAATATAGTTATATTACATTTAATTTAATATGTATAATAATACCAAACTGTAATTTGAATTGCTTATTTTTGAATTTTTGTGTTTTTAAAACTGAAGAAACTAACATAACATTCGAAACTAGTTTTCAATAAAAACCAAATTATGGAAGTGGCAAATAATTTATCAATCTCTAACTATTTCACTTTACCAAACTTTATGTCTTAATTACCTTTATAAGGTTATAATGAGATAAATAATAGTTTAATACAAGAATGCCATATTTATGAATTTTCTTGATAATATTTGAAATGTGAAATGAAAAAATACATGTATTGAGACAAATGAATCATCCTGATTTTTATACTAATTAAAATACCTAGTCTCAACCAAAAAATAATAATATAGGTACACAAAATTTGAATTTTACATATACATATAATTAAAAATGTTTAAGAAATATAAAATGTTAAAACATACAAAAATGAATCCTATAAAAAACATCCCACCAGTCAATAGTCGTTCAATCAACATCTCACAATTAAAACCTTAGGAGAATAAAAAGCTGTTTCCTATGTCATATTATACTTTCTTAGCTACTGGTTTTAGTTTCTAAATCTTCATCTCGCTAAACTAACAAACAATAACCAATATCAACAAACGTTTTAACATCATCAGTTGACATTCGCATGATGGTATAGAAGGATCAATCTAATTAGGGATTGATAAATTATTTGCCACTTCTGTAAATTTGTTTTATTGAAAACTAGTTTTGAATGTTATACCTCCAGTTCTAAAAACACACAAAAAATTCAAAAATAAACAATTCAAACTATATTTTGAATTATTTTTGAATTTTTTGTGTTTTTAGAACTGAAGGTATAACATTCAAAACTAGTTTTCAATGAAACAAATTTATAGAAGTGGCAAATAATTTATCAATCTCTAATTAGTTTAACATCAGAAACATATCCAAATTATCTCCTCAAAATAAATTGATTTTTTATAAATCAGTTTTAAACCCTTTAGGTATTAAGCTACTTCTGTCTCAATTGGCTTCACTAGCTCAATTAACTCAACAAAATTACAAGATTTTCTCCCCAAAAAATAAAAACTCTAGGAATTGTAAATAATTATCTATCTATGTTATACCAAAACTAAGATGCCCTACACACAAGAATACTTCACAAATTAGCTCATACCTTTTTTCCTTTATATCCCTACTCATAAAAGCCCTTAATAACTGAAATAGGTGATTATACAATAACTAATACCTTTAAAAACAAACATAAGGAAACAAAAAATACTTTAAAAATTGCCAGATTACTGACAGCTAGTATATCATTTTATCTTCAAAATAGGAATAGATTTTTTAAATAAATAAATAATATTTTTATATGTAAAAGAAAGTTGTAATAAACTGTAGTGTACAACAATAAAGTTGTAATCCTATTGCACAGGAGTATATTCCAAATCAATTAAAGGGTACAGAGGAAAAACAGCATAACTCCATTTTTTTTTTTTTTTTGATTTTGTGACTTCTGCACAATATTGTAGCTCTAAGAAAGACAAATCAAATATTGTGTACAGTTCAGAAGAAACTTTTGCAATAACAATCTTTAATAAGTTTGTAACATAATCTGACTTCGAAATCAGGACATATTTCTAAAATTGAAACAATTAATTATACCAACATAATTAATTTATAAAAAAAACAAAAAACATTTCTTTAATTAATTACCTTGTTTACTTCTATAATGTTACAATTGTCAATAGATATATAATTACTATTTTGTCACATTTTCAAAAATAATAATCCCATAACTTGGTCATTCGCTCATACTTCTCTGATCTGTTTCTATTTAGGAATAGAGTAGCTAAGCACTTTGTCATTAGTAAATTCTTTAAATTATTTCCTATGTGGTCTAAATACTCTTAATCGCAACATGAGGACATAATGAATAAACTAAAAATAGTATGAACATAATTATAACATTAAAATCAAATAGATAATTTTACAATAACTAAAGATTGGCTGCAATGGAGAAAGACATTTTAATATGATGGTAATATTATTTAAAATAAAATGTTGTAATCAAGAGTGTTTAAACTGTAGGTCTATGCTATGAACATAGACCTCATTATTATATTGCAAACTTAATGAAGAATGTTATTAGAGTCATAATTTCTCACAGACTTCTAAATTTTGGATAGAAAAACGTTTAAGTATTGTATGCATGTCGGTATCCAATATATAAAGAAACAAAACAATAACTAAATAAAAAAAAAACATAAACAAAATAATAATTTTGTGTAAACATATACCTAATGAGTTAGGTATAATCCTCATATGAGTATGAGGAGGGGGGGAGGGGAGAGGGGATAAGAAGCAAAGGGGTACCGGTGACAATTAAATTATTTTGTAAAAATGCATTCATAAAAACATTTGATAAAATCTAAAAAGTTTAAGTATATTTTGGCTTTACTGAATATTGAGTAATGCCTTTGAAAAATATTTTGATATAGATTAACTATTCATAACCACACTTAACTCTATGTTTGAAAAAAAATCTTTGCAGGTTATTTATTTTATTGTTTCGTTTCTTATTTTAAATCATTAGTTGATATGAATATTATTTATATATTGATTATTGATTTTTTTTTTTAATCTTATGAAGGTCTAGAGACCGAAACCGGTAACTAAGAAAATAAGATATATCACAAGAAGACAACATATTTTTTTCTCCTTGAAAAATATAAAACTCTTATAAAATAAAAAAAAACACAATTTAAGAATTTGTTAACAATTAAACAATGACTACACCAGATATTTTGTTGTAGGTCCGACAGTCTGAGCGGACTGCTTCAAGTCCAGATGAAATTCATGTACCAAAGTTGTGGTACTATGATTTAATGCTTTTCCTGAAAGATCAGGAAAGTTCCATGTCAAATTCCTTTTCAAATGAATTTCCTAGTCAGTTGAAGAGGCCATATTACATCCTTGATGAGAAGCCTTTTGTTGATGATGAGGTAAGATCATAAAAAAAAAGAAAGAATATTTTGCTTATTTAACAACTTTATTTGTTCAAATACAGTAGTGTAGAAAATAGTATGTATAACTGAGATATTGAATAATGTGGTTCCCATTGACTAAATTTCACCTACATGTGATTTTTTTTTTCACTTTTATTAATCTACATCAGTTAATTACAATAACAACAATCAGCAGATGAACTGGCATAACAATAGATACAACAAAAATAATAATAAATAAATTAATAAAATGAAGTAAGACTCGATAGGCATGAGGAGAGGTTGTACCGAGCGGCACTCTATCCATGGCTTTAATTTGCTTAGATAATTTTGCAAGTAGGTCTCTCATCCAGACCCTTTTCAGTCGTTTTCTGGTATTCCCTGGCATAAGAGTTATGGCCATCTCATTTATTAGTTAGTTGCTGTGTCTGTCCAACTTATCGTGAAATCATTTGTAGTACGTCCGTGTGTTCATTGACCATTGGCACGAGCAAGCCAGTGTGTAAAGTGATGTTATTTACATACCATGGCGCTTGGGTAATTAGCCATAGTATCTTAGATTGAAAAGACTGAAGTCGTTTTATGAGTATCTATTGAGCGTAAGTCCAAAGAAGTTTTAATAGGTATGTGTAAATACTTAATTTTTATTTTGCTTTTAATTTGGAATGCTATCTAAAAAGTGGATACAATAATTTCAGTCTGAGATTTAATGATGCACGCTTTTTTTTTTTATATGTGGACCCCATGTCGCTTTTTTTTTATATGTGGACCCCATGTTACCAGCCCGTGGTTAATGTTAGTTTATTCTCCAAAATGACGATTTATATAATATGGAATACCAAATATTATTACATAATATGCGTTATATATATTAGCATTATAATATATTACATAGCAAATTTGAGAAGTTTTGCATTATATTTTAATATATATTTTTTTTAATGAAAATCTATTATGGCCTTCAAGTAAAGTACTACTTCCGGCTAGCTAATTTTAACCAAAATCTAGTATGTTATTTATATTAATATTGAAGTCTTATATAGTAAATTTGAGAAGTTTTGCATTATATTTTAATATAATTTTTTATGAAAATCTATTATGACCTTCAAGCACAGTATTAAAAAGAGAGATTCACAACTAGATGTTACATCAATCCCAAATACAAAATTTTACCTTTCTAAGGCTAACTGTTTTTGAGTTAAACAAGACATGAACAAAGTTGTTGAACGAACTAGTTCAAATGTATTCAGGGATGGTGAAAATGGATATTGCCGTTGAAATCCGAAAATCTAAAATTTTCGCAATTTTATTTTAAAAAAAATAATAGTGAATCAATAGAGAATTAAATATGCCAATTGGATATTAAATATATCAAAATATGTATGTAACAATTAACTATTAAATATGTTAACAACACTCGAAAGTTTGTCATGGTTAAGTCCATAGTTTGTGATTATTTTTCCATTGTTAAGTGCATAAAACTTCCATTTCTTCTGGTAATGACAAATACAAATGGTATTCCATATTCCGATCTGCTCCTATTCACCTTTGAAGTAGTGGGATATTGATTTTGTTGTTGACAAGTTTTTTGTAGATCCGAGTATTTTTGAAAACCTACACCATCTGAAATCCAACATTTAGTTCCAATCTTACACCAAAGAAAATCGTAGTTGGAATTACAAGCAATAAAAAGCAAGCTGTGAAAATGTTAGAAAATTACAGAGGACAGAACTGCATCCAACTAGTGAGATAATTCTCATAAGCTCATTGTCAATCATCGCTAAACAGTTCCATTTGCTCTTAAAAAGCCTCTGACTATAGTTTCCCATTCTTCTTGAATATTAAGCAACTGAAACAAAAAAAGTACTCATAAATAGATGAAGTGTATAGTTTTAATTATAGAGAAAAAAAAAATTGAAAATAATTATTATAGCTATTTTAAATAGATATGTTTATGATTTTAGATTGGTGGTGACGATTCTGGAACAGGCACACCAGCTGTAGTCATGCCTACAGAATCAACTCCTGGGCCATTCGAAGGAAGCTTCAAAAGGGCCAGATCGCCATCCGAAGAAAGCTTCAAAAGGACCAGATCGCCATCCGAAGGAAGCTTTAATAGGGCCAGATTACCATTCGAAGGAAGTTTCAAAAGAGAAAGATCGCCATCCGAAGGAAGCTTCAAAATGGCCAGATCAAAAGTAGTTCAAGTCTTGGATAATATCGCAAGTAAAATTGATAAGCCTCTTCAGAGCCAAACCGTTCGAATGCTACCGAAACAGCAGCATGACACTTTTGGTGAATACATTGCAGAGAAATTGCGCTCTTTACCACCAGGACAGCTACCATATTGCCAGAAGTTGATAAATGATGCAATATTTTATGCTGAGATAGATTCTCTCAATTTATCATCAAGAATTGTTCCAGAATGACTCTCTTCCTCAAAGGATATCCCAGATTTCTACTGGCGACCGAAATTCCATTACTAGTGCGTACATGACGGTTATAGATAGCTTTAATTGAACTTATATAATTAAGAATTAATACTTTAATCTGTTAATTATATTATGTTTAAAATTGTAAGTTATTATTATGTTTATATTGATCTCAAATTAAAATATTTTTAAATTAATACAAGATCATTTTAATCCAGTTTCACTTAATGTTAATACAGTGGAGTCTCAATAATCCGAGTTGGATGGGACTGGGCTTATTGGAATAATTCGTATTTCAGTGTGTATATACATAATTTTAAAGCATATGTACATAGATGAATTTCAAACCTTTTACGTAAAAAAAATTCTCTACTTTCCTATGCTCCAAACCAATAGATTACATCCTTTTTTTTTTTAGAAACGGGTAATTGATAATAAATAAATGGGTAACAAATACTTATTGCACTTACGGACATTATGATGTTTTATGTTCACATTAACATATTATGATCAACATATTTTTCTTTATACTTTATCATCTTATTTGTTAACTTTCTTATTATTACTGGTACTGCCACTGTTATCTTGTATTTTCTAAGCTCTGATGATGGCCTAAAACTTAGGCCAAAACGTCAGAACACATTATAATAAGTTTTTCTTGTGTGTTTACTTATTGACCACACCCCCAATCAAGATTCTCTTTCATACTTTTCCATGGTCAACCCTACTCTCACTAATGTAATACTAATTGTTTAAAAAAATATTTAATTGTATTTTTGTGAGAAAATTTAAAATGAAATGCAGGTTGCTGAAAATATTTCAAGTAGTGTTTATGTGAAATCCTTGAAATTATTTTAGAAAATGGATACCTAATTATGATAAAAGTGGTAAGTGAAAGTTCTGTGATGCGCACCAGATTTTTATAATTTGGAAAGGATCTTAGATTTAAAAAAAAAAAAAAGACCTCAGATTATTGAGACTCCACTGTCCCATGAATTAGAAATGGAAAGTTAGAACTCACCTTCAGATAATCCTTGACAAGAAATTTAGATATGCCAAGCAGGTTAACTACGACATCCAAGTACTGGGAAATTACTGCAGTAACAAATTTCAATAATTGATTTCATATGCCAAAAAAACAAAGCAATATAACTAGCAAATGTAAATATAACTACTTTTCAAGAGACCAAAAAAAGAGCTTTACTTGTAACTATGAATTATTATTACTAATAATTTTTCTTCCTTAATCCTCAGTTCAAATATTGTCTTGGGAGCAGATTAAATCAGGAAAAATCTAAACATCCTGTTTGCGTAATTTTCATAAAACACATAATTTTTACTTTCCAACCGCTACTATATAAGGAAAGTATTGTAATCTGGTCTAAATCTCGATGTGCTGTTCTCAATGGATATATGCGTTTCAGAGCCCCATGAGTCCAAAAAACGCATTTTCGGCCATTGGTCTGTCTCTAGCATGATTATTTCTTAAACGGGTGGACCAATTTTGTTTTTTTCTTTAAATTTGTAGTGTTTCGTCTCCTGACACCTGAAATCTATGGACTATAGTGCAAAAAACGGTGAGAACGATTTTTATGAAACTTGCCAAAAGTCTTCTAATTAAAACTCTCTTAATATTCGTATACAAAATACCCCCTCCCCCTCCTCTCTGAGAAAAAAAGTTATAATGAAAAGAATATTTTATTTGTGAAAAATTCAAAAATTATACATTTTATGGTAAATTTTGTTTAAGGTCATTTGAAGGACAATTTAATTTCTTTAAAAAAAAAAAAAAAAAAAAAAAAAAAAAAAAAAAAAAAAAAAATAAGAACCATCGATATTGGACCATTATTAACAAAGATACAGCCTATTCTTTGTACAAATGTTTTATAACGTATTTTGCTCATGTTCCTATTGAAAACGGTTCAACTTTGTTTAGTTTTATGATAACTATTAAACTATAAATCTCCTGCAATATTCCAGATACTCATTTGAATGATAATTTAATTATCTACATAACTAAATAATAAAATAAAAAATCTTAATCGGACTAATATTAGGGAAGATAGAGCTACAGAGTATTGGACTTTGCTCCCAAAGCGGCAAGGTAAATCGTTTGAATGGACATACCAGATATTAAATTTTTATGGTTTACTGCAAAAAAAATTATCACAAAACTTTAGATTTTTTTTTTCTGAAATCACTGATCTAGATCTAAAAAAAAATTGATAGAATAATTTATGATAAAACAAGAATAAGAAAATCATAAAATGATGGTAAGAAAGAAAAAATTTATAATAAACAATTTTAAACTTTTACTAAGAACTTAGGAATAAACATTTATACAGGATGTCCAGCAATATAGCATGAAAAATTCCAAGAATATTCAAGGATTGAACTGTAAAATTCAAGGGATTTTTGGTCAATTTATTACATTAAATTTAAATTGGTACCATAAATTGTTGTATTTGGTCTTGAGAATGAATTTGAATAATTATAAAGGTTGTATCCCTAAAATCGTTCAGGGATTACTCTAAAGGATGTCCAATGATGTAGCATGAAAAAATTCAAGGATTTCAAGGCTTTGAACTGTAAAATTCAAGAGACTTTTCATCAATTTATTGGATTAAATTTAAAATAAAATTGGAACCATAAAATGCACAATTTGGACTTGAGAATGAATTTGAATAATTATAAAGGTTGTATGATAAAGTAAATGATAATGAAAAATTATTACTTCACTTCTTACACTGAGGGCTGAATGCATCACTGAAAAACAACTAGAAAATTCAGTACAACAATTTAAATTGTAAATAAATAAAATTCATGTATTGGAATAAATTTCACCACAATTTTATTCATATAATAATTTTACATAACATATTTCTCTTGCTGCTTAGTACTGATGAAGAAATGTAATTTTTAGACTAAAAACTCCCGATGACTGGCAGTTTTATAAGTATAATTCCCGATGCGAAAAATTCAAGTATAATTCCCGGTCTTCAAAGCTGCTGAGCACCCTGTTTATAAGATTTAGGTGGTCTTGAAATTTAAAATGAATAACCTCTATATTTGGCTAGTAATTGAAGAGTCATGTAAGTGTTAAGGTGGGTTCACAAGCTTGGCGTTTGCCTCAAGTTCCAAGCATTTACAAATTCTATCCTGGCTTCACACCAGTGGCAAAAATTTTGTCAAATTTTAAACCAAATTTTCTTGAAAATATGTGGTTAAGAAAAAAAGAGATTGATTGTCCTTCTATTTTTTGTTTTTTTACTTTCCTAATGCTACCAGTAGTAGCCTTTTTATTTAACAATATCTTTTGAAGTTCAAAGATTGGAGGTTTAATAACGCAGAAAGAATTAAAACAATAAATCCAATTAACAACCAAAAGTTATCAAGTTAGGAATCATTGGTAATTTTAATATCAACTTTAAAGTAACAATGATTTGCCACTGGTGCAAAGCAAACAAACCAACAAATGTGGTATCAACACATTTGTATTCAAGAGAAGTAAACATGGTGAATGCCAAAGTTTTGTCAGCTATTACATTTGGTTTAAACTATTTTTATTTTAAAAAGAAACAATTACGAATATAAAATAAAAATATATAAATACACAAATGTGCAGATGAAACATTAGTGCTTATGTGGCACTTGCTGCAAGCTTCCTTCGATTTGTGTCCAAAAACCGACATTACACTGGATTGGCCACAAACACATGTACAAGCTAATACAAATAACCTATCTACAGTTTTAAGCTTGTGAGCCCTTACCACTGTTTGGCAAATGTGTAAACCCATTAACATAAGATGACAATTTAATTACAGAAAAAAAGATTTAGGTGTTGATTCTTAAAACAACTCCATATCTGCTTTGATCTATAAGAAAATGGATATATTATTGGGTTCTGAAATTCTTAGAGGCCTCTGATAATTCAAAATTATTTTCAAATTTATTTTAAACCATTAATCAAAACAAATGTACAAAGGATATATAAAATATAACAATTGACACAAAATAATTCATTTTAAGAATTGAAATGACATTTCACTTGCAGTATCTTAAAGACAGAGAAAGAGGTATGCACAACAATTTATAAACAAAGTACAGTATTTAAAATTGAAGAATTTCATAACTTTATATAAAAGGCACAAGGATAATAGGTTAAAAACAATATAACGGTAGTAATATAATAGAGGGCCGGAATAAATGGCATATTATACTACTATACCTACAAATTCATCATTTAACCACTACATAAACATCTTTTCACTCAACTGCAGTTTAGTAAAATATGAGCATTGAGCCAAATCCGATATTGATTTTTTTTTACAATTTTCACTTAAATACATTATTATTAATCAGCTGTTACCATTAAAACCTTTTGGGTAAAAATAGGGACCTGACTCAGGTTATTTATTTTTTTTTTAATTATTAGATTGGGGCCAGACAGAGAACAGTTACTAACTTGTAAATGCAACTGATGATATTCATTAATATTATATATATATATATTCAAAATTAAAGCGTTCACTGTTTTTTAAAAATATTTTCTAGTAACTTAAATAAGTAACTTTTAAGTACTAGTTACTTTTAAGTAACTAGAAAAGAAGTATCTTAAAGATTTAAATTTAACATCTTAGAGATGTAGCTTTACACTAAAAAATGTAAGGCAAAAAATATACACAATAAACATACAATTTCCAATCACAAATTAAAATACTCATTGGGGTTTTCCATTATGGTAAGAGGAACATTTTATATGGTACATTTTCACAAACCAATAGAAAGAAAAGTATTTTCCTTTTCTACTATTTTTTTCCTTTCTTCCCTTTAGGTTTACAATATTTATCTTCCAAGTGCTGAAAAAGGGCGTCGGCACTCGCTTCTCTTTCCTTTCTTCGCATCATGATAGCTTTTAGAGCATCCATATCCTCTACGTCTTCATCGCTTCCTCCTTTTTTCTTTTTCAAAATTTCTTTTTTGGCTTTTTCTGCTTCACTAGCTTCTTTCATGAACTGTGTAAATAAAAAATAAAAATACATTATAAATTCAGTTCAATCTAAATTGAACTTTCTTAGATCGAAAATCTCTATACATAAAAAAAAATTATTCTAACTTTTTTTTTTAAATAAAAAATTAAAACAATAATTACATTAAATTTTTATATTGATTTAATAGGGTTCTCTATGTTATATTAATTATTATATTTCAAGAAAACAAATTTAAAAATCCTATTTTAAAATGTTCATAAAAACTCATTTTCAACAACTTTCTGACACTGTTGTCCATCTTCAAGTAGTGATATCTAATAACCTCCCCTCCCCCCCCCCCCCCCAAAAAAATGTAATATTAATGTATTTTTTAGATATCACAACTTGAAGATGGGCGATAGAGCCACAAACATTGCTAGAAATGAGTTTTTATGAGAAATAAAGAAAATTCAATTTTAAAATAGGGTGTTTAAATTTGTTTCCTTAAATATAATAAAGGATTTAAAAAATAAAATTTCGATGGTTCTGGGTGAAAGCCATTCTCCTAGAATGGGTTAATCCTTGTCTTCTCGCTTTTATAACTTCTCTCAGATGTCAGAATTTTTTTTTATGAATAAAGGTATGATTGGGATTGTAATACTTAAACAACAATAAACGACGGCATTGTAAAGATTTGAAGTTTTTATTCCTTCACTCAATAACACGCTTTGAAAATTAAAAAAATTACTGAGACAAATTGGATAATTATTTCAGTATTATCAGGGCTGATAAGGTATGGTTAGAAAAATCTAAAATTCTTCACTTTAGAGCTTTAAAGATGTCATAAGACGATAGGCAGCGTGATCCTGAGTGTGTCTCTGAATTTTGTTCCATTCCATCACCAGGTGGTAATAGGATTTCTAGGAGAGGGAGGGGGTAATGTAAAACTATCGATAGTCCCGATACAATCTTAGCTAAACTATCGATAGTTTTAAAAAGTGTTGCCAGATCGTTTTGTGCCCACAAGATTCTTTTTTTTTACCCTCTAGGTTTTTATTTTAGGGTGAGAAAGTATATGGTTTTTTTTTTTTGGATTTATTTATTTATTTTTTATATATTTATACACCTATGACTTCCTTTATTTTTCTTCCTTAAAATAATTGTATTGTATGAACAGGCAAGAATTTAGACATTTGGATGTTATTTCTGCTAAAAGAAAGTTTTTTTTTTCGATAGTACAATCAATAGTTTTTTGATTTTCGAGAGTACTATCGATTGTTTTTAATTTTCGATAGTACTATTGATAGTTTTTTAATTTTCGATATTTTTTAGACCTGTTAATAGTTTTGATAGTTTAAAACTATTGATAGTTTATATAGCATTTCCACGTCAATTGTAACCTTTTCCAAATCAATTGTCACCTTTTCCATTTCAATTGTAACTTTTTCCATTTCAAATGTTACCTTTTCCATTTCAATTGTAACCCTTTCCAAATCAATTGTCACCTTTTCCAATTCAATTGTAATCTTTTCCATTTCAAATGTAACTTTTTCCATTTCAATTGTAACCCAACCGGACATGAAATAATTCAATATTATTCATTTTATTATTGAAAAATAATTATTTTAATTACATTAATGACTTTTGAAATAATTTCGGCATATTCTTTTGACATTTATTTCGTTTATTAGATAATTGATATTAGGTGCTCATTTCAAGTAGGTAGTTTAAATTTTTGAAATAAAATTGTCTTTTATTTATTTTTAAATATTTATTATTTTTTATTTATTTAGTGGGGGGGGGAGGGTGGATTTCATCGATTTGGCGATCGTTCATAAGGTTTTCGAAGTTGTTAATGTCAAATTTACTACCGAAATTTTATTCGGCCATGAGTATTTCTACTTAATTATTAGTTTTCAAAATTCTTCGGTATTTGCATCGTTTACTAGGTTTTCAAGGGCGCTATTTCCGAATTCACTATCCGATTTCCGATCGCGCAAGCGCATTTCACTTTTACGTTGCTATTGGAGATTTCTATGATAAAGGGATCGTTTATTAAGTTTTTGAGGGTTCTGATTCCATTTTTTTTGTTAGATTTTGGATCGCGCATGGGCGTTTTGCATTTCCGTTGTTATTGAAGATTTCTATGATAAAGGGATCGTTTATTAGGTTATCGAGAATTCTGAATCCATTTTTTTAGTTGGGTTTTAGATCGCGCATGCTCGTTTGGCATTTCCGTTACTGTTGGAGTTTTTTATGATAAAGGTATCGTTTATAAGGTTTTCGAGGATTCTGATTCCATATTTTTAATTGGATTTTTGATCGCGCATGCACATTTTTCATTCCCGTTACTGTTGGAGTTTTCTATGATAAAGGTATCGTTTATAAGGTTTTCGAGGATTCTGATTCCATATTTTTAATTGGATTTTTGATCGCGCATGCGCATTTTTCATTTCCGTTACTGTTGTAGTTTTCTATGATATAGGGATCGTTCATAAGGTTTTCGAAGATTCTGATTCCGTTATTTTAAATGAATTTTTTATTGAGCATGCGCATTTCGAATTACAATTACAGTGACATTTCTTTGTTACGGATATCGATTATTGGGTTTTCGAGGGTTCTGATTCGATTTTGTTAATGGGAATTGTGATTGCGCCAGTGCTCTTCCATATTCTGATACCATTGATATTATCTTTGTTACACAAATCGTTAATTAGGTTTTTGTGGGTTCTGATTTATTTTATCAAATTTTATTTTTTATTGGCCATGTGCATTACCTATATAATTATATTTGACATTTTTTTGAGTGTATCGTCCAATAAAACGTAATAAACAATAACTTTACAGAAAAAAGGTCAATGGTAACGGTTATCCGAAATGAGGATGTTCGATGAAATATCCAAATCCAAAAAATAAATCAGAACCTTTGAAAATCTAATAAACGGCTCTTATAAGCTAAGAAAAGTTCATTAAGAACAGTCAATCGCAATGCGCATGCGGTATCAAAAATCGATTATTAATTCGAAAATATGACGATTGATAACTTTATAAATGATACTGGTACCAAAGAGATGTCAACATTAATAGTAATTTTAAATGCACATGCTTGATAAGAACCTTTTGAAAACCTAACTAACGGTAAACTATAAATAATATAATATAAATAATATAATATAGTAATAATATAAATAATAATATAAATGATAAAGTTTATCATAAAAAACTCCAACAGTAACGGACATGCCAAACGCGCATGCGCGATCAAAAATCCAATTAAAAATATGGAATCAGAATCCTCGAAAATCTTATAAACTATACCTTTATCATAAAAAAACTCCAACAGTAACAGATATGCCAAACGCGCATGCGCGATCTAAAACCCAACTAAAAAAATGGAATCAGAATTCTCGATAACCTAATAAACGATCCCTTTATCATAGAAATCTTCAATAGCAACGGAAATGCAAAACGTGCATGCGCGATCCAAAATCTAACTAAACAAATGGAATCAGAACCCTCAAATCCTAATAAACGATCCCTGTATCATAGAAATCTCCAATAGCAACGGAAATGCAATACGCGCATGCGCGATCTAAAATCTAACTAAAAAAATGGAATCAGAACCCTCAAAAACCTAATAAACGATCCCTTTATCATGGAAATCTCCAATAGCAACGGAAATGCAATACGCGCATGCGCGATCTAAAATCTAACTAAAAAAATGGAATCAGAACCCTCAAAAACCTAATAAACGATCCCTTTATCATGGAAATCTCCAGAAATACTCATGGCCGAATAAAATTTCGGTAGTATATTTGACATTAACAACTTCGAAAACCTTATGAACGATCACCAAATCGATGAAATCCACCCTCCCCCCACTAAATAAATAAAAAATAATAAATATTTAAAAATAAATAAAAGACAATTTTATTTCAAAAATTGAAACTACCTACTTGAAATTAGCACCTAATATCAATTATCTAATAAACGAAATAAATGTCGAAAGAATATGCCGAAATTATTTCAAAAGTCATTAATGTAATTAAAATAATTATTTTTCAATAATAAAATGAATAATATTGAATTATTTCATGTCCGGTTGGGTTACAATTGAAATGGAAAAAGTTACATTTGAAATGGAAAAGGTTACAATTGAATTGGAAAAGGTGACAATTGATTTGGAAAGGGTTACAATTGAAATGGAAAAGGTAACATTTGAAATGGAAAAAGTTACAATTGAAATGGAAAAGGTGACAATTGATTTGGAAAAGGTTACAATTGACGTGGAAATGCTATATCACTAGCAAAGACTTAAAATATTAAATGAAAACTAAATGATGGTCATAGTGCTTCCAAGTTGAAGAAGGGGCATGCAAGTCCAAACGTGCCCAGTGCGGTCTAGAGGTGCCATCGAGTTTCATTTGTTTTGAGGCAGCTCCATATTTTTTGTGATTCATTCCCTTCATCATCATCATGGCACAACTCATGGTGAGTCAGGGCCTCCCTTAACTTCAACCGCCAGTCGTTTCTGAGAAGTGCTGCTGCCTTCTAGCTGCGTACACTAAGGATAACACGTGCGCCGGTTTTCACTCAATTCAGTCTATCTAGGTCTTCCCTCTCGTCTTGTTGTGTATCTCCGCTCATCCAATAGCTTTCCTAATATATGTTCTTCGGGCATCCAACGAATGTGTCCAGCCCATCTTAATCTACCGATTCGTATTATCCAACAACGTCAGCATCTCCATATAGCTCCTGCAGCTTCTTGGGCTCTTGAAATCGTCCATCACTTCAGGGTTACAAAAGTATCCTTTATGAATGAGAGTGCTCCCTTAACCAATGCGAGATTCATTCCCTTGCTCTAAGTAAACAAGGTAAGCAATTTTTTTTTCTTTCGCGGTTTACCAGATTCATTTTAGAGACATTTTCAGATATATACCTACAAATAGATATAGATATGTACCTTAAAATTTTCGATTCATGTATAATTTACAAAGTTATTTTTAAAAAACTGCAGTTTTTTCATTCCCTCACCTCTTAAACGGAAGTCACCACAGAAGTACAATAATAGAGGGCGTTCAGAAGGGTGTAATCTACTTTTTTGAAGAGGACGACTTACCCAAAGTGTTACCCAAGGAAAAAAGTTAGCATAACTAACAAGGTGATAAAAAACAAAAACAAATGTTTATTGCTGATATTATCGAGCTGCACAAAAAGTTTTTGAAAATAGTTTTTATAAGATAAGCTATTCATCTTTCTAAATGCTTAATTCGTTTTTGGAAATACACCCAAAAGCTTTGAAGACCTGTCCATGACCAGACCCATGAAAACCTCAATTACTTATTGAAGGCACTTTTTAAAGCCAATAATCATGGAAAACATTTGTTCAAAAATTTCCCATTCATGAAACACGCATGGATCTGATTTATAGGTATAATATATTTACGTTTTAATATGCAAAGGAACACTGAATGTTTTTCGGAACAATAACTGTAGGGTAATGTTTGCAAAATTTCACAACTACAGTTAGTCCTTTCCAGGAGAATGACCCATATATTAAAAAATAAATAGGTAATATAATTGAGCTATGGCTAGGGCCCATATGGAATGCAACTAAACTGATTTTTCAGTAATCGAGATGGGATCCCACCTGCTATTGTTTTGTGTATATATGGTCCGACAGTGAAAGCAGATGGTGGTCAAGAATAAAATAGTATAGTTTTAACTATTTATAAAATGCCACTATGTAGGTCATCAGGGCTAAAAATAAAGATACAAAGAAGGAATAATGTAGGAGTATAAAAAAAGTGAAACTAAATATGAACACATGGAAAATAGAAATAATAAGTAAGTTTATTTATCATTTTACTTTATCAGTTATTATTTTCCAATACATTGTTTGTTCATCTGTTTTTTAACTTATTACGATATCAACAATTAAATCAATATTGTTTTCATCTTTAACTTACTTATTAAGGTTCATTTTTTTTTATACTCCTACACTATTCCTATCCTTCTCCCTTAGACATTCGAAATATAAGCCATATTAGGAAAACATTTTTACTTGTATAAACAATATAAATTACCAACAAAGTTTATTTAACAAACATTTGGTGAAGTTACATAGTTTATAAGGACTATGTTGTAACTTGCCCCACTGGAAAATGTTCCTTCAGTTAAGCAATAAGACTCTGCTATACCATTTTCTATATTTAGTATTCATATTTAACAGTACCTTAAGGGTTAGATGTGGGAAAGAATATATATAATCTCCTCTATCATTCATAGGAACCTAAAAACAATATTTTATTTGCAAAATAACCTTTTCACACTTATTAAAAAGTTTTTTAGTCTCAACTTGCTTTTACAGGTATAAAGTTGCCATTACAACAGTACGTATGCAAGATGGTATAAGACCCGTGGGGACTATATCGTGCGTTATCTCAAAAACTGTGGGTTTAGGGCTTTAAAAAATGGACCGATATGTTCCAAAGGAATGCAAATGATCTTGATGCCTGCATCGAAAACTTTAAAACCCAACCTATCCCATCTCGATCCGCTGAATCACTACCTCCAGAACTTTGAAACCTTCCAGTTTTTCCATCACTTTTATTTTAGCCTTAGGAAGAATTTAAGAATTGAAATTAGGATTCGTCATTTCTCCGTGAAATTAACTTTCTTTTGATGCCTCATTCGTTAAAATTCATAGCTCCTAAGAGCCGAAAAAGGATCTATAGTATCGTATTATATATAGGGACATGATTTACTAATCACATAATGATAAAACATTATCTGTTGTGATTTCATCACAAATATATATCAGAATATTAATTACTGAAATTGTAAGACTAACAGCAATTACTGTCCTTTTTGTAAAATGGCATGTATTGATTAAATAAGATCACCACTCCACCACTGAGTGTATTTCTGTCCTAATACAAATGAAAAACATACAATTTAAGCTCAACTTTTTTATTTAACAATATTTTAAACTAGGATGTTTAGTACGAGAGGAGTTGGCCACTATGGTGAGCAGTTTCAATGAAACAGATAAGCAGTAATGGTTAACAATAATTTTTGGCAAGCGCTGCCAGCCGCTAAAGTGGGCATACCGGCGAAAGTCTACCTTTAGATATGTAAAAACCATTAAGAAATTTAATAGATTTTGAGAAATGGGATTATTCCTCCCTCCCCTCCCCCCATCATATTTCAAATATTAACCTTCATTTGTTATAAGTATATTTCATCAAATCTCAACCCTCTAGTGATTCAAATTTATCTACTCTTGTTATAGACACGTATTTTCTATGGTTTCCTTCAGTCAAGACCCACGTTACAGCGAGTAACCACTAATTTAAATTACACTTATTTTATAATTAATAATGGCTATCATTTCCTTTAAAAATCATCATTTTATCTTCGAAGCTAGTTGAATGATGATCTTCCGAGGCATTTCCAATGATTGAAGGAGGTAAGTGCCAAAATTTCCAAGAAGTATTTTTTATAATAATACAATGGCTTGCTCTAAGGACAACAGCGTCAAAAAGAAGGTACTAATTGACTAAAAGAGTAAATATAAGTATTCCAGAGAGAAAAAAAAGAAGGATTTTAGAGTTCATTATTCAATACACCTCTAAAAGTTTTTCGTTTCTCCTGTAAAATTTTATTTTTGGCATTTACTCCCTTTTCAACATCAATTCTGAATTTATAGCATGAACCTGGATTTGGGCTTTCCTAATGAAAGATACGAAATATATTATAATTTAAATAATAATATAAAATGCAGCAAAAAAGAGAAAAATATTAAGTAAAATTAATACCTCTTACTTACTTTTCTCTTTCTAGCCTCCCTCTTCCTAGGAGTATCATTAATAAATGCCTTATGCTTGGGAAGTTCACCTTTGTCAATAAGTTCTTGCAATATATTTCTGATCCTATCATCATCTTCAGGCGCAGCGAATGGAACATGGTCGAAGATGTAATCCATACTACCTTTGCCGTTTTTATATGATTGGATCAAATCTTCCAACTCTTCTTCACTATCTAAAATATAATTATAAATCTTATACTGACTGCAAATAGAGTTTCATTATAACTATTTATAAAATATTCCTTAATGGAAAGATGTTTAGAAATGTCTTGAATTTAAAACAGTGATATAAAAATGATATGAGCCGCTCCTGTAAGTACCTGGTTGTATTACATGAAATATTAAATTTTACAAAACATAAGAAAAACAAAAAACACAAATAGATGTAATTTAATTTTGTTATTTCATTAAAATATTCTTTTAGACTTCATTATTAATCTTACAATGAACGAGCTTTTTAATTCCTTCTTTATAAAAGTTAAGATTCTGAACGGAAAGAAATTGTTGGAAGACATTTTCCATAATACAGCAGCCAGTTATAAAACCTGAAATTTTTAAAGAATACAGCCCAAGATCCAGGAAAGAGGTTATTGGTAGCTGATTAGTAGGAATGGATAATAGTCAATATGCTCATTACCATCAATAGCCAACAAACTTCAAGGGCTGTCACCTTTCTTATCAATTCTCAGACAAAATAAAATTTAAAAATGCATTTTTACAGTCTAACTGAAATTATTTCAACTGTTGTTTGATTATTCTCTGTCAAAGTAAATTCCCCTTTAATTATAACTACAAAGCAATTTTTTTCATTCTAAATTGACAAATGTATCCATTAGACAGACAATCATTTAAACAAGGCGATTTCGATGACCCAGTAACTCATAGTACCTCCGAAATCCAGATTTTTAAAAATATAAATAGACGAAATACAAATGATATCAGAATAACATTTTGACAAATAATTATTAAAGGAATTTAAAACTAAAAAAACAACTCCATTAAGACTGTTATAACATTTTATAAACTAACATTGTGATTAGATAAATAACTTAAAAGAAACAAATTACTTACTCTTATATTTCTTTTCATAGTCGATAATATCTTCAAATGATATTTCCTTGAATAAGGATCTCCAATATTGTGACCAATCTCTACCACTTAAGTCGTCATCATCATCAACGCAGCCTTTAAATAAAATTAATAAATATTAAAACCTAGGCATAATTTATTATAGATAATAACTCAATCTTAATTATTAAAAGCTGTTCACAGAAAAGGTAACCATTGATCAAGATTAATAGAAGTAACAGGCTATTTTGAAAATACTAAAAAGTTCTATGTCTATAAAAACAATTATTACTTAGTGTATCAAACATCTCATCACAGGACAGCAAATTTTTAAGAAAAGAGCGAAATAGAAACATATTAAAATTAAGGAGATGAAGGTTGCAGGTGCGGTCAGAAATAAAAAATTCAGTAAATATTTTTTTATGGTTTTATTCGACATATGTTGTAGATCCCCTTCAGGCCTATGGGAACCAGATCTAAGAATAATTAAACTTAGTAGAGTTAAGAAATGAGAAGAGTAAATATAATGGTACTATGAAAAAATTAAAATAGAATACATAAGTATAACAAAACTGAATAAAATTGAGATCATAAATAATATTATAGGTAATGGTGAGAGGTATTAAAAGTGAATGAGAACGTAACAGGAAACCAGCACAGAAAAAGCATTAAATTAACAGAAAAACAAATTAAATTAAGTGAAATGAAATACAGTTGAGTTAAAAAAAATCTGTGCACTTTGAGTTTCACCTAAGAAATACGGATTAAAGAAATATTGTTGAGTTTGAGCCAGTATATAAACAAGCCAGGTTAATAGGGTTTACATTACAATCGTCCTTTACAGTAATCCTTCAAGGATTGGAGATGAATGTTAAAAGATTGCGAATAAACTTAATTCAGTTAGCTTTCAGTTCACTGGAGTTGTGATATACTTACAAGTGAGCGATGTTTTTTTCATTATTTTCAAATTTAGGAAAGAGATGGTCCGGGTGGCAGTCAAGAATAAACTAATTTTCATTTTGTAGGAATTTTACTTTCTCAAAATGGTGTTGGATGCCACGGTAGTTTCTCGATTCATCACATTAATTGAGGATGGGGTAAGACAGAACTGTATATCCAAGGCCATCAGGCTACTAGAAATGGCCCAGCGGTACCCGAAGACAGGCAGCTACTCCAGGAGACCAGGGTTATTACCGCCAAGAATGACAGACCAAGCCGACAACTGCTTCATTGTGATGGACACCCTCTGAAACCACTCAGAAGAGACATCTGACAAGTTACCTGTTGCTCGACGTATGGATGTCAGTATACAAAAAGTAGGCAGATAAATTCCTGAAATGACCTCCACTCTGGGTTGTCTGCCACATTTACTCTCCTCACCACAGCTCACCGAGCGGCTTGCCTCCATTTTGCTCCAAATCATGCCTGGTGAACTGCAACTGATTTGACTTCCGTTCTTTTCTCCTCTTCTTCGCCACACTCGAGCATCTGAACGATAAGAGATTAAATCTGGACTCGTCAGAACAGAAGATCAATCAGCTCCAGCCCAGTGGGCATTACTCCCGAGTCACTCACAACATGTGACTTGCCAGATGTCTCTTACTATAGATAGATTACTATATAAGATAGATAGATTATAATAGATTACTGCAGATCTGTTGATATTTTCTATTTGTGAATCTCCAAAAGGAAATTGTATGCAACCCGAATGATAACGTTGTACAGGAAATTCTGCCTAAGCGGGAAAACTGTTTCTCGGCTGCCTGCCGGCAATCAATGTTCAGCTTTCAAGGTGGAAGGATACTTTGTCAGGAGAGTATGTTTATCATACTCATTACCGCACTGTAATAGTTATTTTAAAATGGTTTTGGAAAGTGTGCTTAGGTTTTTGAATATCCGCCTAACTAACTAGAGTAAACATCCTCGAAAACTTCAAATTCTCATCCCTGAGCATCAATCGATTCTCATTACAGCCACTAACAACTAGGCATTCTTCATTACCACAGCACTAACAAATTTGTTAAATTATAATTTGAACTTCAAAAAAATGATTTGAGCTCTATTTTGGGTTACCTATTGTTCTTTAGGATGCCATATAAAAATATCAGGAATTTTCAAAGATGGTTCTATTATTCGAAATTCTGGCCAGAAAATTATTATTTTTATAATCACCCTCATACTAAAGAAATACATTTCTAATCCTGGTAGGACGTCAAATTTTCTTTTGAGGAAAAATTACTACACTTTATCGAAGTAATGATGGTATGATACGTTTTTTAAGTCTATTCAATCCTGAAATCAAAATCTGAGATCAGCTAGTACAGTCCTAACCACATAATCTCTCAAGAATACTCTTAACTTCAATAATCACGTACTTCAACCAGAGCCTGCCTTTCAGCCATCATGGACTATTGTGAGATAGATTTAATAACTTATTTGCTTATAAGACTAGTAACTTAATAACTTGTACAGAAAAGTAAAAACTCAACAAGAGACATTAAATAATGATTAGAATATAAATGGAAGATTCTAAACACGAAACCTTGGCTCTCTAAAATACAGGTTAATAACTAACCAGTCGATGTTTCGCCAATTCAGGCATCATCAGGGTAAATTCAATAAGAAATATGCAGACAAAATGCAGTACATCTCACAACCACAGTCAAAAAAGACAGTCATCCACAAACATACCATAGTTATCGTTCTGACTGCATGAATGTGATCTTGTCGTTTCTGTTCTGAATTGGTGAAACATCTAATGTTTAGTTGTTTACCAGTATTGTATAGACTCAAGGCTTCGTGTTTGAAATCTTCCATCTATATTTCACATCACAATAATTTTTTTGTTTATTGATTTATGTAAGTAATCACAGTACACTTGAACACTTCCATTTGATCAGCTACACAAGCTAACTGTATAATTATATTACGAACACGTAACTAAATAATCCGTGAAATATTCAATATTTGATAATCACCATGTGAACCTTAAATTTCATGTTACACTCAGAGCTTCAAATATCAAATGCATTTAATTCGAAGAACATATTAATTCCATGTTAAGAACTAACTAAGCACAATATAAACTAACTCCAATGATAACAAAATAACACTAATGATTACCTGTATCATCATATACATTCCGTTTTTCTGGGTCACTTAGAATAGAATATACTTTTCCAAGTATTTTAAACTTTTCAGTGGCATTTTCTTTCTCTTCTTCCAAAACTCGATCTGGATGGACTTCCAAAGATAGCTTTCTATAGGCCTTTTTCACTGAAATACGAGCAATTGTGATTTATTAATGTGAGAAAAGGTAATTTCAAATTGAATATTATTGTGATTAATTATAAAATTCTACCTTCATCTGGTGTTGATTTCTTTCCAATTCTGAGTACTTCGTACAAATCTTTTGTCCCATAGTAGTTCTTACACAATTTCATAAAGGACGACATGGTCAGAAAAAAACTGTTAAAAATGTAAATCAAACAAGATTTGGATAAAACTAAATCGAATGTGATGTAATGTAATTCTTCTTTGAATGTTTACAACAGAAGTGGAAACCTTGGAGGCGGGAAAACACATCAGCTGTTCGTTATCCCTTTTATTCAATTCTTTTGTTTTTAATATATGTTATCAGAGTCCACAAGCCAAGAAAATTGAACAATCAGTTATTAAAACATTTATAAATTTTAGATATAATTATAATCAAACTAAGAATAAGAAATTATTTATCTTTGTCAAGGAAATACATCAAGGTATCATCGATAACATATCAGCTGGGCACAACAACTGATGACGTCACTGGCGCTGTTCTCACCTATAATAATCATTTTGAGCGCACCTGGTTGGTGTGGTGTGGTTGTTCTTTCGAGTCCGTGTTGATCCGACGAAATTGTACTCTTTTTTTTTTTTTTTAAATTCCGAATTCTCAAATTTGTTTTGAATTTACACACTTTTGAATCTATTTTTTTCTCTCTGGAAGCAAATATAAAATTCGATAATGACTACTTACAGTGAAGGCTATTATGTCAAAAATGACTTAGCGCCGGATTCGCCGGTTGACGGACCATTCTGTTCAAGACCATCGAAAGGAAAGAAATATTACCGTAAAGCTGCTCATCGGTAAGTACAGAATTTTTTTTTTTTTTTATGTTGATCAGTAAATCATTGAAGTGCATTGTATAAAGTGCGTACTACAATGTCTTATCTCCATTGCCAATTTTTCTCAATTTTAAATTACTGTTTTCTTTAATCCTTTGCAGTGGGAATTGTTTAACTTTCTTACCTTTTAAATATTAATCTCAAGAGTACCTACTTACTTACATCAACAAATGACCTTTAAATTATTACCTGTATTTATTTTTGGAACATCAGTTTGAAATTATTTTTAGTTGTATACTATTTTACAACGTTTTATACTATGAGGTTATCAATATATTTATTATGATGTTAAATTTATCTATTGATTTTTACTGAATACTTTTAAATTTATGTGTTTAGATGTGTAATTAACCTGGGTATATGACATGCTATATTTTAAGATTGCATTTTGAGTGCAATCTTCTTGTTTATTTTTCATGTTCTATCAACGTAAACATTACAATAAGTAAACACTTTAAAAATTTATGATTCTGTTTATTAAACATTTCAATTTACTTGAAATCTAGGCAGCGTTGTATATGATTTATTCAATGTAACCATTAATTATTTCAAAATAGAGAAATCTTAAAAACATTTGTTTTTTTCTCGAAAAAAAAGCTGTTTTATTTCGTCTAATGTTTTTAAAGGCTTGTTTTGTTTTTTTCCTTTCCGGTGTTATTTCCTGTTGTCTGTTGCTGATATATCTATTATCTGACGAGATTTTAGTATTATTAAAACAAAAAAAATCTATCCACAGGGAATGATTTTATATATATACACACACACACACACACACACACACATATATATATATATATATATATATATATATATATATATATATATATACACATATATATACATATATATATATACATATATATACATATACATACATATATAAAATCATTCTCTGTGGACAGATTTTTTTTTAATACTAAAAATCGTGTAAATGAGTTGTTGCGGGACTTGCCGAAGCAAAAAATTGTTTGCTTGTAACATAGACGAACAGAGGCTTTGTTTTCGGAATCTTTCAATTTTATCATAATTTAATATACAGATATATTTCTAAAGGTCAGTTCTATAATGTATTAAATCCAATATGGCGATATCGAGACAATGTTGCCAATTCGTTGTCATTAAATACTTTTAAGTATACTTTTTATACTATAAATATATTTTAAATCAACAAGAGACATTTTCAATTCACTAATCAATTGATAGAAAGCAGGCTACAATTGTTACAATAACTATTTATTTATTAGCTATTATTACGAGTATAATTAATGTCAAAGAAAATAATTATAATTATCTGTCATAATTAATAATTAGTTTTAATATTTAATAATTCGAAAAGAGCTAAATAAAAAGCAAAAATGCTTCGTTATTCGTTGGCGCATGTGTAAACCTGGCTTTTGTTTCGTGTTATCAGAGAACTATTTCCCTTTGTTCTCTGTTGCAAAACCGACTCCAATCGGATACACCCAGAAACAACCTCGATTGTTCGTCATAACAACCGTTTATACATGCGGCGATCTTGATATCGGCGAATGTTTTTTCTGTTATGACATAACCTAACATAACCCGCAAGTGTAAAGCCGGCCTTACGATAGTGAGATGGTGTGGGAGTGCGGCTGTTTTCCTGTCCATACGCTGACAGTTAATCTGTTGATAGTCAGTTGTTTAAAAAAATAAAAAAATGGCGGATATAGAATTGGTTGATACTATCGAATTGGTTGAGCTACAGCAAACCGTATCAGCTCGGTTTATATATTGTAGATCTTTCCTCTCTGTTCCAGTTCCCTACGACTTTCTCACTTTATTCCTCTGTTCATTACACTTTCCTGGAATACTTCGAATTATTTATCTCAATTTCTTCGTTGTACCAAGATAGAAGAATTAAAGGAGGGATCCCTCTGCTGCTTCTCGCTTCAGGCGGTTTTTGAAATTTGGATCGCATTTTCTCTTTATACAGTGAAACTAGTTATACTCCTTCTCCTTTTTCTTTAGCTTCCTATTTTTGCCTTTCAGCGTTGAGTTGACCATACCCAAGATATCCATCTTTCTCGGTCTCGCGCAAGAGTCGACATCTGCAATGTCTTTCCTCTCGCTTGACCCAGCTTGGGTATATTAGCTTTTATAGCTAACTCGAGGTCTTCCTTTAGGTCTAGTACCTACTAGTCCAACCTCCATAAACTTCATTCTCATTCTGCATACGTACTGCTCCGTCTCAAGTGTCTCTCCAGTGTCTGTTTCATTGCTGGAATATTTAATTCTTCCCTGATGGTTTCATTCCTGAAGCAATTCTGCGGAAGTAATTCATTTCTGCTGTAGTTATTCGGTCCATTTTTTTTTTCAGAAATGAGAAAAGGACCCAACTCACTGGTTTGTATAACAGAACAGGCATAAGTACGGCCTTGAAAATGTGATGTTTGACATCTTTCCTGACCTCTTTCCCACAATTGTGTTGCAGACGGAATAATGTATATTATTAGCTTTTCTTATAAATGATAAATATATTACAGTCTAATTCATAGTTCTAATTGAAGATTGCCAGCGAGGCCTAGTGCCGTATTTAAAAGTTAAATAATAGAATTATAAAATACTGACGAATGCTGTTTACATGGTATAGCCAAGAGATGGGCCAAAAGTACTCTGAGTAGCGTTTACCGATTTCTCGAATACTGTCACTAGCCAGGATTAGATTCGACTAGGGATGAAGGAGGTAGCGAAGACGACCTACCCCATCCATCCCCAGTCGTATCTAATCCTGGTTATTGAGAATATTTGAGAAAATACTCGGTATTCGTTACTCAAGAGTACTTTTTGCTCATATCTAGTAGAGCCTAACTTCTAAAATTCTGATCGCGGGGCCCCACCCTACTAAATAAAATTACTTAATACTAAATAAAATTTACAAATTAGCTTTTGAACAAATTAAACTTAAAAATTGGAACTAAAAAGCAAAATTTTAAGCTGAATGAATATATGAGTTTTGAGAGCAAATTTAGAACGCTTAAATGCTGCAATTTCTCCTCAAAATTTCCAATACATATTGACCCCCGGATACTCCCGATCTATAAACCCAATTGCTAGACTCGTTCTTCCACCATTACCGCTACCAGTAACCTCGTATCACGTGCTTATTACATAGTATATTACATATATTTTTTGCGTAAATTTAATATTATTGTTTTCAGTAATTACAACTAATTTTGATTGAATTGATTGCGCAACTGTTTTATAAATATTACGCGTTGTTTATTTGTCTTCTCGATATTTTTATTTGCCTTGGCTATCTTCTCTTTATTCAAGTTATGTTGATCACGTGACTGCCTCATGCGTGTCTAATAAATTTATAATGATATGAATTTTAAATGAAAATAGAGAAGAAGCTGAATGTGCCATTTTGTTCTTTTGTGTAGTTTTATATTGTAGAGAATGTGGATGGAGTTGGTGAAACGTGGTGGCATTGGGTCTGTTGCGAAAACAGGTCGATTTTATGCACTCAGGCTGGCTGGCGTCAATTCTATGGACAATTTTAATATATATCTCGTAGATTTAAACGTTTTATATGATTGTTAATTGGATATTAAATAATTGTTAATTAATTGGATATGAGAATTAATTAATTAAAAATGGTTAATTATTTAAAAATTAATAATTAACCAATCAGAGGAGAAAATATAATAAACTCTAAAGTATAAGAAATGTTTTGTTTCTCAATAAATGATTTTTTTATTTAATCACCGAAATTTTTAAAGTTAATTTTGAGGACTTTAATTTACACCCCCAGACGAAAAATGAATATGTATTTACTCCAATTTTAAATGCTTAGTATATTTATTAGCGAAGAGTTGGCAACGAAAACAACATTAGTGCTAATAAAAACTTACTTATTATTTAATATTATTATCATATAAAAATATTGTTGTTTACTGATAGAAATTAGTAAATGCCCTTATTTAATAATTTTAATAACTAACACATAAACAATTATTAGTATTAAACTTTTAATCACACCTATAGTAAATAATAAATCAAATATGTTTGTCTTGGAGTATAATTTGTTTACTAATTTGTCTCCTTAGGCATTACTTTCCTTAAGACCTAAAGTAAAGGAAAAATAAGCCCAAATAAACAACAAAATTTCTATATTCATGAAACTTTGGTCATAGGTTCGTCTTTGTAGTAGGAATCGAGATCTACAGAATCCGTCCAAATTTCGGGGATATTCGCAAATTAATTTGCACAAAATAGCCCTAGTAAGGCATCATTTCTTATTTTTTGGTTTCTGAACCGAATGAGATCACTCCCATGACGATACTGTGAATAAGTTTAGAAGTTATTACTGATTTCAGCTAAAAACATAGAAAGTTCGTGGCTTAACTATATACAGGGTGTCCTGTAAGTCACGGGAAATATTTAAAGAGGTCACAATAGGACTCACAAGCAACAAAAAATGTTCATTTGGACCCATGGCCCGATTCCACACAGAAAAGTTTCAAATTTAAGTAAGTATTGTATTTAAAAAAAAAATGTAATTCACGTTTTTGTTGAATAGGAAGCGAACACTCAAAACTTTTCATGGTAATTAAGTTCCAATTGTACCATCGTTAAGTAGACAAAACCCTCTTTAGGAAATAGTTTGGCTTAACTAAATCGACTGTAAGGGAGAGACCAATAGCGAAAAATCACTACTATATATTATTACGGTAGTATAGATCCCTTTTCCGGCTCTCAGGAGCGATGGATTTTGACGTGTGAGGTATCAAAAGAAAAGAAATTTCACGGAGAAGTGACGAATTTCAATTTTGTTTCTTAAATTCTTACTAGGGCTTAAATAAAAGTGATGAAAAAACTGGAAGGTTTCAAAGATTTGACGACTAAGAGTCGACGGATCGAGACGGGATAAGTTGGGTTTTAAAGATTTTGACGCGGACATCAAAATCTATGGATCCTATGGAGCGTATTGGTCCACCGTTTTAAAGCTTAAAAACCTACCGTTTTCGAGAAAATGCATGATGCACATGATGATGAAAATGCATAGGTACACACGGGCCTCACGCCATCTTGCGTACATGTTGTTGTCATGGCAACTTTATATCAATTTGAGTCTGTTTACAAAATCTTTTAATGAGTTTAATATATTGTGTTCCATGTCCAACCCTAAAGGGCACTGTTAAATATGAATACTACATATAGAAAATGGTATAGCTAGATCTCATAGCCTAACTGCTAAATTGAAGAGATGATTTCCAGTGGGGTAAGCTAATTATTTATTAAGTATGAGCTGTAACTTCAACATAGTCATTACAGACTATGTAGCTTCCCCAAATGTGCGTGTTAAATACATTTTTTTAGTAATATTATATTGTTTATAAGAATAAATAAGGGAGCGGAGTAGCTCAGTGGTAAGGCACTAAGTTACAATGCTCACGGTCCCGGGTTCGAGACCGGCTGTGGCAGATAATTATTTATTCTGTTATCAGTCGTGGATCGACCCTGTGGGATCGGGAGACCCTCTTGGGGACCACCCAGCCTCTCTATAAAATGGGTACCCTTAATTGGAGAAAAACCTGGCAGTAGAGCGTGATTTCGGCCAAATCACCTCCTTGCACAACCGTTGGGCTAGAGACAATACGGTCCTTAACAAGTACTGAACCCAAGACCCTTCATGGGTTGTAGTGGTACAGGTTTTTTATAAGAATAAATATGTTTTCCTAATATCGCTTATCCTTCTAATGTATTAGGATCTAATGCGAGAGTTCTCGCTCGGGTATACTAGTCACTACTATATATTATTACGGTAGTATAGATCCCTTTTCCGGCTCTCAGGAGCGATGGATTTTGACGAATGAGGTATCAAAAGAAAGAGAATTTCACGGAGATGTGACGAATTCCAATTTTGTTTCCTAAAATCTTACAAGGGCTTAAATAAAAGTGATGAAAAAACTGGAAGGTTTCAAAACTTTGACGACTCAGAGTCAACGGATCAAGACGGGATAAATTGGGTTTTAATGATTTTGACGCGGGCATCAAGATCATTTATGCTCCGCAGGAGCATATTGCTCCAGCGTTTTTAAGCTTAAAGACCTACCGTTTTTGAGATAACGCACGATATAGGTCCGCACGGGTCTCGTGCCATCTTGCGTACGTGCCGTTGTCATGGCAACTTTATACCTTTTAAAGCCAGTTGAGACTGTTAACAAAAACGTATTAATAATTGTGAAAACGTTTTGTAAATAAAATATTATTTTTATGTTTCCATGAATGATAGAATACTACAAACAGAAAGTGGTATAGTAGAGTCTTATTGCTTAAATGTTAAACTGAGGGGGTACTTTCCAGTAGGGCAAGTTAATTACTTAGTAAGTATTAACTATTACTTGAACATAATCATTATAAACTATTATAAAGCTTCACCAAATGTGTGTGTTAAATAATCTTTATTGATAATATTATATTGTTAATCGCTTACACTTCGATTTCATTAAGGATTCATTAAGATATGTAATGCGAGAGTTCTCGCTCGGGTATACTAGTCACTACTATATATTATTACGGTAGTATAGATCCCTTTTCCGGCTCTCAGGAGTGATGGATTTTGACGGATGAGGTATCGAAAGAAAGAGAATTTCACGGATATGTGACGAATTTCAATTTTGTTTCTTAAAATCTTACAAGGGCTTAAATAAAAGTGATGAAAAAACTGGAAGGTTTCAAAACTTTGACGACTGAGAGTCGGAGGATCGAGACGGGATAAGTTGGGTTTTAGAGATTTTGACGCGGGCATCAAGATCATGTACGTTGATACCGTACTGGTCCAACGTTTTAAAGCTTAAAAACCTACCGTTTTCGAGATAGCGCACGCTATAGGTCCGCACGGGTCCTTTGCCATCTTGCGTACGTGCCGTTGTCATGGCAACTTTATATCAATTTGAGTCTGTTTACAAAAACTTTTAATGAGTTTAATATATTGTTTCCCATATCCAACCCTAAAGGGTACTGCTAAATATCAATACTAAATATAGAAAATGTTATAGCTAGATCTCATTGCCTAACTCCTAAATTGAAGAGATGATTTCCACTGGGATAAGCTAATTATTTATTAAGTATGAGCAGTATCTTCAACATAGTCATTGCAAACTATGTAGCTTCCCCAATTGTGTGCGTTGAATAAAATTTTTTAGTAATGTTATATTGTTTATAAGAATAAATATGTTTTCCTAATATCGCTTATACTTCTAATGTATAATAGGATCTGATGCGAGAGTTCTCGCCGAGGTATTCTAGTTTTATTTAAATCACTCTTCACTTGTCAGTGTTTTCTCAGCCTCTATTGGGCTACCGATACTTCACTTCTAGGAAAACTAGTATTTATTTTAAGCTTTCATTGTGTATAAATATATTAGAGGTTTCTTTTTGGATTGGTCTAGATTTGCCAAAAAGTGTGGTTTGGAGTTAGGTTTTCCTGAGAAAGAAGTGTTTTGTAGATGAAATTTATTAAATTAACTTTGTTTCAAGTCTATCAATACTGAATAAATAGCTTCTTAGTGAAATAAAACAAAACTACCAAAAAAAAAAAAAAAAAATCTGTAAATTAGCTATTGCAATTTTAAGTTAATTTTATATCTTTTTTGTGAAATAAATCAAAACTTTACGAAAAAATATCTGATGTGGACAACACATAACTTCCTTTTACTCCTATTAAACTATAAGTCGGTGGCTCAAAAAGTGATCCTCAATTTGGTTATTAGTTTCCGAAAATTGCAGTATCTCAAAACCGACACTCGGCGTCGCGACATCCATCTCTAAAAAATCCATAAAAATGTTTAATTGGATTGGAAACCGAATTGCGTTTGTAACCATTATTACCGAAACATATGATTTTTAATTTAAATATAATTTTTGATGTAAGCTGATTATTATCCTCAAGTAAAGTACCCTTTTCGGCTCACCGATTTTAACCAAAATATAGTAAATACATTCATATCGATATAAAAGTCCTATTTACCAAATTTGAGATGATTTACATTATATTTTAATATAATTTTAGATGAAAGTCTAATATTACCTTCTAGTGCAGTGCCGCTTCCGGTTTTCCAATTTAGACCAAAATCTAGTATCTTATTTAAATTAATATATATGTTATAAATACCAAATTTGAGAAGTTTTGCATAGTATTTTAATATAATTTTTGATGGAAATCAATTATGATCTTCAAATAAAGTACCACTTCAGGTGATCACCTGATCTCTTGATCAAGCAGTGACCAAAAAAAGAAATTCACAACTAGATTTTAGGACAATCTTAAATACGAAATTTCAACTTTCTACGGCTAACCGTTTTTGAGTTATGCGAGATACGAACGTACGAATGTACGTACGTACAGACGCCACGACGAAATTAGTCAAAATTTCGGGGATGGTCAAAATGGATATTTCCGTTGAAATCTGAAAATCGAAAATTTTCGCGATTACAATACTTCCTTTACTTCGTACAAGGAAGTCAAAAATCTGCCAATTAACAAAAACAGTTTTAAGTTAATTTACAGATTTTTATTGGCAAAGTTTTTATTTTATGAAGATCATTATTCTGAATTTCTGTGTGATTTTATTGACTAGAAAAATATCTGGTAAAATTTTCGGTATTCGGTTTTCAACTGATCTTTAAGTTTCAGAAGCCTCTAAGTTCAAAAAATGGTATTTTTCGTAAGGTTTTGAGCCCCGATGCCTTGTTACCAAATCTGTAATGTACAATAGCGGCTCAATAACATAAAATCGCATTTTTCTATAAACTGTAGCCCCATAAGGTTCTAACGATTTTGATGAAACTTGCCTAAATTCTTCTTAAAGTCCTTTAACTTTTCATGTATAATAAATTATTGAAAACAGAAAAAAAGTTCTGACGAAAAGAAAATTTGATTTGCGCATAAATCGAAAATTATACATTTTATGGTAACTTTTATATATGATCACTTGAAAGGTTATTAAATTATCTAAAAAAAAAAAAAAACTAACTAAATCGGACCAGTATTAGCAAAGATACAGCGTATCGAACTTTTTGCACATGTTCTCATGGAACCCAATTTAATTTTTTTCGTTTATTATTTTTTAGTTTTTTTAATTACTCGAACTATGAGGAGCTCCAGCAACCATTAGTGCTGTGATATATCAAACGGAGGCACATCAAATGCTTTGATGGGCTGAAGGCCTGTGCCAACCCTCTATTCAGAGACATCGCCCCACCTTGTATCAAGCACCACCAGATCTGGGAGGGTTCTGTCCCCTTGGTCGACGTGCTCGCCGAGGGAAGGGGTCTGTATTCTGCAGTCCAAGCCTATTTCACCTTATTCCTCAACCAGGAGAATGGTTCCTCCCCATTCTCTATAAATTAGTGGGAGAGGGGGAGGGGGAATGCCTGAATGTAAAACCCCTGCACGCAGTAGACATTTAAATAGCTTCGACCTTGGAATACTCTTGGGTAACGTAAGGAATTGTCTCTATTGTATATTGTAGATTATTGTTCATATATGCATGTGAAAGGAACTTATAATAAATCGATAATAAGAAAAAAATATAAAAAAATAAGTCGAAAACTGTACATCTGCTGGAACAATCCAGTTGCTCAAAAAATAAATTCCTTTTTGGGCCAGTATTACCGAAGATACAATAAACAAAAATTTTGTATTGGACTTTGAACCGAAAGCTGTAAGGAAATTCGGGTGACACTCCAGATTTTTTTTTTCAATTATTAATTATCATATTTTTATTGGCGATAAAATATAACTTTTGACATAAGTTATGACCTAATAAAATTCAAAAAAATAGCATTCTAGAAAATTAACTTGATTTAAAAATTACTATGCTTTTTTCAATTGTCTGTTCCTAAATAAGTCACAAATGTAATGCCGTACCGTCTCTATAATGAAATCCATCGTTATCTTTATATCGATAATTTTTATTTTTGCTTAATTCAGGTCAGTATACGATTGTTAATGATTACATTGCATTTTAGCTTAACACGCATACTTAAATCGATCACGGAACAGAACTGAAAGCATCAACTGTAATTTGTATTCATTGGGTTTTACCTTCGATAAGATCCTAAAAATATAGTAATAATTTTATTTTGAAAGAGTAAATATATTTAAAAAAAAAGAAAGAAGAAAAAATCCATTTTTTTATTCGAACTTCAGAACTTTATTCAATGGCCTCAAACTTGGTACTTCGGAAAGCTCTTTAGAAAATCCATACTGTGCTCTGACGAAACGACCCAATTCCTAGTAAAAGTAGTTTGTTCCATATTTTATTATGCTGCGTCTTTTCTATTCCTATCTCTTCTACTCACGGAGTATTGAACTAAAATTCTATTCTCTCTGCTTCTACCCTGCTTCTAAAATAGGAAAAATATATTTTTTCGTTCAAGGTTATTTTCAACGAAGTATTTTTTTAGTGACTTTTCTATATAATAGAATAATTATAAGAAGAATAAAAAGTTGTTGTACGTAGATAGATAGGTAGGTGTCCGTCATCGTTTTCATACCAATGGGCACACGTTTACAACAAACACTTTATTAGGCTAACTATAGGTTAATGTTTATTAAATGGGCGTTATAACAGAACCATAACGAAAAAAGATACGAAGACGGTATAGAAAAGACCAAAAAAACATGAGCATTAATTCTTGTTACTTATTTCTCTTTTTTGGGGGGAAGGGGGGAGAATGAGGAGAAAAAAGTTTATAACTTCATTTTAGGGAGTTTTGCCTTAAAAAATACGGTTTATTACTATTTTTATTGTCATTGTATTCAATCATGTTTCTATCTGTATCCCATGTTTTTTACTCGAGGTCTATCTCCAATGAAAAATGCCAAATTTAGGCAAGACTTATTAGGGCACTAGTGCAAATAGTTTGTTGTAAAATAAACTTATAAAACACTTTATCTTATAAAGAATACACACTATCTCATGTTGGACAACCCTTTCCTATAATAAATTGTTTAGAAAATCCTCGATATTGGGTTATCGACGTCGCTGATTATGAAAATACCATCGATTTTAAGTTTACGCGCTCACGTATCGATTTATTTTAACATGTCGAATATCCTCGATATTGAGGTCCATTATTGATTTATCGAACGTTCTAATTATAAAAATAACGTCGATTTTAAGATCGTGCGTTTCCGTATCGATTTATTTTAACACTTCGGATATCCTCGTTATTGAGGACCATTATTGGGTTTCGGAGGTGGTGATTATGAAAATACTATCGATTTTAAGATCACCCGCTCACGTTTTAACATTTCGCACTCTCGATATAGAGGTCGATTATTGAGTTATCGAACGTGCTAATTATGAAAACACGTTAGGTTTTAAGATCGCCCGCTCGCGTATCAATTTGATTTAGCATTTCGGATAACATCGATTTTGAGGTCCATTCTTGAGATATCGAACTGCTTATTATGAAAATACTATGTACGATTTATTTTAGTCGATTTTAATTTGCATTAACAGTAAATCTAAATGCGCATGCACCTTTAAAAATTCTATAACAAATTTGTAATTCACGTTCTTAAGAACCTGTTAAAAAATCGTACCGAAGAATTCTTTAATAGTAATAATTAATCAAATGGCTTGCAAATTCGATTAATTATTAGCCAAATAATGCACGCTCACTTTATCAACGAAACTGCACCTCCGATACTCTAATAACGGCCTCAACATCGAAGAAATCTAAGAAGATAAAATAAATTATACCTGATGACGCCATTTTTAATTCTATAATATTTTCATGAAAAGCGCCTTTGATAACCCTTAAACCTCCCCAATATCGAGTATATCCGAAATGTTAAATTAAATCGATTCTTGCGCGTGCGATCAATGAATCGATAATGTTTTCATTATCAGCATCTTGATATAGAACATTTTTTAGCGTAACACTATTAATCTTTCACGACCCATAACTCTGTACTTCAGAGGTAAACTATCGAAAGTCTAATTTTGATTTTACTATCAAATTATTACTGTGGCCATATTTTTTTTTGGTATAAGTATCGTAAATAATATGAACGGGCAATGAAATTGCTACAGTTCATAAAAATTGACCACTATCCACAAATTTCTGATGTGGACACCCCAAGACTTCCTTGTACGCCTACTAAACTATAAATCGGTGGCTCAAAAAGTGATCCTGAATTTGGTTACTAGTTTCCGAAGATATTAGTATCTTAAAAACGACACTCCGCGCCGCGATGTGGATCTATTGATACACATACACAAGCTCTTGTTTATGGAGGCCTTATTACGTTATTACATATCGTTTTCTTTCAGTTGGTAACAAGCTCCCAAGAGATGTCTTCTAGTTCCTTCACCACAGTTGAACTGTCTTTTTCACTAGTAAGGATTATAAATCGGCGGTTTCAACATTTTAAGCGAAAAAACCTGGTTAACTTATGTCTTCTTCCCCTGTTGCAGACATAATCAACACAAATGGGGAGGTTCCCATTGTTCCCAGTCCCATTGAGTTCACTCAATGTTAACATTTAAAACAAGTAATAAAAAGGTTTATTAGAGTGGGAAACAAATCGCGTTTATAATCTTTATTACCGAATCATATGATATTTGTACTTAATTTTAATATAGTTTTTTATGTAAGCTTAGTATAACCTTCAAGTAAAGTACTGCTTTCGGTTTCCCAATTTAGACCAAAATCTAGTATGTTTTTTTAATCAATATATAAATTATAAATACTAAAGTTTTGCGTTACATTTTAATATAATTTTTTATGGAAATCAATTATGACCTTCAAGTAAAGTACCACTTACGGTGATCTCGTAGTGACCAAAAAGGGATGTTCACTAGATTTTACAACAATCCTAATGATCAGAATGGATATTTCCGTTGAAATCTGAAAACCGAAAATTTTCGCGATTACAATACTTCCTTTACTTCGTACAAGGAAGTAACAAGCAATATTATGTCTGAGGTAGAGAATCTAGTTACATACCATTTAAGTTTCATTTAAAACAGTATATTTATTAGTTTAGTTGAACGGGGAGTTCTTTGAAAATATACTTATAGAAGAAAAAGTTTTATTTTTATTTTATGTATCATAAAATTGATAATTAAATTAGATCTCTAAAACCTTTTATTTTTTAACGATTACATGCATTCTTCTCATCTCAGATATGGATCGAAATGAATTTATTTAAATAAAGATTAGATTTTATTTATAATTAAATTGGTTTTTGGAATATTTGTATTATTAATAAAATACAAATTTCTTGAGGTTGGTGGCCACAAAATTAAATAAAGCTTTGCCTCAAGACGATCCGTGCGATCCCCTTATATCAAAGCAATGCTGACCGAAGCTATGATATCTTATCTCCTTTTTCCGCCGCGTAGGCATTGCTTAGCCTGACTGAGTTTAGAAATGTTAAAAATAAAGCGCAGTGACGAAATTTAATACTTTAAAAAAATATGAATAGTATATTATCTTTCGATACACTTATTTCGATCTATCGTTATTATGATTCTAGTACCGAAATCGTCCATACATAATTGCAAAAAAATGTTTAGGTACGCTTCCGTTTTCGATATCCAGTTTTCAACAGATCTTCACGTATCGAGCTTCCCTCTTTCCCCTCTCCGATTCCAAAAAAAGAAATTCCGGCCATTGGTCTGTCTTGGTGTCTGTGCTGCAATTGTACCTTGAACGGGTGGACGGATTTTGTTATATTATTTTGTTTTGCACGGTTTCGGCCCAGAGATGTGCGGAATAGCCGAAAAACGAGTTTTCTGTAGACTTCTCCTTAAAGCCCTTAAACTTTTCATACAACCCCGAGAAAAAGCAGGGAAAAAAGTTAAAAAAACTAAATTTCATTTGCGCATAACTCAAAAAATATGCATTTCAAAATTCTATGTAGTCACTTAAAAAAATATTGGATTCTATATTAAAAAAAAATGTGTGTGTAATTTATATATATATATATATATATATATATATATATATATATATATATATATATATATGGTATGAACTGATCATTATTTTGTTCCGAATATTTCTGAACGTGAAATTGATTCTATCCAAAGTTTTGACGTTATTCAATTCTTGGAGGAGAATTAAGAACTATATACTTAATTTAGTTGTTGTTGTTTTTTTAGTATTTGTTGTAAATTTCTTTGATTTTATATTTAGATTCAGTCTTATAAATTTATTGTAGTAACTATTTATTGAAAAATTACGTTTCAAGATTAATTTGTTTTTAAATTATTATTTTTTTTTATAAACGAGTTGCCTTCATTAAAATAATGATGGCACCAGCTATTCTTATAGTGCAGTGTTCAGTCAGCTGTTCTTAAATCTCTTATCCGGAATTTCACGTCATTCGGAATAGCTCCTGCAACATTATTGCGGATAAGCGGAGCCCACTGTAAATCAATAAGTATTATTGAATAATCCCGATAATTATTATTAAGTATCAAAATAAACGATTTTGAACTTTGATCCTTATCTGAAAATGAAATGGTCTGAGACTAAGAAGTGAAAGTTTTCTATGACAACAAAGGCTTCAAAGTTCTTTTGTTAATGTGAACACTATAGTCGACGTTTCGACAGATCTGGACTTGTCCGTATTCTTTTTCTGTTACACTTATCTAATTGTAACTATAATAGAAAGAGCAAGAAGAAGCAAATTATTGCTTGAATAATAAATTAAAGGATATTATTGAGTTCCGAAATTCCAAAAGTTCTATACATATAAGCCCACAGGATGTTACATCTAACACATGTTTGCTGGTAGATCATCTATAGTGCCAATTGGTTTGGCCTGATATTTAATGACTGACTGCGTTAAAAAAATTGAGTTGTGCGTCTGGATGTGCGTTATGTTTAATTTGCTTTCACTATTTGGTTAGACTTTTTAAACTATTGGTATCTCGTATCCATTTAAGTGTTTTTTTTATCATGATGATGCCCGAATAGATAAAACGTTGACTACTCAATTATTTATTGGTATTTTAGAGACTTGAGGCTTTATTTTGGAATCTTATGCAATAATATCTTGTGTATGAATAGTTTTATAATTAATCACTACTATATATTATTACGGTAGTAAAGATCCCTTTTCCGGCTCTCAGGAGCGATGGATTTTGATGAGTGAGGTATCAATAGAAAGGGAATTTCACGGAGAAGTGACGAATACCAATTTTGTTTCTTAAAATCTTACTAGGGCTTAAATAAAAGTGGTGAAAAAACTGGGAGGTTTCAAAGATTTGACGACTGAGAGTCGGCGGATCGAGACGGGATAAGTTGCGTTTTAAAGATCTTGACGCGGGCATCAAGATCATATACGCTCCTGTGGAGCGTATTGGTCCAGCGTTTTAAAGCTTAAAAACCTACCGTTTTTGTGATAACGGGCGATATAGGTCCGCACGGGCCCTACGCCATTTTGCGAATCTGTTGTTACAAAAACTTTTAATGAGTGGGAAATTATATTTTGTTTCCCATGTCCAACTCTAAAGGGCAATGCAATGTATGAATATTATACATTGAAAATGATAATCTAAAATGGTAAACTGTTAAATTGAAGAGATGTTTTCCAGTGGGGTAAGCTAATTACTTATTAAATATGAACTGTAACTTTAACATAGTCATTACAAACTATGTAGCTTCACCAAATATGTGTGTTAAATAAACTTTTTTGGTAATATTATATTGTTTACATGAATAAATATGTTTTCTACTACTAATGTATTAGGGATTAGAAGAAGGATTGATATCTAATGCGAGAGTTCTCGCTCGGGTATTCTAGTAGTTTAAATAATTTTACAATTGCTGAAAAAGTGGAAAACTTTACTCTCTGAAAAGTTAATATTATTGGTAATTAAGGAGAAAAAAAAATCTTTCCTATCTGATTTATTCGTTTAAATTGTGGTTGACATTGAAATTTATTATAATTTTCACTTTCTCAGATAAATTACATTTTAATCATGCTTATTTGTTTTTTATCTTTTGTCTGTCTTTCCTTAAAGGAATCGATCAGTAAGAAATACGAATTTATCTATGTTGAATGAGAAAAAAAAAATCTAAGTTAATTACTTAAAACGAAAATTATAATTTTTCCTCAGCTTAAAAATTATTGTCACATCAGAACTCTTTTCCTTCTCTTAAGTTTTCTGTCCTGGTAATACTTTCACTATAATGGGGCAGTGCGGCAGTGTCCTTTTATTCTCGCTGACAGTAATCCTAGTGGATGGCAGTAAGTTAGAAAATGAAAGATGTAGGGAACAGCTGACTGAACACTGCTCTAAAAGAACAGCTTTTTAGCAGCTTTCTATGTGTATTTGCTGTTTTTTGTTGATCAGGTGTAGATTAGAAGGTTAGATTATAACCTCCTCAGCTGTTTGTATGCTACCTCCCTTTGCCTTCAGGATGTGATTGGATTTCTTGTAGTGATGTGCTGTCTCTGGTTGATGCGTCTTTCTGGATGGTTGATGTGATATGTCCTTTTTTGGAGTATGTTCTGATGATGCCTGAATTGACGTAACGTTGTCTGGTTAGTTGTTTGCCGGTATTTTACAGATTTGAGGCTTTGTGTTTTGGATCTTCCAATTGTTTTATAGCAATTAATGTATGTCTATTTTTGAGTTTTTGGTCTTTTTATATTTTTTATCCCTTCTTTTTTAAAATATCCCTTCAGTTAAACAATAAGACTCAGATACACCATTTTCTATTTGTAGTATTCATATTTAACAATGCTCTATAAAGTCAGATGTGAGAAAGAAGATTTAATTTTCTCCATCATTCATAGAAACCTGAAAACAACATTCACCCTTATTAAAAACTTGTATACCTTGTATGTGAACTTGCTTTTAGAGGTATAAAGTCGTCATGACAACGACAATTAGAATTCACTTCACTTCTCCGTGAAATTCCCTTTCTTTTGATACCTCACTCATCAAAACTTCTGAGAGCCGGAAAAGGGATCTACACTACCGTATTATGTATAGAGAAGTGATATTGATCTTGAAGGATATAAATGGAAGATCACACACACGAATCCTCGAGTTTCTAAAACACCGGCAATCAACTATCCGATTTAGGTGTCATTAGGATAGAAGAATTAGGATAGAAGATCACATATAAGCAGAATAATTGCAGTACATCTCACATCAATTGGAGACAGTACCTCACTCCAAGAGACATTTACACACATGTTGTAGCGAACTTCTGTCTCTAATTGATGTGTCTTTTTAACTGTTGGTGTGAAATGGTGTGACATATATTTGGTATTATTTTTATTTCCTGATGGTGCCTGAATTTGCGAAACGTCGTCTGGGAAGTTGTTTTCTGGCATTTTAGAGACTTAAGGCTTCGTGTGTGGAATCTTTCGTTTATATTCTAACAATTATTTTGTCTCTTGCGTCAAGGCGCACATATGTGCCAATTAACGTTACAGTAGATCTCACGGTCACGACAGTCATTGTTAAATACCACGTCAAACCGGATTGTGCTTCGGTATTGTATCAACAATACGTGCTATAATGACGGCAATTGTCATAAAGTTTGCACTATGATTTTGCAATGTGTTGCACTGTCACTGTATAAAAGGGGCCCTTAGTAACAATGCCTTGTTCCCTTTGAATATGGCAAGAGTAATCCTTGCAAAGTAATATCATCTCAGTCCTTTATCAGTTCAACACTCGAGTCGAGAAGACTTGTACTCTTCGCTTTGTGTCTGAGTGCCCAAGAGCTTCCATTGAGGAATTTCATCTCGGCCTCCTTCCTTTGTTATGGCCAAGAACTCAAATTCAAATATGACATTCCACGTCGTTGGCATCCATATTGTTTTTTGTAGCGTGGAATCGCTAATCTGAGAAGAATTCATTATAGCCCCTTTCAGAACTATGGTGATATTCCTGTCCTCCTGATTTGGCCATCGCACTTAATATGCTTAGAAAGCATGTATAAACTTATGAGGTTTACCTCATTGTGCCTGCAAACGATGCAATAGATTTGGGAAGGTTTTTGTGTCTTATGATTTACGAGCCCCTTCAGAATTAGAAATGTGTAAAGCAATCTAGATAAGGTTACAAAATAATGTTTTTGGAATTTTGAACTGTAGACCGATGGACTTCCTCGAGGAATTAAGATTTATAATAAATACTGAGGGAGGGGAGAGACGAGAATCCACTCCAAATCCCACGGTTGTAATCACGGGGAAATAATACAAAACGTAACATGATTTATTTAGCCTTAGTTTATTAAATTATTTGTTTATTCGAATATAAATGAAAGATTTTACCTAATGCCTAATATTTGTTAGCCTTTTTGGGTCTTTTTTTACAATAGGCACACATTTCATAGAAACCAGTAACAGTGATAAATTAATAACAGTCCTTTGTGTATCTGTAAGAAACTTGTGCTTTATTGCTGTATAAATTAGGTCATATTAAAGAAAGAAATTGTTTATTTAAAAAAGAAATACTAACAAGTTTTTTTAATTTTTTATATAAACAATTACAAAAACAAGTTACCGGGGATAAAAGGGAGGTCCAATCCAACATTGATTGTAATATTTGATCAAAAGAGTCTTATTTTTCAGATCTTCTTCTTCACCCAAATTTACATAGATGCATTGACCTGTTACGTTCTTTTACATTAGTCCATACAGACCCAATCCTCTGGATATAAGCTCCAGTTATTGGATCTACAAAAATTCACTATGATTGACAGCATATGATTTCCAACAATCGGAATATAGTGTTGATCCAGGAACGCCTTAATACATTCAGTTAGTGTCTCTGCTGTATGGTCTAGCACAGCATAAAGAAATACTTGTATGGTCTCTCGACACTCACCTCCAAACACCGACTGTGTAGGATATATTCATATTCGGCTATGTTCATATTTTCTCCTGAAGAAACAACTTTTGTCTATTTTGTCAGCCCTTCTCCTATCTTCATTGAATTGGACCATAGATCTGCGGCTCATAACTCACGCATGAAATTCTTCCAGTCTCTAGCAGTCCTACAAAACATGTTTCACCCTCCCTAACAAAATTTTGTGGTGGTGTTGTCCATTGTCAAAGAGTATATAAACAATATTGCTGTTTTAATTTGAACATTTCTATTCTGAAACCAGGTTCCTTTAAAAATAGTAATAGAGGTCCTACAATCAGTCTTCTTACATCTCCAGATAGATACTTATACTTCTATAGTATATTTCCGTTCGATGAAGTCTTGAACATTTCCTTCTTGAATGAATTAATCCAAATATTTGTTACTTATGCCACCACAGTAAAATTGTCTACAGATATTCTCTATATTCATTATCAGATGTCTATTTCTAAGTACAGGGTACAATGCTCTTTTTTACTTCCTTGTACGCAGTAAAGGAAGTATTGTAATCGCGAAAATTTTCGGTTTTCAGATTTCAACGAAAATATCCATTTTGACCATCCCTGAATCCATTTTGACAAGAATCGTCGAGACATCTGTACATGCGTGCGTATCTCTTATAACTCAAAAACGGTTTGCTGTAGAAAGTTAAAATTTAGTATTTAGGACTGTTGTGAAATCTAGTTTTGAACCTATCTTTTTGGTCACTGCATGATCACCGGAAGTGGCACTTTACTTAAAAGTCATTATTGATTTTCATAAAAAATTACATTAAAATATAATGCAAAACTTCTCAAATTTGGTATATAAGACTTGCATATTAATATAAATAACATAATAACTTTTGGTCAAAATTGGCAAACCTGAATTGGTACTTTACTTGTAGGTCATATTAGACTTTCATCAAAAATTATATTAAAATGTAATGTAAAACATCTCAAATTTGATAAATTAGACTTCAATATTAATATAAATAATATAATAGATTTTTGTTGAAATCGAAGAGCCGTAAGGGATACTTTACTAGAAGTTCATAATAAACGCATCAAAAATTATATTAAAATATGATGTAAAATATCTCAAATATGGTAAATTAGACTTTTATATCAATATTAATAATATAATAGATTTTTTTTTAAATTGAAGAGTCGAAAGGCGTACTTTACTTGAAGGTCATAATAAACTTGTATCAAATGTATATTGACCTAATACAGAGATCATATGGTTCGGTTATAAAGGTATATGATAAAGGTTATAAACGCAATTTTTATTCCACTCTAATTAAACAATTTTGTTACTTGTTTTAAATGTTAAAATTGAGTGTAAAATACTGTTTTTTTCCTCCACATTTGTGAGCTGTAAAAGTAAATCAAATTGAAAGAATTTGACGGTAATTTTAATCATTTTAGAGGAACCTGTTCTGTAATTGATAATGCACGATGAATTTTACCTTAATTTCTTGTTTGTATATCTCTGTCTTAATTGAATGTTTTATGAGAAATGTCTGGCCATTTGGTGTGACCACTCCATTCCAAACATGTCAAAATAAGGAGGATATGAAAATTTATTAAAAACCAGCTGATTTTCACGTTACTGCTTAATAAATATTAGGGCAATCAAATGTTCATGCTGGCCTACAATTTTCATGTCCAATTTTTTAGACGAGTATTTATAATTTAAAAAAAAGGGCCCTGTACTCTGTACAGGAATAAACGCGGAGCAGGCTATGGGTTATCAGAAATACTTGTGAGGGTATAGTGGGCCTAAACGACGAACACGGTCGGATGCGCCTCAGTTTTTATTATATGGAGAGGCAACTGATGAAACAAGTAGGAAAATCTTATAAACTTTTAGATTCTTGTTTTAATCTTATTATTAGGTCTTCTTTTCGGCAAATCCCTAAAAATGACATATATTAATGTTAAAGTTTGAAGAAGCTGTACCTAAATTTGTTTAGCCAAGCGTTTTTATCATTCTTCCGTTTTTCGTTTATTAATTTTTAAAATTAGTTTTTAAAATCATACGAAATATTCTCATGAAACAGTGTTTGTACCCTATTTGTACCCTCTGACAAGTATGGCATTGGACGTAATTTCGAACCAATGTGCTTCATCAGCCAAATTAAGAAGTGATGTTGAAGTATACCGACCCTCTGGTTAAGTGTGGCTGAGGAGATTTTACCCATTTTTTGGATGAATAGGTCGATTTTTATTGAGCTTGGTAAACGCCGTTCTTTAGGCCTATTAACGATTTGATTATGGTAGATCAACATTTTCCCTGGGATTCGCCTCGCGACAATGGCAAAAGGGAGTCGAACAGCTTCTGTACATGATTATGTATAAGTATTCCACGTATGTTGGGTCATTTTCACATGTTAGATCTAGAACATGTTTTTTGAATCGATAACTGCACTTTCTCACAGATAACTGAAGGAGTTTAAATCTTGTCTTTCGTTGGTTTTTTTAGGTTTGAGATATGTCTGAGTAGTTTAGGTTGTTGATATTGCATTTATTCTCCAAAAATAATCACTCAAAATCGGACTTTCCTCCCTTCCTCTACCGGACCTATCGGTTATACACGGTTTGAGGCAGCAGTGGGGTAGTTCGCTGGGTATGTGTAAAAACTCTTTTATAAGCTTATTAAAAATTTATTTTATAAGCTTTTATGAGTCTCAATTAGGGTACAAGTTAAACAAGGTTCTTTGGCGAAGCCCGGTGCGCGGCTCCACTTTATCCATTGCCGGGCAGCATAGGTCGCCTTATCAGATCTTAGCATCCGGCTTTGGTTCCGCATTCGCCCGGTATCGGCCTTCTTTGGTCAAACTTGAGATTCTCATACGAATCTGTCCACCTGAGAACTGAGGTATCTGCTTTTCTATTTTGTTCTTATAGTTCATTTTTAGTAAAACCTTTATTCGGACTAACTGGGACCAGAGGCATTTTGGATAATCCGGGTATTATGGGTAATAAGTAAAAGAAAATTGTCAAAATAGCAGAATTAACATTTATTACGATTAAAACTACTTACAGTCGAACCCTTATATATCGAACATGAAGGTTCCTTGAAAATAATTCGATATATGGAAATTTCGATGTATAGAAATATTGCAATTTTTCACCCTTTTCAGGCTAAAAATAACTACATTTATTCTTTGGGGCTACAGAAGTAGCAAAGGCAATTTTTTGGGGTTAATGATGTAACAAAGGCAATTTTTTGGGGTTAATGATTGTAACAAAGAGAATTTTTTAGGGTAAATAAAAACAAAACTGGACGATCAATAACATTTATCTGAAAAATGGTACAAATTATATCTGTGATTGCAGATTTTCAGAAATGTACATTTATTATTTAATTAGAATATGCATTAAAAATATGCATACAAATTAATTTATTTTTGTTTTCGCTCATAAGATAGTTTCTTATGTCTGTTTGTGTATAATTCATCACCGAAGTCATGTTTAGGAGCAATGTTCACAGCAAGAAAGGCAAAGTTAAATTGAATTTTAATAAAAATTTCATTCTATGTTAGGAAAGAGATTCAGAGAATTTAGGTACTACTATGCTTCTTCTGAAACTAGATCTTACCTAAATTTCCATTGCTTTGCAAAACAGTGGACCAATTTTTTTTTCTTATTTAATGATTACCCATATGTATGTAAACAAAGGGCTCTTTTTGATGATAATCACATTTTATGTTTTTTAAATTGGAATTTTTTGTTCGATATATTGAAATTTTATTCGATAGGCAGAATATTTTTTTCTATTAAGAATTCAAGGTTCCTAAAAAAGTTCCATTTTTAAAGACTGTCGATATATCTAAGTTCGGTATAAAGAGATTTTCGATATATGTAAGTTCGATGTATAGAGATTTTTGATATATGGAGGTTCGATTTATAGAGATTTTTGATGTATGGAAGTTCGATTTATTGAGATTTTCGATATATGGAAGCTGGATGTATAGATATTTCGATATATGGAAGTTCGATGTATAGAGATTTTCGATGTAGGAAAGTTCAATTTATAGAGATTTTCTATATATGGAAGTTCGATATATAGAGATTTTCGATATATGTAAGTTCGATATATAGAGGTTGTCGACACATGAAAGTTTGATGTATAGAGATTTTCGATGTATGGAAGTTCGATGTACAGAGATTTTCGATATATGGAAGTTCGATATACACAAGTTTAGCGTAATTTATAGCTGGGTCCTTTTTTCTCGTTGTTCGCTTTCAATGACAACGTTTTCCTTGGTTATATTTTTATTTAATTTTATTTTCAATTAATTTTGTTTTTCAGTTTCTTAATGTTGACTAATTCGGTTTGTGTTTGTGACTGATCGACGTCATACCGATTAGTAAGAGATAACCCCGCGTTCCGAATTATCGTTCTCTTGTTTACTACAGTTCAATTGCGGTTACCATAGCCTACGGTTCATATTATATAATTCTTATTTTGTGAACTTTACTTCGTTCGATTGTAAGTAGTTTCGTTTTCTCATTTATATATATGTTTATATATATATATATATATATATATATATATATATATATATATATTAATTTGAAATTATTATTTTTAAATTATGTTCATTTGTTCCTCATTTATGACATTAAATATTCCCATCTTATCATTTGCATAGGACTTTCGGCTCCCTCTATTTCAATTTTCTTAAGTAGGTGTGTTACGTAGTTATTTTACTGTACTAAACTGTATTTGCTGATATTTAATTAGGGTAAATGGACCAGTTACCAACCATGCGTCATAGACGATCATTTAAAAAAAAAAAAACTAAAATTAAGAAAATCTAAAAGTTTTTAGCAAATTCCATTTCTAATGGATTTAACATGAAATGGAAACTGTTAAAAACTTCATGATTTTCTTAATTTTAGGTAGTTTTTTTTTTAAATGGTCGGTTGCTGGTGCATTCACCCTATCATAATTATTAGTGGAATTTTTTCATGAAAAAATATGTTGAAATAGTCTTGAATTATTTTAAACTTCATTATATTATTTAAATTTGTAACTGAAGCTTATTTGAATGTGTAATGAACCTTTTGAGAATTTAGTGTAATTTCATGAAACTATCGTTATCGTTGTTTTCTTATATTTTTTTTTCTAAATGAATCTAGGATACTGATTGGTTACTTACTATCTTATATCATCGACGTTTGAGATTAAAAAAAAAATCCATTACATAAATCTTAATAGCAGTGATGTTGTAATTTCGAAATATCCGATAATCCTTCCTGTAGTTAATAATAATTTTATATATATATATATATATAAAAAAAATAATAATGCATTTTATTAATGATTAATGATTTCGAGAGAAATGCTTTATTTACAGCAATGCTACCTGAATGCTTTGGGTTGCTAAATATACAACAATCAATCTATAGCTAGACATACTTATTATAATATACATAATATTTTTTTCTTTCATTTTAGCACTTAATACATTATAATTATCACTACATTTCCCATATTATATCTGTTTCTATATTTTTATTTTCCTTTTGTTTGCTATAGACTTTCTATTACTCTCTAATCTTATTTCTTTTTTCCAATGACTCTCAACCATTTCATAACTTCAAATAACGCTTCTTTTTTTTTATAAATACAAAAAAAAATCGAAAACTAATCAAATATTCATATTTTAGAAACGCACACCTAAGCATAAAAAAGAAAGATGCGGATAAAAAGCAATATAATAAATATATTTAAAGAATAAATAATATAATAATTAATAGATATCAACTCAGTTAATTACTATAAAGGTAATGGTGCATAATTCTCATGGCGTCCAGTATGATATTCTCGCCAAATAACGCAATATCCCTATTGCCAACACCTAGGTCTTCCAGAAAGCTCCTTATTCTACTTGGGATTGTTCCGCGAGAACCAAACCAGAGGGCTCTCACGATGAACTCTCTCTCTCTTTCCGAAGGCCTTGCGGAATTTCTCTTTCTGGAAAGGGATGCCCTTCTCATAAATGTTCCTCTTTTTCCTTTGTACCCCACCTATCTGATCAAGGTCGTTACTTTCAAACCTCACTGATCCGACTGAAAGACCAGTGTTGTCTTTCCAGTCTTGGAGAATGCGATAATATCTGCATATCTCGCAGATCCGTCAGTGTCGATGCAATATACCTCATCGAAGCAGGTGAATTCCTTTTCCCTAAGGAGCCTTTTCAGTTCATGCTTGACCCTTTGATTCCGGCGTGTTATGAGGAGGGAGTTGTAGGGGCATTTCCCCAGTATATGGGCTGCTGTTCCAGACTCTCTGCCTTATTTGCGACATAGGCACCCAACTTCTCTGCTGTCCGCTGGTTCCTGAGACTCCACATAGGGATGCATAGCTAATATTCAGCTTTAGGACATTGGACCATTCTGACCCCGAAAGAACATGCTTCTTACATTTTTACGAACTTGATTTAAAAATTAAAAAAATTGTTTTTAAATTAAAGAATGCAGTAAACGATGTTGTGTCTGAAGAATTCTTCTGTATATTCAAAACATTTTTTTAATTTGGTCTGTGACAGTATACCTGCCAAACCTTCTAAGCTCTTGTTGTTTCAGTAGCACTTGTTTAGATTTTTATGGTATTCTGCCGATAAATTATTATTTTTTTTTTTAATGCTGAATATAATCGGGAGTATCTATATGGCGGAGCGGGCTAAGGGATATGCAGTATGTAATGAAAGTTAAGCAACGTCGAGCGTGGTAAGTACTTGGATGGGTGACTGGGTGACCGCCTACCCGAGATTCTTCAGATGATAATCACTCTCCTCCCTATGTCGGGTATGATAAGCTCGTCGACCTAAGGAAGCAACTCACATCGACTGGGAGTGACGACCATACGCTGTGTGTATCTTTATCGCGAATCGCGTTGTTGTCTTCCTGTGCCCTATTTCATAATGAAGTACAAAAGTACAAGTACAAGTGGAAAGGTTCGTTTTTAGAGGTTACAAGTTACTTATCGTCATTAGATAATAATGACTTTATTAATACTTTTGTTTTGAATTTACTGTTTTTTAATATAACTATTTTAAATGTTATATATTGTGTTTCAAGATCATAACAATATTTTATAAATATATAAAATCTTGGACTATTTCATAATAAAGCACAAAAGTACAAGTAAAAGTTATCCTATGACTTACTATGCTTATGGCTAACACTGTAAAATATTAAAATACGATAACATTTAAAATAGTTATATTTAAAAAAAAATATTGAATAAAAATTTTATTATCTAAAGACGATAAGTAGCCTGTAACTTCTAAAAACAAATCTTTCCACCAGTATTTTTACCAATTATACTTGTACTTTTGTATTTTATTATGAAATATGGCCCAGGATTTCAAATGGCCGCTCGGAGGTTTGGTCCAAGGACGGTCTGCTTCGGGCAAAGAATTATAGGTCCTCGTGCGCCTGCTGAATCTGAACTGCCATAATCCGTGGATCTAGACCGATTTGTAACTGTCCTTGAGCCATATATATATATATATATATATATATATATATATATATATATATATATATATATATATATATATAAATATATATATATGGTATGGTATGGTATGTCACCCAGCTGTGTCATAAATTCTAGATGTTTTTCTTTAATACTTTATTCTAGACGTTTCTATTTATGCAAATTATAGTAGATTCTTTTCAGAACTGATAAAATAATTTAAATAGTATTTTTATCCGATAGTTAATCTGTAAAATCTTTTTACCTTATATGGTCGAACCCCGATGCCGCCAAATAATTTAATTTTTAAGATTGAATAATTTATAGTAATATATAAAAATATCGTATATTGTAAATTATTCAGTCTATGTATTTATAGATATGTGTGTTTTTAAGAATTACTTTTATAGACAATTGATGTAAGTCGAATGAATTTGTCAAACATTAATGAATATTATCAACAATAACATTATGATTTTTTTTTTTTAAATTTCAAACATTAAGAATGTTGACATTCCGAAACCTTGAATGAGCTTGAAAGCATTTGCCATAAATATTCTGAGCCTATCACCGCGTGTGGCCATCTGTTTTTTAGAGCATTCCATTTATTTATAGACAGATATTTTCACACATCTACATTTGTGTTCTGTTTCTGCAATAGAAAAATTAAATTTTTTACAACTTAGAACTTTGAAATCGTTTCTCATTTTATTTTAATTTTTATTTAAGGCTTACTATCTTGTGTAATTTATTTCATCATAGAATTGACTAATTGTTGTTTTATTAGCAATTTTCGCTTTGCTAGCATATTCGATTAGGCAATGCCGCGACTCAAAATCAGGTTGAATAACACATTGAATTTAATGAGAGAAAAAAATCATAAAGTCTTGCGTAATTATCTGTAAACGAGATAACCATAGCTTGATGATTTCATCTTCAACTGATGAGCTAAATGTTTCATCAGAATTATTAATATGACGAACTTCGATCGATATTTTGCTTCAGATAAATTTGTAAATTTCCATAAAAACGTGTTTACTCGTATTTAAAATTTCTTTATGTTGAAAATTTACAATAATTTCTTTGAATATGTATATTAAGTAATAATAATATAATTGATTGCTCAAATAATTAAATATATTGTTGTTGTTGTTGTTTTTTAAAAAGATTTCAAATAAAAATACTCAAGTATCCCAACGCAAATTTTATTACTACCATAGAGATCATCTGTGTTTTCACGTCACTTCGTTGACCTTCCAATGAACAAGGAAATTTATTACGATGATAACTTCTTTGAAGAGAAGAACAGCGAAAACAAACACTAACATTTCGCAGGAAGCCCGCAAAGTGGGGGAGAAGCGAGCAAAGCGACATGAGCGCTGCTCTAAGAGATAAGAGCGAAGATTTCAAAAAGTTTGTTTTCATCGCTATTATACAAGTTGTTTGATCTCTACTAAATGGATATAGATTTGTTAATCGGCGAATTGTTACTTAGAAATCTGCATTTATTGTTTATATTACTACAGTAAAATTAGAAATCAATCCGAACATCCAAAAAAAAAAGAGCTAAAACTGGTCATAAATTGTTCATTACCCGTCCTGGAGTTCCCCGCTTCTAGTTTTGATGGAAGAGATGGAAAGAAGGATAGAAAACTGATTTATTTTCAGTTTTTTTGCGAATATCTCAAAAACTGTGAGGTTTACTGCTAACATTTTTCTATAAAAAATTAAACTACATTCTTCTTCTTTTTCTCTGGCGCAATTATCCATTGCTGAATCTAGGCCTTCGCCTAGTAGGCTCTATCTTGTTCTGCAGCTGTACAGTTTCGTAAAAACAAGTCCAGCATCCGCTACCACTCCATCTATCCATCTTGTTTTTGGCCTTCCCACTCTGCGTGTCCGATGTAGGACCTATGCCATGAGTTTCTTGCGTCGTTCATCCTTGCCGCATGACCGACCCAACGAAGTCTCCCAAGCTCTGCTTTCGTTGTGGGCCAAGTTTCTGATCCATACGTGAGTAGAGGGCGGATGATGGTCTTGTATAGCCATTGTTCGGTCTGATTTGCAGAGTAGATTCTTCGACTTATCTCTTGACTGAGATCTGGAACTGACTGGAGAATGGAATCTGCATTTTCCAGTCTCAAAGTACTTATCCAGTTTTTCTCCTAAAGTACACTCATACATACGAGTATGCTCTTTAAAAATGATTCTATATACTTTTTTCTAAGATCAGTGGTTACGGAGACAGAATTACAGAATTTCCACTTTCAGTGAAAGTTGCTCCAAACACCATTGGTACAGGAAAAATAAACCCAAATAAACAACAAACATTCATGAGACTTTGGTCATAACTTATAAATTCTTAGTAGATCATAACTTGATTGTAGGAATCGAGATATGCCGAGTCCGCCCAAATTTCGGAGGGACACCTCCACAGGTCGGAGGGGTCGGTGGGATGGTAGGTGGGACATTCTCAAAGCAATATGCATAAAGTAAGTCGAGTAAGGTATCGTTTCGTATACCATTTTGTTTCTGAATTTAATGAGACCATAACCTGATTCCATAACGATACACCCAACAGTTCAGAAGTTGATACTTATTTCAGAAAAAAACTCACAGAAAAGTCATTTAATACATTAAATCAATCCTCTTGTAGTGGTATTCAACTTAAATTAATATAAGAGGCTAATTTTTTTTGCAAAAATGCCGATTTTTTACCGCTGTGCGTCGTCCCCGGTTTTTCTCAGATACTATTTGTCCGATTTCAATGAATGATTCTTTTTTTTGTTTTTTAGAAAATTTAATTACCTTTTGGTAAAAAAATTTTCTTTTCAACTTGACTTTTTTCCCTGCATTTCCTCGGTGATATCGTACAGATATAAAACTTTAAAGGGCTTTAAGGAGAAGGATTTAAGAAAGTTTCATCAAAATCGTAGGAGCCGTTTTCGAGAAAATTGTAAAAAATGTGTAAAATCGATATTATAAAGTGGCACTTCCGGTTAATTCATTTGGGCGAAAAAGTTGCTGTAATATCACAAGCATAGACCTACTTTAAATACGTAATTTCAGTTTTGCACAACTTTTCGTTTTTTACGTTAAAAGGTGTTTTTCCGTTGAAAGCTCGAATTCCAAATTTTTCACGTTTGCAATTACTTCCCATTAATATATATTTCATTTATAGGTAAAGAAAGGTAAAATTTAAGTGTAACAAATAAATCTGTCCCAATAAATAAATAAGCGTTCTCAAGCAAACGTAAACAAAGTTTTATTGTATGATTGTATGACAATGCCCTTTCTAATGCTGCGTTTCATTGCATAAATCAATTTGGATAATTATGTTTATAAATTCAAGTTATCTAGAATTATAAGTGAATTTTAAAAATGGTAACAAAAAATATTTTCGTCACAAATTGAGTGTGAAATCTTGAGTTAACAAAGACAATTTTTTCCATCATAACGTTTTACACTCAGCTCATTGCACAACTATTTCAATGGCCATTTGTCAGAGGAAGGCCAAATATGGTTTTGGAATTTCCATTAGTTATTTCACTTGGCTTCGAGTGATTGGTAAATACATGATCTCAAATGCAAATATGCTATCAATATATCAACTATTATCTGGCTTGCGCTCCCTATCTTGACATATCTGTCTAAAGTTCTCAGCAAAGACTGTTAATCAGCATAACGATGAAACATGCTTCTATATCAGTAAATGCCCAAGTTAAGACCTTAATTGCCTATTTTATTTTCAGTAGAATCTCGATAATTCATAAGAATTCTCTGGTTCCTTGAAAATCTCTCTTTAATTCTTATAAAAACAATGCAATGCGATTGATTCCCTCGATAAATAGTATTTATTTTCGTCTTCTATGAAATGCAAGCGTCTTATAATTCGAATTCCAAATTAAACATTTGCTTTATTCGTAATATTTTTTATAGAAGGATAGGATTCGAAGGATATGACTTTTTAGTCGTATTTTTCCCGAAAAAAATGGATTATTGCAGTGGGTCGAAGGTCAGCGGTGAGCGGCGGGACTGCGTTTTCTATCCGTTTCATAACCCCTAGAGCACGATTATGGAAGTTTTGTATATATATATATATATATATATATATATATATATTATTTTTTCCCCGCTACATTTGAGCATTTCTAGGGAACCCTTTGGGTCAAATGAGGTGAAATTCGGTATGTAGGGCTATCTTCCAGACAGAACGGTACCATTCAAGAATGTGTGGATTCCAGTCAAAATTACGGTATGTTTATCTGAAATTTCGGCGTTTTTAAAATTTTACTCATCTCTACAGCTCCACCATATTAGTTTATAAGGCCGAAAATTTGTATGTGAATTGAGTTGGTGTTAGGGAAGTATGTTATCCTGCGTTTTTCGATTTTTTAAAATATTTGCGCACCTTTAAAACTCCTCCAAATTGAGTTACACTTAAAAGACATTAAATCTCTCTCTCTCTCTCTCTCTCTCTCTCTATATATATATATATATATATATATATATATATATATATATATATATATATACACAAATTTGATCGGACCAGTATTAGCAAAGGGCTATTTCAACTCCAGCGGCCCTCTTTGAGCCAACAGCTGATATTGGGTATGAAGGGTATGAACAATATAATACAAGAATGGGTAAATTTCGATATGTTAGGGAACTTTCTTTTGTGGGTCTCAACTTTTTTCCCATTCCCTCGTTTTTATAATATATTTATTTTAGTATAATATATTTATCCGACTTTAGTGATGGAGTTCTGCTGCTCACGGATTTTTTGAGATTTGGCATCAAGATCGCCTAAGATGTTTCTCGGAACACGACAATACCATCATCCATTTAAAGTAAAGTTTGTCGTTAGCGAAATATTTTTACTCTGTATAGTACAGACAGAGGTTATATTTATAATTAACTTCATTGAAATTTATAACTACAATTTGACAAAATTTAAGATTATCTTTTAACCTTTTTACTCTGGGATTCTTGAGTTCTTACATCTGAGATAAATACATAGTTTAATTTATGTTATGTTTTAATGATATTTTAATTCTTTCGAAACAAATTATTAAAAGAATTGTTACTATATAATTGATTACTGGATTGAATCATCCGATGCAGGGAGCTGCGAGCGTTATGTAATCTGATGGTCACCGAACGGCTGCTATCGCCAGTGTCAATACTCTTGTCTCATCTGAAAACAAACTAATCGATATGCATTAGCTGCTTTTGTTCGATTATTCATTACATCAATCGCCCTTATCGTTCAATTCTCTTATTATTCTATTAATTTTATTTCAATCGATTCCGTCGAGGTATCGATTTTTACTTTCTAAACTGCTTAAGTTAGAGGAAATATATTGTAGAATTGATTATTTTTAGGCTTTGAAAAAAAAATATCATTCTGGCATTGGCATCGTCCTTTATTTCAAAGCGTTTCTTGTTCTTATGAGAACAGAGGCGTCGCTTCCGATTCGATAATGCTGAGGTGTTGCCTCAACACGCTCGGCGACCACGACCTCCTAATCTTGTACCATCTGTATCTCTCGTTTAAGTTCGATGGGAAAGCAATGTCATTGAGGAACAACCATAACATGTTTAGGATATTTTAGTGAACGTTAGACCTTTGCAGATGCCGCAGCTACGACTCGCACCGCCGAATCCTACCAACTTCTTGAGGAGGGCAGATAGATCAGATGCTGACCTTGAGAGCTTCATCACCGGCCTGGCCTGCGTCGAGAACTCTTGGGTCGACGCCAGAGATCTTTCACACAGGTACAAAACCATGTTGGGATATTGCATGGGGTTATATCTTTAAAGCATTTGGAACTTCATAGTCCTCCGAATAGTAATAGATTTTATCTTATCTGGTTCCGATTTGCTTTCTTTCAAAGCACTTAGAGCTGATCGCTGATTCAAGGATGAAAGAACTATTGTAAGATTAATCAACGCAAAAATTGGATCAATATTAATGTGAAATAATTTGTTGTTTTTTCCTCAGGAATATTTAATTATTTCTTCAGAGATTAGTGAAGATAAATCTTCCAATTTTATATTTCTATATTGAATTTACATTTGTAGCTGACATTTCGGGGCATGTGCTCGATCTTCATATTAATTATGCCATAATAAGATCTTACAGTCAACCTTTCCCTGCTTATTATAGATTTATAAATATTTACGAAAATTAAGTCTGTTTAAGTACTTTTTATTTCTATATTATTTAATAGTATTTAATTAATAGTATAATACTTAATTCAAACCTGATCGACATAGAGCACTTTTAATAGAAATTTCTTAACTCAATTAAATTTATTGTATTATAGCCACTAAAGAGTTTTATCTTTTGTTAAATCTTGAAATGTACTACTTGAGATATGATACTTTGCAAATAATTAAAAATCAAGCCCTCATATCTTCTTCTCCCTTCACAATGAGATCTTGATAACTTTAAATTATTTCTCCTGAAACTACCAATTTTGAATTAATATACTCTTCTTGCAATGGAGAGATGTTTATTCTTCATGGGTAAACATTTTAAGTAGTAGTTGCTGAATCAATTTCTTTTCATCTATTTTTAAACTGTAATTGTTTCTTTATTTATTATTCGTATTTCAGCTAAAAGTCAAATTTCATTGAGATTGAGAGTCAAAGCATTGAGATTATATCTGTAAGCATTGTGAATAATTGTGTAACTCGAAAATTATAACTTTTCACAGACTCTGTCCGGGCAAGGTAAGTAAAAGTGCCACAGAGCGATAAATGTACACTCTCACAAGACATTGCTGTTACCAAAGTTTCATATCTCTAGTTCCCTCCTGTACCACACAACTAGCATAGTACCTGGTACTTGGTCATTAGCCATTGTAATACCTGTAATTTGTTCACCATTTTTCTCTTTTTTTCATTTTTTATAAGCGTTATTCGTCATAAACATTTCTCAATTTTACCATAAGCCATGGATCTCATGAACTATCAACAGGAATTTTCGTGTCACGTTCCAATATTTAGAACATTGCATTCTATTTCGTTTTCCTTGAAAAAAAAAATGATAAAAAGCGTACGAAAATTTGGAGAAAAACGGCAGTAAAAGTCAAACGAAAGTCATAGGGTATCTTTACCCGAGCTATATTGACTCCCTAATTTTTTTTTCAGATTTTTGGAAGTGTTACTATAGATTTATATTATCGATCTCTTGAAGTTTAAAACAATTTATTCATAAGAGGAGGCTACGGACGTTGGATAACCTATTTCAAAGAAAAAATATAACTATAATTATATAACTTCAAAAAAACTTTATACTATCGTTTTCTGTCATTTTTCTGCAGGGATACCGGTCGATTTTGTTTATTGTTTAAAATAAGAAAAAATATTTAAATGTGCACAAAATTACAAAAACCAAAAGACGGTTCCAGTAAAGTAGACAAAACAAAAATTATTTTTGAAAAAAAAAGCCAGATTTGTTTTTAACGTCTTATAGAAACCCTTATATACAAATTTTCATAAGAAATTCAAAAATAAAATATTTTTCGAATCGACGGTTTCAACATTTTAAGCGGAAGAACCCGCTTAGAGTTGAAAAAAAATATGATCTCTGTATTAATTGTCAATATACCTTTTGATGTGTTTATTATGACCTTCAAGTTAAGTACCTCTTTCAACTCTTCAATTTTAACCAAAATCTATTGTATTATTTATATTTATATATAAATAATAATACTTATATATCAATATAAATATACCATCAATGTATAAACATACCAAATTTGAAAGATTTGTATTATGTTTTAATGTAATTTTTGATGAAAATCAATAATGATCTTTAAGTAAAGTACTACTTCGGTGATCGTGCAGTGACCAAAAAGGGATGTTCACAACTAGATTTTACAATAATCCTAATTACAAAATTTTAATGTTCTACGGCTAACCGTTTTTGAGTTATGCGATATACGTGCGTATATAAGACGTCTTGACGAAATTAGTGAAAATGGATTCAGAGATGCTCAAATGGATCTGTCCGTTGAAATCTGAAAACCGAAAATTTTCACGATTACAAAGTATTGTAAAGGAAGTATCCTTTACTGCGTACAAGAAGTAAAAATGGTGAACAAATTACTGCGTTTCAAGATACTAATTATCGGTCACAGGATGGCACTAGAAATCCGAAACTTTGGTTATAGAAATTTATCTCTCTGGGGCATTTTTACCTACCTTATTTACGTGAAAGTTAATAGGAATCTTGTAATTTCAAATAGCGATATGTGTGTGGCCCTTTAAAAGATATATATAATATATATATATATATATATATATATATATATATATATATATATATATATATATATATATATATAAATAAGATATATTTTCTATTGCTTTACTTTCTGATTTACAAATTTATACACGATGCAGAAGTGAACTTCTAAAATCAAATGGTTGACCTAACTCATTTTCTTAATAAGTCGACTTATTCACTGATTTACAATTCATAAAGATATAATAGACCGATTTATTCCTGAACGAACATTCGCAAACGTCAGAGTTCAGAGTGGTTGATGCCTTTCGATATTAATGGCTGATTCGATAACATTGAAAGAATCTGGAAATAGAATCGATATTTTATTCATACACCGCTCACGTTCAACCTCTGCAAGCGTTCAACCAGTTTCTCATCTTCATGTAGGAATCAATTTATATTTATCGTTGGATTTAGTTTTTGCCAATCATTTCAAGATGTTTTTTATGTGCCTCCTTCCGTTTTTATTTATTTATTTTTGAATGTTTCTAAATAAAAATATTTACATACAAATTTTGAAATTTTTAAAATGTGTAGTTCTAGATTTGAGAGGATGGTCGTGTAGGGATACAATGCGGAACGCTTTCTCTTGCATTGTGTGTCTACGGGACAATGGCCCAGTACCGCAATACAACGGCTTAGAAGTTTGAATCTTTCATTAGCTCAAATTCTTTTCTCTTTGTATTTTTGCAGATTTTACACTATTCAAAATAATATTCTAAATTTCATTGACGAAGATTCTACTTTTAGAAGGTTCCAAGCCAAAGCCTGAGTCCTTCAAATGGCAGTAAATTGCTAACCAGTCAAGGTTTCGACAATTTAGGCATCATCAGTACAAAAACGAGACACGGACGTATAAACGCAGACCTTAGATAGCACATCTTACTAGGGATGTGAATATCGGAAAAATATATCGACAGTTTTTTAATATATCGAAATAGTACTTTCATATATATATATATATATATATATATATATATATATATATATATATATATATATATATTTTAAGAGACCCACATATCGATATTTCTGTGCCGATATAATTAAAATGTTGTTTTTATAATATCGATATTTCCGGGACGATATAAATAAAGGTCCTTTTACACATTTTCCAAGCTTAGGCAAGTTAAAGGCCAAGCCAAACTGCAAACATGTTGAGAGGGTTTACAAAAGCTTAGCAAACTAACGCTGCTGTTCCGGCTATTCCAATGTTTGTCGACTGGTTATTTTGGTTTAAATTAGTTTTATTTTTATAGTGACACAATTATAAGTAATATAATTAAAACATGGAAACATTTAGTTTAAATAAATACACAAATATGTGTTGATGCAACACTAGGGCTGATGTGGAGCTTCCCGCAAGGACCGGATCGTCCTCAAACACAGAAAAGCCAATACAAGCCAAGAAAAATTACTCTCTTTTCACATTTGATTTGCCTAGGCTTTGCTACATTTCGCAAACGCACCTTTAAATTATTATTGTTATAATATCGATATTACTCTGTCAATATCATTATGATATTGTTTTTATTATGTTAATTTACAACAGGATTTAAATAATAAGATGCAGGTTATCTCTTACTCTCCTTCAGATTCGGTTAGATTTAAAAAAAATATTAATGATATTATCAATAAATCGATATGACCGTGAACTTTGCGGTTCATTAAGTTTTCAATCTTCTTTTTATTAATGGCCACTTTTCTTCTTTATCCGAGTTACAACAAGAAAGGTTGATTGCTCATCACAGTACTGTAGCTGGCTCACAATTAGTTGGCAGCCCTAGGGCGAACTCAAGCGGCACTAATTTGAAACTTTTTATTTTATTTATATAAGATGTTACTGAAAAAGAATACAAGCTGACACACTCAAGTGCAATCGTTATTAGGATTGTAAGTGTCCATTTATACGGAGTAGATTAAAAATAAATAAATTAAATATAACTTATAAAATAATATATGTATATTACAAAATAAGAACTCCGATTCATTGCTTTTTTAAATAAAACTATTTTAGATTCGATCCAACTTGTTTTTTCAACGAAGCTGACGATTTCCTAGTCTAGCATTCTAATGAACTCACAACATAAGTAAACAACGACTTTAGAAATTAACTTTTATTGCCAAAAAATGTTATTTCTTACAAATGTAGTTGTAATATCTCGACTCATTACATCTTAACTGCGGTCTCATGTTGAATGAATTGCTGTTAATGATGAGAACCCATATATTGGCCTAAAAATTGTGGAGAGGATGGATATGACGGAACTCTTTGGCAGGAGCGTAAGTGTTCAAAGGTATCTATATAATAAAACCTATTGGTGCGTCCGACCGTTTCCATCGTTTATACATGCTAAACCATCACAACCGTTCAGTATTGCTGGTACTGTATACCCTGCCCCGTGTCTATTATTACTCTATTATCAATAGAAAATTTATCAACATCTGATAGTGAATTTACTCGTGGAGAACATCTGTTGACAACTTTATTGTGGGAAGCCATTAATAACTAAAACTAATAACTGAAATAATTAATATATTAAGGCTAAATGTTATGTTTTGTAATTTTCCCCAGTTATTATAACCGCCATTGTTACCTCCTCCTCTAGTAATTATATTAATCTTGATTTAAAGTTTCTTTCTTAGGAGTTTGTATTAGTATGTTACTGTATAATATTGTTGTATTGTATAGTATGTTAACATATACAAAAATAAAAAAGGATTAAGAGATAAAAGGAAACAAGAGATAAATGTAGCAAAGGGGGTTCTAAAAATTCATCATTAAGAATTCAATATGCATGACCAAAGAGATGCAAAAGTTAGACCTTTCAATTTTGAGCAATGCTTCTGTTTTACTTTATAAAAAGTAGTTTCATATGAATTGTTCTTGATTCATGGGTTGTTCTTTTTTAGGCTGAAGTAAATTTAGCGATTGAGGTTTTCTTGAAAAAGTATAGTTAGGGGAGGGTCATAGTTTTGATACGGCATTTAGTTAACAATGATCGTTATAATAATTTATAAAAAATGACAGTATGGCAGTGTCCTTGGTAACTGTTATTTGGAAAAATAGCTGATGCAATGATTATATCAACAACGTCATAAAAAAAAAGAAGTTTCTGAAACTTAATTTCAATAACTTTTTTGATGTAAAATACATTAATAAAAGTAAAAATAAATATAAATACAAAATCAAAGAGATTTATTGAATAATTAAAGTTGACCGTAAAAGTTATTTGAAGGAATGAGATAGTCCGTCCGGGAGGCGGTCAAAAAATTGGATCACAAATAGTAAAAACTGTTTATAGAAACCATTGGGTCTCTAATAAATTGTTTCTACTATTTGTGATCCATTATTTTTACCTTCTTCTGGATTATCTCATTCCTTCATAAAGAAATTTAGTATATAATACTAAACAAACTAAATTTCAGATATTGAATAACGCTAAAATGTTGGATAGTATCAATTTCAAATTCAGAAATAATCACAGCCATATGTGATAATAATGTTTTCTCGCACAATCGCCATTGTAACTGATAAGGTTCACTGTCAAGGCGTATAGATGTGGCAATTAATGTGACCGTAGTTCTCATAGTCGCGACTGCCAAACCTGGTATGGCTGCAACTGTCACTGTATTGACAATAAACTATCACTGTGTTGTTATTGTTTATTGGGTTAGTTCATTATTAGTTATTAGTTTTATTATACGGGTCTCTATCCCTCCATTTCAATAAGAAAAATCTTGTGCGGTGCGAGCATCACACAACTATCTCTTACCGTCCTAATATAATTATCTTTTTAATATAATTTTAAAGAGTTTACATAAAAAATACTCTTTTTTATAAAGCAGTACTTGAAATAAACTCAGCAGCATTCACTTCTTCACATTTTCTCCCACATAAATACAATGAAACAGTTTTTTTCCCTTTTTTGTATTTAAGAGAATTTAATCACCTTTCATATGATTTCGTACATGATATACCATAGAATATTTACTTTTTGAATTATGCGCAAATAAACTTTTCTTTTCGCTAAACTTTTTCTCCTGCATTTTCTCGTTGATATACTACAGATATGAAAAACTAAAGCGCTTTAAGGAGAAGACATTAAACAAGTTTCATCAAAATCGTTTGAGCCGTTTACGAGAAAATTGTGAAATCCATATAATTGCCACTTCTGGTTGGCGACGTTTGATGTTCGATTTGCTAATACTGGCCCGCTCTATATGATTCTTTTTTTTTTTGTTTTTTTAGATAATTTAATTACCTTTCATTCAATTCTATACATAATTTAGCATAAAATGCATACTTTTTAAATCATGTGCAAATAAAATATTCTTCTCATCATAACTTTTTTCTCTGCATTTTTTCGTTGACATACTACAGACACGAAGAGGCTTTAAGAAGAAGACATTAGGCAAGTTTCATCGAGCCGTTTTCGAGAAAATTGTAAAAAAAAGTGTAAAATCGATCGTATAAAGTTGCACTTCCGGTTAGTCGATTTTGACGAAAAAGTTGCTGTAACATCACATGTATGTGCCTGTATGTAACACAGACAGGCAGACCATTTTTCGATATATTTCATATATAGGAAGGGAAAGTAATAATGGAGAGCTTTTACAGCTTATATTTCGTCTTCCATCGCCATTTTAGCAAGATATATAACATTGAATAATTCTGAGCTCCTTCAAGACAGCGTATAATATTTGTTTATCAAAGCAGGTCATTTGCGTAATTTTACCTTGGCTTCCAAAAGAGCTTAGAAAAAGTAATGCCGAAATTAGCTTACTGTAGGTACTCAGAACAGTTTTTGCATCTACTTACACGCCAAATTACTTCCATTGTTCTAGAATTCTCTTTTCGATCTAAATGATGATTCAGAAACTAGTTCTTCTTGTAAGATACTTCATTACCTTGTTTGAAGATTATCATGGGAAACTAATTTTTGTAGATTAATTTACATAGATTTTTATGAATAACTTTTATATATTTTTTCGGATATTACTAGAAGATTTTAAAACAGAATCCCTAATTCATTAAATATCAGTTATTAACTTAACATTCTGCGTGGCGCCGATTCAGTTGTCATCAGTACAGAAAAAGAAATGATCTCATAAATGCAGACCAGATATTCAGACCGCATATCACATCAACAGCTAAAACATACAAATCAATTGCTAATCAGTTATACATTTTAAAATAGTAGAACTATCGTTGAATATAGAATTAATTGTAGGAGAAGATGCTAGGGAAGGCTACAAAAGGAAATATCTTGTGTATTCTTTCACACGACTTTCCTTACCGATTTGGGTTAAAATCATATACAAAAATGTTTTGCTTATCTGTCTTATTATATGCACCTATATGTTACTTTAATCTCTGATTTAGAGATCTTCCAGTTTTTCCCGTGTATTTGGCTGCACAATCATTACAATTTAGTTCGTATACTGCGCTTTTTTGGAAAGGGTCTATTTTGTCTTTAGGAGAAGAGAAATATGAGGATAGGGTTTTTCTATTTTAAATGCAGGGTTTAATCCTAGTTTTTTCAATTCATTTCCGACTTTGGTGGATATAGGGCCGTAATATGGAATCAAAACATAATGTTTCGGGATGGGCCTATCTTCAGGGATTGTTGAATAGATATCGTTAATTGTCTTTTTTGTATTTGTTTTTTTAAAATATGATTGATAGTGGTTTTGTTGTATCCGTTATTTTTTGCTATGGAAATATTATTTCAATTTCTTTATTATAATTCTTTTTATTCAATGGTATGTTCAAAAGACGGTAAATCATGCTATTAAAGGCTGCGAGTTTATGTGTTATCGGTCTCCTAGCACCATTGTTTATAACGACAAAAAGGGTTTCCGGTAAATTCCAAATTGATGATGTCTGTTTTTTACTGAGATTTCTAAATCTAAAAAGTTTATGGTTTTGTTTTTTTCCAGTTCTACGTATTGTATTATATTTTAATATAATTTTTGATGCAAATCAATAAATACCTTATGAATAAAGTACCACTTCCGGTAATCATTCAGTGACCAAAAAGAGAGCACATAGGTTCACCATAGGTAGATAGGAGAGTAGATAGGTTCACCACTGCATTTTACAATAATCCAATTTAATTTTTTTTAACTTTCTACGGCTAACCGTTTTTGAGTTATGCGATATACGTACGATCGTATGTACAGACGTCACGATGAAACTTGTCAAATTGGATTCAGGAATGGACAAAATTGATATTTCCATTGAAATATCGCGATTACAATACTTCCTTAACTGCGTACAAGGAAGTAAAAAAAGTTTAAACCGAAATTAAGAGACGGCAAAAGTTGGAATAGTCCATAAAGTAGCGTGTGGAAAGATTAGTTTGCTAAGCTTCTGTAAACCTCCTTCACAAGTTCAGCGTTTGGTTTGGCATGGTACTTGCTATGGCAAAGGTTTGAACGCACATTAAGGTTTTCTGTTTAACCTTAAGTGGTCTACCTTCCTTTTTTTTTTTTCATTAAATTTATAAGTATTTTTATTGAAAAATGTTATTACTCGTAATATTAGTTGAGTCGAACCGCAGCGATCTGGCGGAACATGTTCCGTACCGAAGCTATATTTAGACCGACAACTGTTGCTAAGAGAAGGCAATAGATGTCGGGCTCTGCACTCCTGCAACCTCTGATCTCTTCTGCCAATGGACCATAGAGGTTAACCCTGATTAACATGAACGGCCTTCACCCTGCAGATAGAAAATATTGATCGTTCGTGATTGGTGATACGATCATATCGATAGGTGTCATGTCATGTTATATAACTTTAAGAAAATAAAACTATATAAAGTTCTATTATCAGCTGGATAGTCGTTTTCATCTTGTTTTCCATTCGATAACGTGTTTTTTTTTCTCTGGAATGTTCGTCGTTGTTTTTTCATTCGGTTTAATGCCACTATGCACCTACTTCAGCTAGGGTAGCAAGATTATTCTCCAGGTAATAAACATATTTCAACGAAGATAAATAATATTGTGATTTACTTCGTAAATCCACCACAAATTCAATCTCCGTTAACCAGGAAAAAGAAGCCGAAACCACCTCTGACTAAATCGTCTCGAAGTGTTGTAACTCGCCGTGAAAATTAAATATTATCACCCAGTTTTACCTAGCTATGTTATACAAGGTATATATTTAATTATTTACTAGGACCGCCCCATCAGGCGACCGGCCATTCAAAGAGTCAAAAATGTTCCTGAAAAGTATTAAAAAAATTATGGAATTATTAAATCAAGTGTTTTAAAAAGTGAAAAAAAACTAACTTTGTACATAACAAAAACGTTCTTACATATAGATTTTCTGTCAGTTTCCTAAAGTTTTTAGTTGATTTATCTCTTGAAATTTAGTAGGCCTTTAAATGAGGGAATTGTAGACGGAAATGACGGGAGGGCCTAAATTGACTACTTAAGAGGTACAATCCTGGGATCTAGGAGCAGAGGCAGAGAGGAGAGGGAGGTCATGTTTTTCGTTTATATCTCGGCATCAGCTTGTTCTAGCTTAAAACATTTTATCTTCGGTTTGGTGGTAAAAGTGATCAACTGCATTTTTTTGAAAATAAAACTTTGTTCTTATTTACCCTTGCCTGACCCAAATTTACTTTGCATTATTGACGAAATTGTGATATCAATGTAATATCAATAATTATTATATTAGTTAATTATTACTGATTTCACAATGTGGTTAATAATGAAGCGTAAATTTAGTTCAGACAAAAGTAAATAGCAACTTTTCATTTTCAGTACTATGTAGTTGATCACTTTTACTTCCAAACCGGCGCTATATAAAAAATTGAGGAGCATAAAATTTCCTACAAGAATATTACTATTATTTTTTTAGTTTTCTGTTATAGTTTAAGAAATATACACTCTTTAAAGTGATAAATTTGAAATAAAATGTTTCGCTTCGTATTCTATTGGACTATACTTTTTCGTTTACCGTTTGTTACTTTCAAGAGTGCACATTTCTCAACTATAGTCGATACGAAAAAAAAATAATAGGAACATTCTTGTAGGGAATTTAATGCTCTTCAATTTCTTGTATATATTATTGTAAGCCAGGATCAGCCTTCGAGATATAAACGAAAAACATGATCTTCTTCTCTCCTCCTCCTCTCTTTGTCTTTGATCCTAGATCCGAGGACTTTTATTATGATTACCTCTTAACTAATTCAAACAAATCCCTGAAGTCAATGTTGGCCGTCCCGTCATTTCCATCTACACCACCGAAGACTGCATTGAATAGACTATAGTTAAATATTAAATAAATATTATCTAATACAACTGCTAACAATCTGACGGTCAATAAATTATGAAGCCTTTTTTTAATCAATTTTCTCATTATTGGTCGATTTTTTTTCATTTTAAATTATTTTATAATGTTTGCTGAAGAGAGAGTATTTAATACTTCATTGAGGAGGAAAGCCCTTCGATAATTTTTTGATATATATTCCATGATTTAGATAGTTAAAATTAGTGTAGAAAGGGCTGTGATTTTTGATAGGAATGAGATTTTCTGACACTGATTACAGTCCTTTTTGGATCCTTTTTGTGGATTGCAATCATCAAATCATTCCATTATTGGAATTTTCTTTATTTTTTTTTTTTTTTATGTTTTACTAAGGGATGTATTTTAAAAATACAAGAACAAAGATAACAAATCAGCGTTCCTAAATTAATAATATGAATAAATAAATGTTATTTTTTACTTTCCTGTACGAATTAAAGAAAGTATTGTAATCGCGAAAATTTTCAGATTTCAACGAAAATATCCATTTTGACCATCCCTGAATCCATTTTGATTAGTTTTGTCGTGACGCCTGTACGCATTCGTTAAAATCGCTATTTCGCATTACTGAAATATCTGTTGTGGGCAACACATGACTTCCTTGTACGCCTATTAAATTATAAATCCGTGGCTCCGAAAGTGATACTGAATTTGGCTACTAGTTTCCGAAGATTCCAGTAAAAACGACATTCGGCGTCCCGTCATCCATCTATTGACACACACACACACACACACACACACACACACACACACACACACACACACACACACACACACACACACACCCACACCCACACACCCACACCCACACCCACACACCCACACCCACACCCACACACCCACACACACACACACACACACACACACACACACACACACACACACACACACACACACACACAAACACACACTTGTCACTGGAGGTCTCATTCCGTTATTATATGTCGTTTTCCTTCAGTAGGTAACTAGTTTCCAAGATATTTCTTCATGTTCCATGACAACAATAAAACTGTCAATATCACTGGATAAAGCATTAGAAATGGCAGTTTCGACATTTTAAGCGGTTTCGTTAATAAAGGTTACAAACGCAATTTAGTTTCCAATCCAATTTAACATTTTTATTACTTGTTTCCAGTGTTAAAATTAAGTGTAAAATAATTGTTTTCCACCCCATTTGTCAGATGAACAAGTCTGCAGCAGGAGAATAAGATATAAGTTAAGTGGATTCTTCCGCTTAAAATGTCGAAACCGTCGATTTCCAATGATTATCTAGTGACTTTGAAAGTTCTAATGTTGTCACGGAACACGAAGAAATATCTTGGAAACTTGTTACCTACTGAATGAAAACGACATATAATAACGCAATGAGACCTCCAGATACACGAGATGGACGTCGCGAGTATCGTTTTCTTCGGAAACTAGTTTAATTGGTGTAGAAGTAAGTCCTAGGGTGTCCACATCAGATATTTATTTTGGGAATGATTATTTCGCTGTTACCACCGTAAAATCTCCTGTGTATCACATACATGATTTTACTTGACAAAAGAAAAGTAGTTTCATGAAATATAATTTTTTACGTAAGTGACAAGATGTTTCACAATGAAATGTGGGTTCAACTGAATTTTTTTTTTTGGCACCGAAGATAGAAGTGCTGATATGAATTCCGTTTTGGCTTACAATAAGTGTAGGAATAAATAATATTTTTAAAAAAATCTATCAATCCCGCATTTCATTGTAAAACATTAGGTCACTTTTGATAAAAATTATATTTTATGAAACTACTTTTATGAGTTATGCGAGATACTTACGAATGAACGCACGTTTACCAAATTTGAGATGTTTTAAATTATAGTTTAATACTTTATACTTTTTATAAAGTTACACATTATAAGGTTATACTTTTTAATATAAGTTTATTATGACCTTCAAAATCTAGAATATTATTGAAATCAATCTTTAAATCAGAAATATTAACTTGTATTTTAAGAAATTTTGCTTTGTATTTTAATATAATTTTTGATGAAAATCAGTAATGACCTTCAGGTAAAGTACCACTTCCAGTAATCAGCCAGTGACCAAAAAGTGAGATTTACAACTAGATTTTACAATAATCCTAATTACAAAATTTTAACGTTCTACCGCTAACCGTTTTTGAGTTATGCGATATACGTACGTACAGACGACATGTAGAAACTAGTCAAAATGGATATTTCCGTTGAAATCTAATTGAAAAAATATTAATAATATATAATTATTAGTTTTTTAGAACAATAGACAAAATATTGTCCCATGGGAGACTATGAGGAACACTTTGTGGGACAATTTTCGAAATGGTACGAGGATCCAAATGTGGGATGTCTGGTCATACACTAATTATAGATATTCCAACATGGTGGCTAAAAAACTGTGAACACTGTTAAGACTGTCTTGGAAGTGACTAACGAGTGATATATAGCCGTAACTGCTACGAATAGGATAAAGAATCTTATCTATTAATTTCAATCTTTATTATCGATTTTTTAATACATGAGTGATTTTACCAGCATGTAGGAGATTAAATATTGTAAAATTAGATTAAAAAAAACGTCAAAATTACAAAAGTGATTTTGGGTCACATACGAGATATCAAATTGCCCCCCCCAAAAAAATATATATAGAGAAACAGCTGTACTCTTCGGACAAAGTTCCTTTTGAATAACAAAAATGTATAAATAATATACTTTTATTACTCACCAAAAGATCTATTAGACAATTAATAAATAAACATTAAATGTATACATAGGTAATTATATATATGCATATATATAAGAACAAATATAAGAACTATGATAAGTGTATATTTAAGAACACATGACGGTGGTGGTGCAATATATTCTATATAAAGATTAGACGAATAGGAGTAAGCCAAAAAAAAAAAAATTACTATTATAGAAAAGAAAGGAAATAAATTAACTGTTTTATAAAAATTTTTTAAAAAGTACACTTAATTACGTGGATAAAAAAAAAAAGATATTGTAATATATTTAAAATACCGCAAATGTGGACTAAACACCATAAAGAGTGCATTATAGTTTTGTAAAAAAAGAGCTCGTAGGTGAAAGAAACATAAAAACGATACAACTGTTCTTGTAAACATTGGGAAAAAGAAACAAAAAAAACTCAATGTATATCAAAAGTGAAATGATAAAAAAAAAAAATTATTATTAATGAAATCAAATCCTTATTTCATAGTACATCATTAGCCAGCGTCTAACTTAATCGTGAAGAGGAACTGAAATAGGATTTTAAATGTGCATAAGGAGGAGGAATGCCGGATTTTAAGAGGAATGGAATTCCAAAAAGTGATGAAAAGGGCAATATAGGAGTGTTGAAATGAAGTAGATCTGTGAAAAGGGGTATAGAGGTCAGAAGGTCGAGCTGTTGTGCTAAGGGAATGGATGGAGGGAGGGCTTGAATTGGAGAAGATTTTAGACATAGGAAGTGCAATAGTTGTTGATTATGTGGTAAAGGAAGTATTGTCTACAGGCTAGTTTACACGAGTAAGTTTTTTTATCAAAGTGAGTCTGATCAAAGTTTTGATCAAAAAACTTACTCGTGTAAAGCAGCCTTGCTGAAGGAGGGAAAGACCCATCCTACCTAACTTAGCATAATGGTGGGAAACACGGGAACTTAAATCCTATTTACAGATCCTATGAAGCTGTTTTTAATTATTTTTAGTATGTCCCCGAGTGGCTACCCTACACTACACAGCCCTAGTCAAAGTGGTCTCTAATATATGCATGAAGGGAGTGGATGGATGGACTACACGTTTTTGCGTAACAATAGGATATTTTATCTGTATGCATTTAGAATCAAGCTAATATTAGAGAAACCTATCGTGCATTGACTCAATTAGAATATGATAAGACATTCCATAAATAACCCGGGCGTTTGGATGTCGTGTCGTGCAACTGACTGCCTTCTCAGTGGCGTCTTGTTCTAGTTTACGATGTCACGCCACTCCTTGAGTGAATTGTTCAACTCTTCACTTTAATCTGAACTAGCATTAGACATTGTAAAACGTCTACCATTGGAAAATAATGGCGTTGAAAGAATATTACTGGTAACAGAATCTAATTTTTATGGGACAAGATAATTCTATAAGAGTCTGTCAAATTGGATTACTTTTCATATGAATCAAAATTATGATATTGGTTCAGTTAATTCGTTATTTAAACATCAATTTAAATTAGTTTTGTAGACTTTCAATTAATTAATCTAACTCACGTCCTATAAAAAAGAGGGTAAATTCAAGGGGTTCGGTCTTCCTTCACTGGAATTAATTGATAATTTAATTACCTGTCAGACAATTATACACATAATTTTCCATACAACGCATTTAAGTTATGCTCAAATAAAATATTCTTTTCATCATAACATTTTTCCCTGCATTTCCTCACTGATGTTCTACATAAATGAAAAGTTACAGGTCTTTATGAAAAATAATTTAGGCATGTTTGATCAAAATCGTTAGTGCCGTTTTCGAGAAAATTGTATAAAAGTGTAAAATCGATTGTATAAAGTGGCACACCCGGTCAGTCGATTTTGACGAAAAAGTTGCTGTAATTTTCGTACGACTTTTCATTTTTGAGCTAGGCTGTTCACAGTCACAGACCATTTTGCGATTCTTGTTTATTTGGACGCAGGGAACCTTAAAACGTGTCCGTAACAACTGGCATTTATCCAACACAAACACATACTGGTTAGGTAAATTATGAAACCATGTTTATAATTTCAAAACATCACTGCATACATTTGCCTCCACATATCCTATTTATTTATACGAAAATTCGAATCAGCTACAAATAATTTAGGAATTATTAATTCTAATATATAGCAAAAATAAATTAAGTAATAACTGATTAAATTTACTTAAAAAAAAGATCAATAAAAAATATATAGATTTTAAAAAATCTGATAATAAAAAAAATTGAATTTATTAATACAAGAACCACTAGGCTCTCTAGTTTCAGTGGCTATGAAATTACATTTAAATATTAAAACAATAAAATATTAATATCTTTTAAAAGTTTAAAATGAATCTTGTTTTGACTTTTGGTATAATTTAATTTTTGAGCATTCGCTATGAGTGATCCTCATATATTTTTCTCCCATTAATATATTTTTTCTTGTAAATATAATGAAAAATTGAAAATTCAATTAAGATAAAATTGTTTGCTTAACATATCTGTAGCACATCTTAGTTTTTAAAATTAGGGATAATTTTCTCATTGATTGGGCCAGCAAATTTGAGGGGCCCATGATCTTTTGTCTTATATCGGCAGAATTAAAAAAAAAAATTCCAAAACTTTGCCATAACATTTTAAAATAATGAACCATGGAATATGATGGGATTTTAGTAATTTCCAGAAACTAATATCCAAAATCATACACGTGTTTATAACAAAACTTTGTAAAATATAAATTAGATAACTAACTGAAATTCGGCTTTCATGAAAGATTTTTGTTTTTGTTTTTTCATATTGGATTAACGGAGCACATCGTATCCAAAAATTAGGAAGACATTTTGTTCACTTGTTTGTTTCAGTTTATTCCTTTGAAATATTTATGTATGTATAGCATTCTGTCTTCTTTTTTTTTAATTTTTCGTTTTATTCAGTCATGTCTTACACACGGCTTTTATATTTATATGCATAAATAAACATAAGCATATGTTTTATAATCGAATTTCCAGACACTCAAGGTTATTCTGACAAGTATCCATGTTTAATTCATCGATCATGTTTAAGAAACATTTAGTTTTCATTTATCTTTGTTTTGTTTATCAAACTTTTTTTTAAACATTTGTACCTTCTTTTAGAACTACTCGAGCCCTTATCTCATATTTGTATTGTTTAATATTATCAACGATGATAAAATAATATTTGCAAATATAAACGATACATTGGACAGGCTATTTACTAAGCCGCTGTGTGCATAGGGCTTGTGGCGAGCAAATCCTTATAACCGTAAGCTTATATACGTGACCTAAATGTCCTTGTTTATATGCAAAACCTCCATATTCTCTATAGACGATGGCACTTAGGCTGAAGTTGTGTTTAGCATACGTTAGAGTATATCATGCCGTATACAAGAGGTGTTTACAGGCTAGAAATAAGGTTTTATAGCTCATCATATTCTCTTCGCACTGAAAGCACCATGCGAAAGGAATATATTTGCTTTTCTGTGGTAAATATATTGAATGTCGGTGTTAAAGATATAATAAACCTTGTAAGGTAGAACTCGTAAAAACAGGGACATTGCTATTCTGGTAGCAGGTTTTCGATATCGGAAGCACTGAAATATGTTACTATGGTTGTTATGGATTTCAAAATAAGGAGGATTTAACGAAAATATAACAGATTAATCCAGTGATTTGTATGAGCTCAACAGGATAATGCATAATACAAATGAAAAATAAAAACTGATCTAGTAATAATATAATAAAAAATGACTAAAGGAGGTCTAGACTGTCAATCGTTTGATCAAGCAATCCGTCAATGGATCAGTATGATCAAAACTCATTCTTTAAATTAACTCGTTTTCCCTATTTAAATTTGTTCTTAAAGTATTATTTTTTTGTTTTAATTTATGAACCGTGTAATCTAGTTTTAATTTTCTATCCCTTTGTCACTTCTTTTATTTGCATTATATTAATCTTTACTTTTTATTTTCCAAAGCTCTGAACAATCCCGGTACAAATCTATTAATTAATTAATTAATTAATCGCTTATAAACTCGAAGCGAATCTTCCATAGCTGCTGCCGAAGTCGTGATTGAGGGAAAGTTTGATCGAAATCGTTTGTACAGTCAAGTTCACGCGTCAATCAAACTTTCAATCAATCACCGTCAATGCTTGACTCAATTGTCAAACGGGTTCCGAGATTGTCAACGATGCTTGACTCAATCGACTCGACTGATCCAATCATTTGATCAAATGATTTATCGTCTAGGGCCTTCTTAAGGCTTTAGAAAGGGAGACTCAAGCTAAACAAAACAAAACTAGTTTAGAATATAATAGCTAGCTTTGGATGGTCAGTGAAGAAATTGGGAAGAGTTATTATTTCAGGATGTATAGTGAAGTTGGTTATTAATATTTCACTGAACTAACTAACTTCTGCAAGTCAATTTATTATGTCCATGCATAAGGCCTCTAATGAGTAATTGCATATGCAGGCTATATCAAATAAACATGATGCATAAATAATCTATATAGTAAATAGATTGCATACGTGCGTACGTGTTTGTAAACCCAGGCGTCCGTTCAGTATTGCGAGAACTGTATAGCCTACCCCGTGTCAAACATATCATAATAATAGAAAATTTATAATTAAAGCTTTAATGTTTTTTAACTATGACTTGAAAAAGGAACGAGGAAAATTAATAAATCATGCTAAATAAATGATACATCAATTAATAATCTAAGACTAAATAAATAAATATTATTATTTATATTTTTCTCAGTGATTAAAACTTACTTTGGGATGGGATATATTAAAAATGCAAAACCCCTTTGCATACGGCTTGGAGCATTATTTTGGTTGCCACTCTGACCCTCTCGTGTAGTTATTTATATTTTTGTATTCCTTCATTTCAGAGTTAAAACTCGTTCGCAACTGTTTCGACTTCGAATTTTAATGGAGGTAAAATTTTTTATAAAATCTTACTATCAGCCATAAAGTCTAAGATGTTCGTGTAAGAACTCCCTATTAATTACAACTCGCTATCTTGGTTTAACAAGATTCTAACTGTTCTAAACTTAATTTTAAGATAAACTAGTTTGAAAATTTAAAGTGCTAAACGTTTTTCGTTATAAATAATTTGTTTTCAATAATTACATTACATAGTTTTAATTTAATTTTTGTTATTATTTTAATAAAACAATATACTGTACCTCTGATTTTATATAAATAATATCGAAATTTAGTCGTTAAATTGAAAAAACAAATAAAATCAGTTAAACGAATATTTCTCAAGAGATCGCAGATAGACAAAGGAGAATCAGAATCACGAATAATCTGATTTTAGTCAAAAATATCAGTCACAAACTTTTTAAACCAAGGTTAACCTTGGTTAACCAATAATCTGCGAAGTATTAAATTTAACTTATTTAATTATATTTATTTAATTATAAATTAAATTATTTATTTAATTATATTGAATGTTAACCTTCACCTCTAATTTTATGCTTATTACTTCTAGAATATCTTCATGCGTTGCACAATACTTTATCTTATTTTAAGTTTGTTGATATAGGAATTACTGGCGAAGCTCCAATTTGTAACGTGTTGGCTAAGATAGAAAAGACTGATAAATAAATAAGGTTAAGCATAATCAGTGATGTTCGGAAAAAGGGGTACGTGTCAATTACAAGTAGCTATCTTAATGATTTTTTTGGGCGAACGGATTAACGAATTTTCAAGTTTAAAGGCCCAAATTACTCGTTGTGATCCCGTGAAGGTTTTGAAACATTTTGAGCTCAAAATACTAAAAAAATGTTGTATTAAATTTTTTGAGCGAACTGCACGACTAATTTTAAAGTTTTATGAACTTCTCAGTGAACTCCTGCGGATGTTTCGAAACATTGAGTGCTCAAAATACTGTTCATTATGTTTTAAGTATTTTCGGCTTTTTGGTGTTGTTTCTCATCATATCATTTGTAACTTTATAATCATATGGTAATCAATTATAAATAGCCAATACTTGAAAAACTAGAAACCTTAAAGTAAAATTTAATTTAATAAAAAATAAAAACAACGACTACGGAAATAAATTTTGTATCTCTACAATCCCTTTCGTCCTAAGGTACAGAACGTTCTTGCATATCTACTTAAGCGCATTGGTGGATTGCTAGTGAAGTTGACGTCCATAAATATTGAACCTTGGTGTAGTAGTCGTGTGCCTTCCACTACACTTTACGTCTCCTTGTAAGTACATTCTGTCCCGTTCATCTTTGCATGTAAAAATACAGAAAGTTCCTTGTATCAGTACATGTAAACATACTGAAAGTAAATTACTGTATAGAATAAAAAAGATTTATAATTTTCATTTGGGTGTAGAAGGCACTCGGCTACAACACTAAGTTTCAATGTTCCTGGGCTTCAACTTCACTAACAACCCACCAAAGCGCCTAAGTACATCTGCAAAAACATCCGTCACTTAGGACGAAAGGGATTGCAAGATATAAAATTTATTTCCGTAGTCGTGGATTTTGTGTTTTATTAAATTGAATTGTATATGATCATTAACTATTACCCACCTTGATTATATCGTTTACATTAATTAGCGAATAATCTTTGTCTTATCTAATTCTATATCAGTGACCTTTGGCTTATATTATCTTTAGTTATTGTTTGCCATCTTCTCAAGGTCATACATGATAGTTTTATCTAAATTCTTCAAGCTGTTATCAATCCATTTACCTTATATCCCAAAATAGTTCAGTATCAATTTAAGTAAGCCAAAATTTACTTAATTTTATTCCTTACCTTTTTTTTTCTGTTGTAACCTCCGAAATATTTGTATTCAGTTATTATTCCCGCTGATTCTGGTCCATTTTCAATATAACTTCCTTACTTAGACTCAATTAATAGAGGTGCAGTCATAATCTTAATTGGCTACTAACGCTATATGATTCAGTATAACGAAATTATAACCTATACTTTTATTTCGTTTCGTTTCTTTATTACAGAATGTATTGTAGAGAATAGGATGAGAGCGTGGGGTAGGAGGTTCAATCTCATCCTTCTTTTTTCGGATACACTCGTCTTTCCTACTAGGGTCTAATCTTGTTGTCCTTATATGGTAAGATGTGCTGTATATTTGCTAATAGTAATTTTTTGGCAATTTGATTGCCTTTCTTATGATTCTAATTATAATTTACTATGCAATTCATACTTTTTGGGTTATGATTCACATAAACACTATTAAGACTAGCAGATGACTATCAAGCGTTTAGGGTACTCCGCAATTTGACTCAGACAACAATCAGACGGGCGAAATCTAATTATTTTCACGAAGCGCTTTCCTCTGTTCCTGACTCCAAATCAAAATGGCATCTGCTTCGCAAAATCTCTCTTTTGCAAATCCTCTTCCTTATTAGTCATGCAAGTCTCACCCGATGAGTTAAACTCATACTTTTTATCAGCCGCCTTCAACAGTCCTCAAACCTCTTCTTTCCACTTTTCATTAGTTCCATTATTTAACTGTAGTAATTTTTATTTTTCCAACATCTCTTCTACTGACCTAATTTTTTCCATATTAAAATCTCATACCAACTCCACAGGGTTGGATGGAATACCCGTTAAACTATTGAGCACCCTACTAACAAAACCTCCAACCCAACATCTCCTAAAGACTATCGTCAAATATCCATCCTCTCTAACCTTTCCAAACCTCTAGAAAGAATAGTGCAATAGTAGAGGAGAAATGGAGAAGCTGGGCCACCATCTGTGAGCAGCCAATCAGGAGCCAGCATTTGGTCACGTGACCTATGGCGGGAAATTTGAATTTGAATTTTTGCCTCGACCCTACCTTAACCACCACGTGGTCTCACCTCGACCTAACCTTAACTATTAGGCCACGCCCCTTTTTAGTCACGTGATGCAGTCACGTGACCCGTGGCGCCTCCTGGGTCTATGCTCCGCCCATATATTTTTAGTCACGTGATCCAGTCACGTAACCCATTGCAACCATCTGGTCTATGCTCCGCATGTATCTTTTAGTCACGTGATCCAGTCACGTAACCCATTGCAACCATCTGGTCTATGCTCCGCATGTATCTTTTAGTCACGTGACCCATTGCAACCATCTGGTCTATGCTCCGCATACATGTTTTAGTCACGTGATCCAGTCACGTGACCCATGAAACCTCCTTTGCTGCGCCCACAAGATTTACCCCCTCCACCCATTTAAGGGTCAGGTACCCACTTTATAGTGCATGAGTGTGCCCGACCTCCATTTTGTTTTTCTACCGTTTGAGATACTTAAGGTTTTGTTGTAGGGTCAGGTACCCACATTATAGTCTGTAACCTTCCCAACGGTTATATAATCATAACCTATAGGATGAAGGGTCAGGTACCCTCCTTATAGGGCATGAGTGTACCCGACCACCATTTTGTTTTTTTTTCTGGGTAAAACATGAACTTAATGAATGTAAACATGAACTTTGAACTGTTTATCTCTAGCATATAAATAATTAGTAGAGTCTCTTAATCCTGTAACAACAGCTGGACCTTGACCTGTTTATCTCTAACATATAAATAAATAGTAGAGTTCCTTAATCCTATAACAACTGCTGGACCTTGAACTGTTTATCTCTAACATATAATTAAATAGTAGAGTTCCTTAATCCTATAACAACTGCTGGACTTTGAACTGTTTATCTCTAACATACAAATAAATAGCATAGTTCCTTAATCCTATAACTGCTTTTGGACTTTGAATTGTTTATCTCTAAAACATAAATTAATGGTAGGGCTTCCTAATATTTAAATAGCTTTTGGACTTTGAACTGATAATCCTTAAAACATAAATCAATAGCATAGTCCCTTAATCCTATAACAGCTTTTGGACTTTGAGCTGTTAATATTCTATCTTTACTTATCTCGCTGAAACATAAACAAAACAACTTTTCAATGTACTACGTTTTTTAATATCTGATGTAGTATAAATAATGGTCTTAAAAGGATTAACTTTTAATCCCTAAAATATATCGACGAATCGAAACGACTGTATCACGCTGGACAATTAATTTAATTATAATAAACAAATCTGACTCGTAATTGAACTCGTATCAGTCCTCGCGATGTCTTCGAGTCCTTTCGGCTACTCTCGGATGTCCTCGTAGCCGTACGAGACTGTTCATCTTCGTGTGTATTCGGACCCCACTTCGATCTCCCTAACTCTATTTATCACCTGTTTATAACACTAACACCCGTTTAAACCACAATTTATTCGATGCCCAGAGAGGTTGAGTGTTGAGAGAGGTTGGTACTTCGAGATGTTGAGTGTACCCAACGAAGATATCCGACCATATACATTTTTTAGACTGTAACCTCCCAATATTTGCATAACCTTTATATTTTCCACTAACTTCTTAATGTTTACATGTTACACAAATTGAAGTTTCTCTCGTCTAGACACGATTGTACTCATTGGGCAATACCCAATATTTACATTTTTCATAACTTAAATTCCCGTAATATTAGTAATTTTATCGTTTTTTTTTTTTTTATTTTAGTTAATTCTTATAAACTTCCAATAGGAAAATGCAGTTCGGTAATAATACCAGGGAAAATGTCTCAACCGAATCCATCATTTTCTTTCAATTCATTGATATATTTTTTTTTGAGTAGGTCTTTTATTGGTTAGACTGCAGCCTCCAATTTTCAACACAGCTTTGTATTTTTTTTTTAAATATATTTTAATCAATTTCAGATATTTTTTATAACTGTTTTTGTCTGTTACTTTATTAATTTTAGTAAATTTTAGATATTTTTTATAATTGATTTTAGCAGCTTTTAATGATTTTAGTAATTTTTATTGATTTTAACGGATTTTAGATATGTTTATAATCGATTTCATTTTAACGGTTTTTCTTGATTACAGCAAGTATATATTGATTTTCGACATTTTTATAATTGCTATTAATTGTTTTTATATTGATCTTAGCTGTTTTTGTGAATTTCAGCGGATTTTCTTGTTACTGTCACTTACCTATATATGAAATATATAATAAGAGAACATATTTCGATCGTGAAAAAGTTTCAAATCACAGTTATCAACGGAAATATATTGGTGTTAATATTTTGTAACATACATTCTTTATTGGTCCTGTCCTGGCGGCTAACCAGAGTGAGAGTGTCAAGATTTATTTCTCGGGACCGCCGAAAAATTAATATTAACTGCCCCAGGTGGGAATCGAACCCACACCGTTCCGAACCGGGCACCCTGGAACCTTCGTCCCAACTTGCCCGGCCATCACGGCCTCGCCATCCAGCTCATACCGTTCCGAACCGGGCATCCTGGAACCTTCGTCTCAACTTGCCCGGCCATCACAGCCTCGCCATCCAGCTCACACTGTTCCGACGTCAGACGTATCGAGTTCGTTCATGTAGTTGTCCATGCCATTATAAAAAACGTCCGTTTGTATAAGATATAATAAACTGTCTGTGTCAGTGTACATAAGTTTTAGTCTCTCTGGTCCGTAGTACGCTAGCATTGAATTGTAATGAAAATCGTACATCCGGACTTTGGAGAGATCCAGAATGGCCATCCCTGCGTAAATAGGTTTGTTCATCTTGATCTGTTCAAAATCCAGATGCACTGCCACTAACGATTCGGTGTATTTCGTCTTGTCCTTAAAAGTTGGTTTAGCTATTAGTCTGTTTAGTCGTCGTTGACTAACTACAAGCTCAATTTTATGTCGTTTTCGCACATCCTCCATAAACTTCCCGAAAACGGCATTGTTCATGAGCTTGTAGAAGTCTTTGTCAAAATCATTAGTGGCCTGCTGTCGATGTCTTGTGTTGAGGTCAATGTAACTATGAAGCCATTGAGATTGCCAGAATCTGAGAGCTCGGTGTACTCGAACTAACTTTAGTCCTAAGCCCATGGCCTGCTGTAAATTCACAAAATGTACAACATATTTCTTCCTGTTGCTCAGAGAGGCTAAAAGTTTTCTGAATTTCCCACCAGGTGGAACTTTATTCTCTCGCAACAGGGGGGAATCGTTGTGCAAATTGTGTAACCTTTCCTGATACTCTATATCAGCTTCAACTATGTAGCCGAAAGGCCCCTCTTCCGGTAAGTTGAGCCAATCTAGAGAGTCCGGATTCTGAACCCATTCGAAACCGCCAGACGGAAGAACTTTCGACATCGCCCATCCGTACAAGTTGTTGGCGTCCAGGTAAGCGATGTATGAAGATTCCTCCTGGGGATCTCGACTTGGGTCCAGATATTTATTACACGCTTTTCCATACCGGTGACTGCATTGGCACAAGCCACCCTTTATCCCCCGGTCGATCATTAAGACCATATCATAATCAGCCAATAGATCTAATTGTACTCCTGGATACTGCACCCGGTCTCGCTTGGGATGCCATCTGCCTTTTTATTTTCTTCTTCATTTAAGTCACGCCCCAACTCTGATCGGCGGGGAAGAATTTACCCGTCTCCTTAAAGTTAGGCTTGGGTAAGTTCTTGTACAACCTATCGAGACTGGAAGCTAGGAAACGGAAGGAGTCCACAAACCGGTTAAGGCGCCCCCTGTCATTCCGAAGGAGATGTATTTCTCCTCAGAGTTGGGGCGTGACTTAAATGAAGAAGAAAAGAAAAAAGTCCGTATTGACGTCATCCCCAAATCTGAGACGGGTAAATTCTTCCCCGCCGATCATTTAGACCTCGTGATCAGAAAAGGAGTGTACCCCTATGATTACATGGATTCGTTCTAGAAACTTCGGGAGACGGTTCTGCCCCCGAAGGAGGCATTTTATAGTCAATTAAATGAAATGCCCATCTCGGACGATGACTATCAGCATGCTCAAGCGGTATGGGATACGTATAGTATCAGAACCCTGGCCGAGTACAGCGAACTCTACCTCAAGGTAGATGTCATGCTCCTTTGCGACATATTTGAACATTTCAGAGATGTCTGCTTGGGAGTATATTCGCTGGATCCGGCCTGATATTATACTGCACCCGGACTCGCTTGGATGGCATCCCAAGCGAGTCCGGGTGCAGTATCCGGGAATACAATTAGATCTATTGGCTGATTATGATATGGTCTTAATGATCGAGCGGGGGATAAGGGGTGGCTTGTGCCAATGCAGTCACCGGTATGGAAAAGCGTGTAATAAATATCTGGACCCAAGTCGAGATCCCCAGGAGGAATCTTCATACATCGCTTATCTGGACGCCAACAACTTGTACGGATGGGCGATGTCGAAAGTTCTTCCGTCTGGCGGTTTCGAATGGGTTCAGAATCCGGACTCTCTAGATTGGCTCAACTTACCGGAAGACGGGCCTTTCGGCTACATAGTTGAAGCTGATATAGAGTATCCGGAAAGGTTACACAATTTGCACAACGATTCCCCCCTGTTGCCAGAGAATAATGTTCCATCTGGTGGGAAATTCAGAAAACTTTTAGCCTCTCTGAGCAACAGGGAGAAATATGTTGTACATTTTGTGAATTTACAGCAGGCCATGGGCTTAGAACTAAAGTTAGTTCGAGTATATCGAGCTCTCAGATTCCGGCAATCTCAATGGCTTCATAGTTACATTGACCTCAACACAAGACATCGACAGCAGGCCACTAATAATGATTTTGACAAAGACTTCTACAAGCTCATGACCAATGCCGTTTTCGGAGGATATGAAGTTTATGGAGGATGTGCGTAAACGAAATAAAATTGAGCTTGTAGTTAGTCAACGACGACTAAACAGACTAATAGCTAAACCAACTTTTACGGTTTCTCTACTCAATCCACTCTCACTAAAATCACCAGTGATATACATACTGCTATGGACGAAAAATAGTTAACAGTACTAATACTTCTTGACTTCTCCAAAGCTTTTGATTCCCTGGACCATTCCATCCTCTTTTCCAAACTAAAATCTTTATCTTTTTCCAAAAACTCTGCTCTCTGGTTTCACAATCTTTCCTTTCCGATCGGTCACAAGCAGTTGCTATACCTAACCAACCGCTATCTTCCTTCCTTACCCTGTCCTTCTTCTCTATCCTCTTTCAAATACCACCTTTTTCAACATCTCCTCTCATCCCAAAAAGACGCTGTCAATCATTAAATTTTAATTCAAGATTTATATCTTGATTAGTAGGAAATATTTGTTTCAATTATCAAACAATGTTTCAACTGCGTGAATCATTTCATTATTTATATAATTTTTATATCCTTCATTCATGAAATCCTGTTTAGTTGTGAGTAATTATTTTTGACGTTTTTTTAACTATGTATTGTTTCATTATTTTCTATTTTCTTTCTTTTTTTTTGTCTTTTCTTTTCATTTTTTATTTTTTAATCAGTACAATTATATTTATTTGTATTCATTTTTTACCAGAAGAATGCTCTTTTTTTTCTCTCTCTCTCTTTATTTACTTTATGTTATAATATAGATTATGGTAAATATCAATTGATTATTATTAATGTAGTATTTGGCAAGACATTTATTGCTTTTTTACTTGCACATACTTGTTATTCTTAAGGGACCTAGTCCCAGAATAAAGTTTATTTTTCTATTATATTATATTCTAATTCTAATTAACATTTGCTTTTCATCATAACTTCTTATCTGCATTTCTCGGTGATGTACTATATTTGGCATATGAAAAGTTAAATGGCTTTAAGGAGAAGACTCGGCAAGTTTCATCAAAATCGTTTGAGCCGTTTTCGAGAAAATTGTAAAAGAATATATAATGGGTTATATAAAGTGCCACTTCTGATTAGTCGCTTTTGACAAATAAATCGCCGTAACATTCCAGGCATATCTTAAGTACCTTATTACGTACCTTATTAAATACCTTAAATACGTAATTTCAGTTTCGTAAAACTTTTCGTTTTTGAACTAGGCTGGTCCAATTTGGTTTGCATTTGATTGAGAGGTTCTGTATTAAGTGAAAACCATGAGCTAAGAACAAACTAACAAGTTATTTTTACGCCAACTGTAACAGTTAACTATATGAATACTTTTTTCGCATGATATAGATAGGTAGATAGAAGAACTTTATTCTGGGACCAGGTCCCTTAAGAATAACACAATTAAACAAATAAAACGGAAACAATATCTGGCCATGAGACTACAGAATACAAGTTAATGTTCACATTTTTGTTGTTAATTAGGTTGTACGGGTTTCTAATTTTCTCCACTGTAAAATTTAAAGCGGGATGTTGTTTTTTTATCTTATCCATTGTATCCATTAAATAAATTATTAAACATATTTTTACACGAAAAAATAACTATACGAATTTATTTTGACCACTATATGTGTATATATATCGACGGTGTCAAAACAGAAAGGCGTCTAAACAAAGAAATTGAGATTTTTAATGAAAAATATTCTTAAGTCATAGTTCTTTTAACTCTCCTTACAATACGTTGCTTTAAACCTAACGTGAAATAAAAGAACTATCGCTTACGAACGCTTTTCACTAAATATCTCAATTTTTTTCCTTTTGGGCGATTACGCCTTTCTGCTTTGACACTGTCGATATATATCTTCATTATATAATTTATAAGATTCTATTATGAAACTGCTTTCCCCTTGAGAATGAAATTGGAAAGGAGTGAGTGACAAAGCAATTACTCCCGACATTGATGTGCGTTGGGCCGTGTCCAAAAAGACCTGAAAAAGATCCTTCTCGCTCGAATACCCGATCCCTATTGGCAGGCAGCAGCCGATCCCATTCCACATCCGCACCTATAGGGTTTTTCAATTAACCTGGCTAAACAAAAGGTCGCTTTTAATAAACGAACGAAAATTGAATAAAAATGTCAAAGGGTCCTTTTCAGTTGTCCCGTTTTTCGTCTTTGCGTTTAATTCTATCTATTGTTATTTTTATCGGAAAAACAGTTGTAGTTTATTTTACTCCTTGTTTCTTTCGAACCATGAAATTCAATCTCATGTTTAGAAAACACGTCAATAAAATTAAATCTGGATGAAGCTTGTCATTATTCAAAATCATTTTTACTGTTAGGTCATTTAAAAAAAAAAAAAAAAACTTGTTATTATTATTAACTCATAGACAATAGAATATCCTTAATTATAATAATTAATTATAGAATTATAGAATAGAAGTGGAAGATCACAAAATCAAAACCTTAAGTCTTCTGTAATAGCAGTAACTAACTAACCAGTCAACATTCAGGACCGATAAAAATTTATTGTATGGTGTGCTCGTGTTACAATATAAAGTGGTTATGTTCTAGGATTGGTATGTCGAAATCAAAATATCATACCGGCTTGAAAATATCGATATTTAAAAAATAAAAATAATCTAAACAAATTGGAAGAAGATTAGGAGATAACCTTTTTCTCGGTATTTACTTCCTGCTGGGAATGAACTTAATAACAGCAATGTCTTAATTATATCCGTCCAGAAATATCGATATGTATGTTAAAAAATCCACGAGCCCGAAAAGAATTTCTTAATATGGTATCTCAAACATTTTGTCATATTTTTTTTTAAACCTATAAAACCAACCATCACTCACTTCAAAGCCTTTAATGTCCATTTTCTGCAATAATGTTTCCTCGAACCATTACATTAAAATTTCGTGCTTGCTCAAGCCATATTTTTAAACGCTCTTCTAGTTCTGGGTATAACTCCAGAATCGTGACCCCTATTTGGCCGAGGTCAAGATTTTTAAGGCCTGACTGTACTTCGAGCTATGCATACCCACAACAAATACTCAAACCATCGGATCCTCATCGGGCGAGGTTCGGGTCCTTACCGTAATTTAAATTATTACAGTTTTAATTAGATCACTGCTGTCGACTTCCGCTCGCTACACCCGCTCAAGAGATAAACAAACCCCCAACGGGTCCTTTTCAATTTACGTGGCCACTTTAACGTAGTTCAAATGCAGTTAATTATGTAATAGAAACATTTTTCAAAATCTTTCAAAATTTATTGGCCGATGGGTTAATGTCTATACTTACGGTCGGTTGATTTAGTTTTATATAATTCCGCATGTTTATAATTATAGTCTCTTTATCATTCTGTTAGTATTTGTAAATATACTCTGATTATGTTTCATTTTATTCCTCTTACTTTTTAGTATTTAAGTTTGTTAATGATAAAGTTTGATAAATTATCCCTCTCATTTCAAATCAAGAGTCAAGCTTCTATATGCTATACCAATGAAGTAATTGTATTTTTGATTTCGATATCAAAGTCTAATCTTACTTCAGACAAACTCGGGTGGGCCGAATTTAAGACCTGAGTGTGCCGAGTTCTTTGTACAGTGAGGTCTTAAACTGTAGATATCCGCCATTTCGGAGTAACGATTCTAGAATAGAAGTACTCTTCTGTCTCATAGAGGTTTAATTTACTGTTCGAAATCTGAGACATGATTTTTCCATTATTTTTTTAAAATGTGTGTAATTATCAACGGAGGGACAGTGTAGCGTTTGAGAGTTTTTAATTTGTTTTTCGCCAAAGTATCATGTAACCACTTTTTTAATGTGTGTGTTTTTCTTAATGGAAATAGACTTGTTAGACCATATCAGATACATTGCCAAAACCAAACTGAAAACATGCGGCGAAATTAAAATTGAATAGAAAAACAAATTTTAACAAACCGAAATTCATTGAAACGATTTCATTCAATATTGCGTACTCTTAAAAATTTTATGATTTAACCAGAATTTATTTTTGGAAATTCGAATTATAAGAATTTTATATTGCTTCGAAGACGAAAATCAATACGAATTATTGGGATATGGTTATTAATGGACTAGGAAATATCGAGTTTATACTTTTTGTACCAAAGAAACGATATGATATATGATTTTTATCTTAAGATAAGGATGGTTCATATCAAAGAGATAAGATATAGCAAGAGAAGTTTCATATCATTAATCATGAGCTCGTCGTCGGGTGAGTATGAAGTTGTTGCGAGCTATTGGTGTTTGAGGAGAAGAAGAAAGGGAAGGTAATGGGTGCATCCACATGATTTAATGAGAAACACAGATCCATCGTAGTTAGTTACAAGAGACCTGTCAGCGTGCGTCTAAATTTAACGAAGTGCATAGGATATGTCCAGAATATTTTCAGTTCCTATGTCAACTCCTCTCAGCTTACCTAGAGAAGCAGAACACTCACACGAGGGTTTTTGTGACAGAACTCTGGCGTCAGAGTTGCCAGAGCTCTGTAAAAGGCGTTTCCACGCAGGAGAAAAACTGGGACAATACTCCCCGCCAGTGGCGGGCCATAGAGCTATGTTGACTGTTGAATCTACGAAAGAGTTGATCGGCATTTTACTAATTGCCTGGTCACGTAGCATGCATTCTCACGTAAGAAAGGTGAGCAGGTACTTCGAATCAGTAATCAGTCCATATTTGTAGAGAAAAGGATCCGTTGGTGTTTTGTTAATTTCTTGGGCGAACGTAATGAGCGGAAGTCGACAGCACTAAAATAATTTTAAATAATATTTAATTGAAGCAGTAATACTTTTAATATTCCCTAATGAATACGAATGTTACAATTGAATGCAAAGCAGTTAGTTAGCGCAAATGGCGCTACAGTATGCTAGTCCGGCGATCTTTGGATAATTTCGGGAAAAACTAGTGATAAAGTTGTATAAAGGACCCCTATTGTAAACTTATACCAAGCAAATTAATGACTTTTCCCGTAAATCGAGAAAATATTAAAAAACAGACATTTCCGAAAAAAAAGTTGAGCAAGGTCCAAAATGGTCTCAGAGCCAATTTTCAATGCGCTATTTGTTCTCGTGGTGTTTCTCTACAACCTTATTTTCATGAAGTATATGTGAGGTTCGATTAAATACCTAAAGAACGCGTTTAAACATAGAGGTCTTTCTCGTTCCGGCCGCCAGTGAAAGTTAGAATAGGGGAAGTGACGACGGGTGGGGATCTCTGTCTAGATCCCTTTTCAGCACTCGAAGCCCTGCCGTCAGAGAGCCTTCTCCATCCCTTCGTCACTTCTCCTATTCTACCTCACCACAGGCGGCTGTAGCGAGTAAGAGCCTTATGTTCAAACGCTTTTTTGAGTATTTAATCGAACCACATATATATTTCATGAAAATACGGTTGTAGAGAAACTCCTTGGGAACAAATAGCGTTTTGAAAAATGGTTCTAGAACCATTTTGGCCCTTGTTCAGATCTTTTTTCGAGAATGAATTTTTTCATCTTATTGCTACTACCGATTTTATCTGAAACATATAAAAAAAATTGTCTACTATTTTTCTCCAAATTATCACGTTGAGAAAGTCCAATGACAATTTATTTCAAAAAATGAATATATTTTCTCTATCGCGCCTGGATTATAATGTAAAGTCCACGTACCACTACTGAACCTTTTCCAAATATATTCAAAATTCTACAGCCATAAAATTGCAACGGAAACGGACAACACCAAACAAAACAAAGCATTACTGCAGGCAGTGCATTTGATTTATGGCCGTAGACTATTTGACAAATAAAAACATAACCCCATACGCAGTTTATTGTTGAAACAAGGAAAATGATAAGAGACAAATCAAGAACTATTTTAAATATTTAAGACTCACTTATATTTCTGTACCTCGGAGGTATCTCTATACCTTTTTAGCGTTTATTTTAATCTCTCTCTCTCTCTCTACTGGTTAATATAGTCCGTTCTGATTTAATAACTAGGCAAGGTCTATCGAAGCCTGTATCAATGTTAAAACCGACTATTTTTGAAATAAGGACCCCTATCCTCTCCGTAGCAATTATTACTTTTTGTAATACGTTACAATATATGTATAAATTATCATATATCCTGACTTTACAGGTGATGAAAGTGGATAAAGTGTCTTTTTAAAAATATATAACGCCCCTTACACTTGGTCTAGGGCATAGTTATCCATACCTCTAAATAAAATAAAAATGAAAAATGTATGTTTAATAATGCTAAATTATTAAAAAATGTACATTGTTTCAGCAACTCCGAGGTACAGATTAAACTAATAAATTTTAAACAAATCACTGATAACAGATAGGCGTCAACGTAAGTTATTTCTAATTTTTATTTTCTAAGTTGTTTCTTTTTTTATTATGTTGTATGTTCCACTTTACTTTCTACATTTCATTCAGAGGTTGATGATCACATCCAAACTTCGTAATCAACAAAGGATGTAGTAATCCAGGCAATGCATGATATATGTACATGCTTAATTTTTTTTTGGCTATATATGAAGTAAGGGAAAGTATTGCGACCGTGAAAAATTTCGAACCTAAATAACCAATTCTCCAATAACCAGTTGTAGCTCAAAAACGAAAGGTTGTACGAAACTGAAATTACCTATATAGGTTTGTCTATGATGTTATAGCAACTTTTTCGCTAAAAACGCTTTAAGTGGTGGCACACATTTAAAGGATGTGGCATTTTATACATTCCTTTTACACTATATTACAATTATCTCGGAAACCGCTCGAACGATTTTGATGAAACTTGCTTAAAATCTTTTCCTTAAAGCTCTTTAACTTTTTATATATGTAATACATCACCGAGAAAAAAATTAAGACGAAAAGAAAATTTTATTTTCGTATAACTCCAAAAATATGCATTTAATGGTAAATGATGTATGTTAATCTTATGAAAGGTAATAAAATTCTCTACAAAACAAATCATCGAAATTGGACTTAACGGAAGTGACACTTAATATAACTGATTTAACGAAACTGAAATTACGTATTCAAGGTATGTAAATACTTGGTGTGTAACAGAAATTTTTTCAATAAAATCACACTTTATGTCATTGATTTATACACTTTTTTTACAATTTTCACGAAAAAGCTCGAACGGTTTTGATGAAACTCGTCATACCAATTTGCAATTAAATGCTCCTTAATATCAACTAGGTCTTACGTTCATTGAAATAGTCCGACAGGATGCCGAATTATCTAAGTGGCTTCCTCTAAACTACCTTTAATTTTGTTTATTTGATATATACAGTTATACCAACCTTCTCTCGTTGATGAAAAATGGATAAACATAAACTAGAAAAGAATTTGATACTAAACTAGAGGAGAAAAAAAAAGGAAAAATATTTTAAGAGTAGTAATATAGAAAGCTTTGGAATGCTAAAGATTTTAGAAAAATTAATATCTAACTTATAAGATTAAAAAAATTTCGTCATCTTTATTAATTTGTTTCACCATGTTGCTACACACCGATTTTACCTAAAACATATATAATTGTTTTCTCCTAATTATCACATTGGAAAAGTCCCGTGGCAATTTATTTAAAAAAATAAACTATCGCCTGGACTATTAGTGATATTTGGAACTTACAGATACCGTTGCATGTATACTGCTTTTCTATAGTTGTACTATATATAACATTGTTTGTATACATACTGTATTTTATACTTATATTTTATGATTTAATTAATTTGTGAAGAATTAATCTAATTAATCTGTGTATTTTATGTATATTCTATATTTTTTTTTATATATTTCTCAATGTAGATTCCTGGTGCTTCGGATCCTGGATGTCCTGATTTTTAAAAAATGTTTTATTAAATAATATAACCCTGAATCTTCGGTTGTCATTAGTAATTACGTTAAATATTCTATGTATTTAAACTAAAGATATAGATTTATACCTATTAAGTTGATTATTAATGAATATAATTATTTTTTAAACTATTATTATAACAGAATTTTACCAAAATATTTTTTTTAATATTATGATTCAACGTCCTCATGCTGGTCTGCTTCGTCCTCGGATCAATACCTCTCTCATATCTCTGATCCTTATATTGCAGAGGTTGCAGAAGAAGGAGTGATGTTTGTTTGTTTTGGTCTTAAGTCCTGTTCAAACTGAGGCGATAGAGATAGATAAGAATTTTATTTACAATGATAGCGACTCTGAGATAAAATGAGGGACTAAGTCTTAAAACATTGTTGCTAACAAAATAAAAACATTTACAATATTAAAATGTTCGTTAGTGATATTTTGTTATTATCAACCAGCAGTCACTTACCATAACTTACTAAAACTATTCTAAAACACCTAACAAATTTCCTACAGATTTTCTTCAACAGATATCACCTATAAGGAATCCGGTGCTACCAAAAATTTCAATTCACAAAAAAATATTGGATACCACGAATACCTCAAACAAGATGGCCCAGTTTCAAAAATATTTTATCCAAAAACTTTGTAATGATTGGCTTGCCATAAAGTAAGTTGATTAGTTTTCCTGGTACAAATTTACATTGCAGTCGCATTATCAGTTTCTACCCCCGAACTTAACGAAGGTCACCACACTAGCTCTCTCTAGCGCCATTTGCGCTAACTTACTGCTTTGTTTTTAATTTTAAAATTAGCATTCATTGGAATTATTACTATTATTACTGCTTTAATTAGATATTATTTCAAATTATTAGTGATGTCGACTTTCGGCAATCTGGGGAAGTTGTACCTAAACCAGTAATAATTTAAATTACGGTAAGGGCGCGACCTCTACTGAAAATGATCCGTTGGGGTTTTGTTTATCTCCTGAGCGAATGTAGTGAGCGGAAGGCGACAGCCCTAATATTTTTAAATAACAACAAATTTAAGTAGTAATTATTTTAATAATTCCAATGAATACGAATTTTACAATTGAATACAAAGCAGTTAGTTAGCACTAGAGAGTGGTAGTGCGGCGACCTTGGGGTGAGTTCGGAGGCATTCACTGATAATACGACCACATTGTGAAGTTTTACCGTATCTCGTTGTCAAAACTTGACATGTGTCGTGAATGGCAGCATCCTATAAAAATATATTCATCCATTTTCCTTAACTCCACTTAGACAATCAGTTAACCTCCAAAAATTAAACAGTTTCCATATAGTTCAGGTGCCTATTTGCGACACACACACACACACACACACACACACACACACACACACACACACACACACACACACACACACACACACACACACACACACACACACACACACATATATATATATATTTAAACTAAAGATACCGAACACAAGGCCTTGGCATTCGCCTGCCATTATGCCAAATATCCATCGTCGGGCGCAAACACGATACCGACAAATATAGTGAACCAGTCAGTCCTGGCGATCAGCCACCGAGCTGGAAAATATAAAGATTTTATTTATAATTCGCTTTTCGTCGATTTGACTTTTAATACTTTTTTAAGAAAAGATCGAGCATACATAAATATAGATTTTCATCTTAATACTCGCGTTTCGATAATAATCCCATTTTAATAATCCCGATTAGTACAAATTTATTTCTTTATCATTAATTCTTATAAATGCGAAGAAGGAAATTGACGAAATTAAGAAAATTAAATTTTGTTGAAAAAAAACTTTGTTACAGTCAATCGAAAGCTAATAAAATTTCCTTAAAAAAAAAAAAATTATCATCGAAATCGGACCAGTATTAGCAGATATGTAGCGTTTTTTTTTTCTTTTTTTTTTTTCTTTCGGGACGTACAAGAAACTCGTACCGTAAGGTGTTCCTTAAGGATCGTTCATAAATAAGGGTCTTAAGGCTTTGTTTTTAGAATCTCATAAAAAATTTAATTTTATTACATTTTTTAGTAGAATTATTGTTATGTATGCAGCACTATATCATTGCAACAATATAATTATTTCTTCTCTCTTTATTTTTTCAGGTAAGTCCTGTTTTATTATTGAATTCCTGTATCCAAGACATCGATGTGTGGTATGTAAATGATCATATTTTGGTTTTTCTTTTAGAATTTTAAAAGCTTGAGTCTCTCCAATAACCAACTACTCAACGTTTCGCTAATAGACACGATTTTTGAAAATACCTTAAATAAATTATTTTCGTCGCGAAAGTTACGTATAACATTTAATCATTCATATAACATTCTTATTAAATTAATAAGAATATATTTCCTTTAGCCAAGATATTTTGGCTATTCAAACGCGCTATTTTTCGCGGGGTTTATGTGACGTCACCTTTCATCTCAACGAAGCTATTTAAACGACTTTATGATTGGTTTTAGTGAAACTTGCTAAATTTGATCTAATTCTGTGATCGCAAAACCATGGAACAAGAGTGAAAACCTTCATTTAAGTATTGTCTTGTGCCTAGGTGCAAGAATATAACGGAAAGTGCACCAGATAAAGTATCTTTTCTCGTTCCAATAGATTAAACTATACGCAATATGGTGTAATATAATAAGCAAGATGGTGTAAAGCCATTCAAACTAGTTTGAATTGTTTTGAAGTTATCATAATGGATACGGCGTTTCCTTCACATTCGAATTTACAATTTGCTTACTTTATGTTTAAAAAAATATCATAAACTAAAAATATTTTGATTATATGCAATACAATGAGTCCACCATACGATTCCCGTTGAGGTACATAAAAAAATATAAGATATAATAATTCTAACTGCATTATATTCTAACAACTGAAGCATATTTACTCGATAAGATAATTCGCATTCGAATGCTTGACTGCGTTTGTTGAGAAAATTATTTTTTCTGCATTTATAGGTTATGTTTAGTTTTCTAAATCAATATGGGAAATTATGTATTACAAGTTTATGTATTACTGAATAATTCAACACAAAATTATCTTGTAGCTATTACTCATTAGATTCAGTAGATATAAAATCTGGATTTGAAGAAAGAAAAAAACCGACATCATAATCAGTCTTTTTTTAGTCATTAATTAATGATCTCACACAACACATGATGAAAGAAATTGTGATATAATTATTGTCGATCATTTAAAGAAAGTACCATACGAAGTAGTTAAACTGACATGACATTTGACGTCACATCGCGATTTAACCAATAGAATTGCGTTTAGATATTTTAAATTTCGCGCGTCTGTAATGCAAATGTGTTTAATTAAAACTTATTATTTAGAAGAAATCTATTTACGTTTTAATCAATAGCAATAAAGATTTAAAAAAATATATATATATCTGAATCAAATATATTTTTCGTGCTTATACCCTATTCCAGGCAGGAAAGAGATAAGTCCACTTAAATACAGAGCAGAAACAACACATCTGATAATAACATAAATACTGTTGATGTAAGATGTTCTGCTTCTGGTCAGCATTTAGGCAATCTTATATTTTTCTCTTCTGCTAATGTCTGAATTGGGGAAACGTTGACTAGTAAGTTGTTTTCAGGTATTTATGATACTTAAGACTTTGTTATCTTCCAATAAGATCGTAGCATTAAATAATTATTACTTGTTTTGGTCACTTTTTTTAATTTTCATACAACCATTAAATAGCTGTTTTACATTCAGCCTATAAAATGCATCTTTCTATTAGGGAGATCGCGTGTTCGCAAGTGGATTCGATCCTATTGTAGTCGATATGTGCCAAAAATAGTCTGTTACGGGCGTTGGCTTGAGCACAAGTCGTTTGGCCACTTCCCATATTGTTAGGTATTTGGTCTATTGTTTTTCTTAATTTAGAGAAAGTAGTATTGCTATGGTCAAACTTTGTTTTTATTTTAATTTGTGTTTTTTTTTTTGTTGGCAATTCTGGCTTTGTAAATTTTAAATGAACTTCACCCCAGATAACTTAAAAATTTAATACCTTAAGCAAAACGTTGCCTAAATTAAATTTACATGTATTTACATTTAAATCCGATATCTGACCGTATTTAATAACATATACCACATATAAAAATATTAAAAATCACAATTTATTGTTTTATATTGTCACCATTATTAACTTTTATCATTCTACTAGCTGTATCCGCACGGCGTTGCTCGTGAAAAGGGTTGCATTTTAAGTACATGACCAAATTTTTTTACGTTTCGAGTTTTTTTTATTTTTATGTTTTAGTTTTAAAAGATAGTGTGAGTAACAGAATATCGAACTATTGTTCTTATCATTCCTAATCATCATTCATCATCAAACTGTAGTTTGTTCAAAACATTTACAAACAACTTTCTTTTTTTTTTAAATATAAAAGATTTGTTTAACTTTGATTTTTATTTTATTTTTAACACATTAATTATATCTTGAACATTCCATCTTACTTATTACTATATGGAATGAATGGAAAAGTAAATAAACGTATTACAGCGAACATAGATTCACCGAAGAAATACGTCTTCAATGCTTTGCCGTGCCTATGCTGAATGAAGGAAAGAAAAAGAAATATGTTTTATACAAAAAAAAAATATATATATATATATATATATATATATATATATATATATATATATATAAAGCTAGTACTATTACAAATGTGATTTTATTATTTATACAACCATAGGTTATCAGGAAAAGCTGTGTGTTTTTTTTTTTTAATTAAGTCATATTTCTTTTATATTTTTCAAATTGAAACTTTAAGTCTGAAAATATTTTCCAAAGGTACTAAGACTGTTTTGCATTTCTATGCTTCAATTATTATAACTCATAGGGGGAGGGGAGGCTACCAGAACTTTCTACGAATCAACTGGTTGCCAACCAAAATTTTTACTGTAAACATTTCAAGACCAAAGTGATGAAAAGTTTTCTCAGTATTGGACTACATTGTTTAGAAATCATCTGATTTCATTTAGACATTTTCTAGGAACATGTTCAAGATGATAATAAATTTGTCATAACGGCATTAAACTTCATGTTTTTACAGGGTTTTTTTCCTTAATCTCCGATTTTATTAACAAATGACTCTTTCACACTATAATTTCACTCTTGTTAAAATGTTTTTGTAGTAAATTAACTTCCATATGAATGAAGCTGCCATGACAAGGATTGCAAAATTACCTATTTTTTTAATAGTTTTCCTCATTCCTCCCCTTAAGGGAGCATTTCGAAATATTCAATACACATAAACCTTCTCCAATAAATTCTCTAAATGATAGTGAAAACCGCATCAAAATCGACTGACTACTTTTAGAGTTTTGCGATCACAAACATACGCAGGCTGAGTTTTATGTATATGGATATAATTGAGTTTCGTGTATTGAGTATAATTCTATTGCCGTTTCGTATAATATAAAACAGGCTTTAGTCATCGTCAGGATAGAAAAAGGTTAGATCCAGCGAAAGCTCATCCTCACATCATCAGTGTTATGATGACTCAGCAAAAACTTATTATTTATTTTTAAAAACCTGGTGCATCATTTTGAATTCGAAACAAGATATGTTTACACCACGCAGTAGGTCTAGGTCTGAGTCAAGCCGAATATAAAAACATATTAATCACCTGAACTCGAAATATCCAAGCGCCTTATTTTTGGCAGAGATAGCTCACACAATTAGATACCATTTATTTATTTATTCTCTCTTGGCCAGATCGTATTTATAATATCAGTGTAGCCCTGCATATAACATGTTTTTAGGTACCAGCACTTGAAGGGAAATCACATGGGGGAAAAACGTACATATATATATATATAACAATGTTTATGTTAAACTGGCAGAAATTGTTTGCTATCATAGAAGGATATTTTGAAATCATATGAAACATAAATATGAAACTTTAATATGAAACATTTAAATAAAATATAAATTATTTTATTTAAATGTTTCATATTAAAGTGTACTGGGAAAGTTAACAAGTTACTACTAGGTTATTACTAAAGTCCTTGTGCATTAGTATAGCTATATTTCAGATTACATATTTTAAACATTATTGAATGCTACTATTCAAAGTAGTTGTTTTCAACTACTTTCACCCATCTTTCTGCCAGCAATTGGATTTGATGTCGGTACCTCTCCTTTGGTTTTGAGGCAAAGAACTCTTCACATCCAATTTTGACGTCGTTGTAATTATCAAAGATCCGATCTTTTAAAAAATGAGCCATTGATCTAAAAAAAAACGTAATCTGATGGTGCAATATGTGGGCTACACGTAGGGTGAGACAAAACATTTCCTCCTTGCAGTTCCGATAATTTTTCCTTGGTCAAACGAGAACAATTCGCAGGGACATTGCCGCGGTGCAAAGTGGCTTGGTTCCTGTTGACCAAAGCAGGGTACTTTGCACTGAAAACTGCATAAGCTCTGTCTAGCTGTTTACAGTAAAGGTTTGAGTCCACTGCCCGACCATCAGGAAAAAGCTCAAAATGAAAAACGCCTTCGAAGTTCCATCAAACACAAAGCGTTATTTTTTTCCCAAACCGATCTTGGCAAACTTCTGGTTGTGCAGTGTTACCAGAATGGGTTTTTGCCCAAGATTTATGGTTTTATTCACACTGTGGGATATGTTTTAATTTTCTAATCATTTATTCTTATCTTATACTAGGAGGTTATTTTGACTAAATTAATAGAAAAATAAGAATTAAACATTTAGAGGTTAAAGTTGTTAGAGGTTTTTCTAGAACCTATTATCTTTCGGATTTTTAAGCAAAATTTTGCACATATCTATTCCCTGCTGGGTATGGGGCTCTGTCAAGTCATGTCGGTCGGACCTTCGTCTTAAATTCCGTACGCCCAGGTTTTTAAGATGACGAGCCATTGTTGCATTAGAACTCCCTACTACGGCCGATAAATCACGAGTAGTTGCATGTCACATATTTCAGAAGAACGTCACCATCCTGACCGATGGGCGACCTGATCTGGGTTCATCTGCAAGGCTCATATTCCCATTGTTGAAACGCCTGAACCAAAGTGCGGCAGTATTTCAATGGATAATTGAATTTCATTCTATGGCACAGATTTCTTCGGCGGCTGTCTTTACGCTGAAACCTTTTTTTCCAGTAAAGTCTCAAAAGACCGCGAATCACGATCTTTTCTTCTGACATTGCAAGTACGTTTTAAAAATGTAAATGAAACCATCAAGCCGACTAAAGTCAAAATAAATTAAAGGATTAGTCAAAGTAAACATTGACATAAGTAGTAGGAACAAAAGCATTTTTGTAGGAATAATTAAGAGAGTTGGAATTAAGGGTTGTGCTCATTACAAGGACTTTTGTAGCAATCTATTATCTCATTCAATTTTCGGTGTAACTACATCACATTTTCCAACTCTTTACATATTTCTTTGTATGTATTTAAATCAACTACATTGCAGGGATATGAGAGGTATAGACCTGCACTGTTAACACTTCATTAGCTCGTATAGGTTAATCATCTGTATAACCATTTGTACATATTTACATTTTCTGTTGTCTTATCCTTTCGTTTAAATATTTACCTTTTATCAAATATTTTAACTAAAATGTTTAATAGGGTAAAACAGTGTTGTTATTTTTATCTAATTAGAAATTATTATTTTATTTTTTTTAATAAACGAAGAGTTTTCGGCTGGATAACGGCTAAAACATAATATCAATATAAGTTTCATATCGAGCGTCTTTTTAAAAAAATTTTTGTTGACACTTTGACTTAATGATTTGTTTTTAATAATTTAAGTTTTGAAATTATAGAAAATGAATTAAATGATAATATTAAAATATCGAAACTAGTGGAATCCGTAAAAAGAAGATGAGGAGGGAGCTAAAAATGAAAATACAAGAGATTCTGTTACAGCAGATGATATTGTCATTAACAGCATTTTTTAATTACTTCTATCCATACATCCGTAATTTATCCATTTAGTGACGAGGAAGAGATATTAGAAACAGACTCTCCTATCAATGGTTTTATTAAAACGGATGATATTGTATGATAGGAATATAAATAATGAACATAAATACTAATTCAAGATTGTTCTTAATGTTAATTTTAATATTTTTATAGAGAAAATCGGTATTAATTATAATAATATTCCTTGAAAGGTGGTATTATAATTATTCTTTCTATTCTTGACAATTTTAACCTCTAAATGTTTAATTCTTATTTTTCTATTAATTTAGTCAAAAAACCTCCTAGTATAAGATAAGAATAAATGATTAGAAAATTAAAACATATCCCACAGTGTGAATAAAACCATAAATCTTGGGCAAAAACCCATTCTGGTAACACTGCACAACCAGAAGTTTGCCAAGATCAGTTTGGGAAAAAATTAAGAGATGCTGTAACTTAAGACAACTTTATATTTGACCTTTGACTCATTTAAGTGCTTAAAGTTAGCTGTGCAGGAATGCCATCTTAAATAGAAAACTTGAATTTAATATAGGTGTTTAAAGGAAACAAGATTTTTTTGTTTAGATTCCATCTCCTGCTAGATGACGTTTGAGATTCCGATGGAGGTTAGCTTAGATGATGACTGGCAGAAATAAATAGCATCACTCAAAAACAGTTCAGCGTATCCTTTAAATTCAAAATATTCATCGGGCTCTCCAGTTGCTTTAAATTTTCAATGATTAATTGACAATAAATTTATTTAATTATTTGTTAAACTGTTTTCAAGTTATGTAACTACCTTCTTCAGTATCTTTTAGAGATCTTTTGCAGAATAGTTACATCACCTGGAAATAACATTTCAGTGCATGTTGGAATTTTGGTCTCCACCTTTAATATAGTTTATTATAAATCTTTATTGTTTTATAATTTATAAATAAAATAACTGTTTCAATGGCCTATACATACACATACGTTATTTATGATATGCTGTTGGGTAACGATAACTCTAGTTACTGAAAAGTAACTGTTTAGATCATTGAAAAGTAACTGGTTGACTGCACATGTAATATGGTATAGAAGGATCAATCTAATTAGGGATTGATAAATTATTTTCCACTTCTATAAATTTATTTTTATTGAAAACTAGTTTCGAATGTTATATACTCATCTTCAGTTCTGAAAACACACAAAAATTCAAAAATCAACAATTTAAATTAGAGTTAATATTGTTATACATATTAAATGATATGTTGTCAAAATACATATACTTATACATATTAAATTAAATGTAATATAGATAGATAGATAGATAAAAGAACTTTATTCTGGGACTAGGTCCCTTAAGAATAACAAGAAGGAACCAATAAAACAGTAACATTATCTGGCCATAAGACTATAGAATACAGAACAATTAATTTTTACAATATCTTCTGTAAAATTAATAAGCAAATAAATAGGTTTTTTTATCGAAAAAATATAATTGATTAAAGCAAACCAAAAAAAAAGAGAAAAAACAAGAAAAAAGTAAAAAAACAAAACAGAGAAAATGAAAAATACAAAAATAATGAATTGATTAGCAAAGTTTGTACATTAAAATCTATTATCCACTTCTGATCCAGAAGTTAATCCTAAACTGAAATTTCGCAATTAGAGAGCATTATTTTGGAGAGAAAGAAGGTGTTGGAAAAGGAGGGATTTGAATGAGGATAGAGAAGAAGCATGGCGGATATTTGAAGGAAAGGAATTCCAAAGGGTAGAGGAGCGGGCGAGGAAGGAGCGTCTAATATAGATAGATTTATATCTAATATAGATTTATATTAGAGCGTCTCTAATATAAATTAGTATTTTAAAACATTTATGAATTATGAATTCAATTAAGATTAGAGATCATATGCACAAAGGTTTAAGTACGTTATATCCAACAGAAAAAGGTTACATTAGTTCTTTCTCGGACTGAACTCATTAATGGAAATGATTGTAATGGAAGAAAGGTAACCATAAATAGAAAACATACATAAACGTTTTGTAATACTAATTTATATTACATTTAATTGTGTGTTTTTAGAACTGAAGATAAATGTATAAAATACGAAACTTGTTTTCAATAAAAACAAATTTATAGAAGTGACAAATATTTACCAATTCCTAATTAGCAAAGTAACTGGTGTACCTCTTTTAGTGTGTTCAAGTGAGAGATGAGAAGTTACTGAAAAGGTATCACAAATATCAGATTTCGTTTTCACTGTTTTTTATTTTCCTCCTGGCTTCAAGAGGATGGTATTTTTATCTAAAATGTTTGTGATTTATTTTTGACAAGTTAAATCATTTTCATGAAATGATTCTTATTAGAGTCAATATTTAAACGCTTATATGAAATAATTAGAAGTGTAAATATTCGTATTTACAAGAGTAGCTACTGAAGGTCAGTCAATACGAACAACTCTCATGTTTATGCGTATGTAGTTGAAGTCGTAGTATAGGTATATTATTGATGTGTATATTATACGACTATTGTTGTATACATTTTAGATATTATTTGTAATAATTATTTCAATAATAGCGCACCCATTATAAGTACCCGAGGTCCGGGAATTATTATATTTAATTAAATGAAAAAAATACAATTATGTTCTACAGTCATGTACTTTATTATTATTTTTTATTTAACACGGGGCAATATCAATACAATTACAATGAACAAATATTTGAGGCATTCTGTCCTAAAACAAGGTATCTGACATTTTTTGTGAATTGAAGTTTTTGATACAACTTGATTCCTTACGGCTTATATCATGGGTTGTTGTGAGGATCTGAAGGAAATTTATTTCATTTAAAGAGGAATTCTGGTAATAAGTTATGGTGAGCGATAGCTGTTTGTAGGCAAAACATGGTAACTAACAAACATGGCCGCCCGATGCAGTCTTTTTGTAGTATTTGAGGAACTTAAATTTTAAATAATAGAAATAGTTCTCAGAACAGCTCTTTTTTTGTGATGACAAAGATGAAGTCCTGGAATATGTTTCTCTATATGAATGCAAATAAACCAGTTACAAGTTACGCCTAAAAACGGTACGAAGAGATGTCTTTAATTCTTAAAGTGCTTTGAAGTCAAACATTTGACTTGAACATTAGTTTGAAACAAACTACTGCAGTTAACATGTTTTACAGCCACTAGGTTAAATTGCATAATGTACTTATATTATTGGAACGAAGCTGATGGAAATTTTTACACTTTCTTCACTATACACTTTCTTGATGTGTACAGAATGGAGCAGAGAGATTTCATTAAGGTCTAAGGAACTAGCTCTTGGATGAAAAAACATTATATCTGCGTGTATCCTTCCTCTATTATTAATTCTTAAATCCGCAAAAAAAAAAAAAAAGTAGTAGCTAATAAATAAATGATTTTTCAATCGACACAAAATAATTTTGTAACATAATTATGTGATTTTTTAAAAGAAAAGTAATGAATATTATGTTTAAAACTTGATAATCCATTTCCCAAAAGCTTTCATTTTTTTAATTGTCATGTTTCGCATCCGAGTGCCTCATTTATGGCAACACATTTATAACAAATTATATTTATAAAATAATTAGGAAAGTTGAAAACAGAAAAAAAAACACGTCCTATGATTTCTTAATCGTCCAGAGTTTATTTTGTTGTACCTTCATTTTTACTATAATATTTAAATTTATGTTATTGTAAAAATGAAGGAGAAATAAAATATTTATGGCGAATCGTTTATTAAAAAAAATATTACTTTGAATGAGACTTGCCTGAAATAAATGAACCAGCACGTTAGTTCTGTTTAATGGCACGCGTTTTACTCTTTTTCATTAATGTTTTTTACTACCGTCCTGTTTTTTTTGTTTTTTTTATGAATGAATGAATAGGTGTTTTCCTGGAGTAAATGATTACGCCAATGGATTTCTGAGGCCCAAAAACCATTATTCTTAAAGTTTAAACAAAAATATTCCGCGAGAATTCAAGATCCTCTTTGCTGATTGATAGACAGAAATTTCTCTTATTTGAATGTAGAATTCGTTTTATTCAATTTTGATTCTGGTTTGTTTACAATATATATAAATTTTTATTTTCTAGAACCCTAAAAATGCTGGAGAGGGGGTATAAATAAATTATTAATGCCATCAATCATTTATTTTAACACCGGAGGTATTGTTATCTGAGTTAGTATTTCACTAATGATAGGTATATATTTAATTTATTGGTGTGTATTATTTTATCCCTTACCGTAAATTGTTTGTAATTCACGGGGTACCTTAGGGTTATTAATAGGAACGTTGGAAAAATGTCAAAATATCTTTATTTTGAAAGAAATATATCGATATTTTTGTCTGATAGCTTTAATTCGATATATCGTTGAAAATTAATTTTTTTTTTTTTTTATATTACCAAAAGGTAATTTCTTTCTTTGATAGGTTTCAGTCATTATTAATTCAATTTTGATTTTCTTTCTTCCTTTTTTAATTTTTTTTAATGTTAAACAATTTAAATATTTGTTTTCTATTTCTTAGTAATAAATCTTTTGAATAATAAATTTTAATATCGAAGTCGTTTTAATTTCAATATCGAAAAAAAAAAAACTTGGAAATGGTAAAAAATCGACTATTGATGACGTAAGCAAGTAGAAAGAAGGAAATCTTAAAAAAAATATTGTAATTATAAAAGTTTTGTCATTTTAATAAACTCCTACTCTACACATTAAAAATAAAATTAAAAAAAATATGTTGTTTTTTTTTTGTAAAAAATGTTTCATATGTTTCCTGTAAAGTTTACTAAATGGTGCTTAAGCATTAATGTCGTTCAGTTCAATATAAAATCTTTTCCTCTTCTCCTCCATCAAAAGATTAAAAATATTAAGACCTGTATATCGAAATATCGATATTTACATCCCTAACTCCTAACTCCCGGGCTCGAGTCCGGCTCTACGAAGTGGTGCCTGTTCTTTCATTGGTTTAGGAGATAAACATGAATGGTTGGCAAATGCGTTCTAAAGTCTCGTTTTGCGATGACAGACCCCTCTCCTTCATTCTTCCCTAGTTCATTGAGTTTACGTAACTTGTTTTCGGTCTCTCAAATTTATAATGGGGCTTACGGTCACATTTTTCATTTGTGACAGAAATAAAACCAGACTGATTTTCACTTTAAATCATTCGTTGCGAAAATAAATGGAATGTCTTCGGTGTGGAACAAGGACTTTTTTTTTTCTCATTACTTGTATTTTAGCATCTAACTAAAAGATTTTCTATTTGCCTATCTTGGTAAATTCTGATTGCTATTCTTAAAGTTATGAATCTCTTATCTGTATTTTTTTTTGTTTTGTAATGAAAAAATAAACTGAATTAACCGTTACGACTCATTACATTAAGGTCTGTTATACCCAAATAGTTATATATAAAAAAAATAATAAACAATTTATTTGGAGTAAAGTTTATTTTTATTTTTTTAAAAACTTTAATATAATGGTTTCTGAAACACTATATATTTCCTCTATCTTCATTATTGTTCTAGATATGAGCGTATGAAACCTTTAATCTGCCGTCATTTTAAAACGAAATTGTTGAGCTCCGTGTAGGGATGATGAAAGAATATCGATATATCGAATTTTTTAAAGAAATAAGTCGATATTTTTGACCGATGGTTTTGATTTAATTATATATATCGATGGTTAAAATTTGAGTATCGAAAACCTATATTTAATAAAAAAAAAAAAAAAAATTAAATAAATCATTTCAGCCCTACAGTGTATGAAATTGCCCAGAAGTGCCTAATTCAGTATCATCGGAAAGAGTGGTTTCGACATTGAATATTTCTGTACCTCACAATTGAAGAACATCAAAATGAGATTATCTGAGAAATATTGAAATATTAACTAATTTTTTTTTCTGGCTTAGTAATAACTTTTTTTTTGTTTTTAATGAAAGTGTTAATTATAAGTCTGATTGGTTTCAATCATGGTTAATTTAATTTTGATTTTATTTCTTCTTTTTTTATGTTGAGCTATTTAATATATTTCCCTAGTTCTGAATAATAAGTCTTTTGGTGTAATAAATGTTAATACTTTGATAAAGTTTTAGTAATTAATTCAATATTGATTTTCTTCCTTCCATTTTAATTTTTTTATGCTTAGTTAATTATTTTCTAGCTCGTAGTAATAAGTTTTTTATTGACTAATGCTAATAAATTTATTTATGTTTGTTCTTGTTGTTATAAGCAAGTGGTACATAAATATTTACTTGTTGTTAATAAAGCTATTACAACTTACATCACCCTACTATTACAAATTGTATTACACTATCCTTCAATACAATGCAAACCCTCCTTTACTTATTTTTCTTTCAAAGGTTAAAAACAAAGAGGCCCGATTTATCAGTATGCGAAAATCGAACTACTGTTTCCATATATTTGAAAACTATCGATACGACATATAATCGATATGGTTGTTCGATGTTTACATCCCTAGTTCCGATGATCATCTGACTTTGATAACAAGTGACTTTGGTGCCAAATCTAAAAAAAATCGGCGTGGTGGTCTGGGAAAAAAGCTGCGGACGGCGTACGGACTTTTTCTACTTATCTTGGAACGTAAACATCAAATTTTGAAGGGAACGTTAATTTTTTAATTTTTTTTTTTTTGTCAATTACAAACAAGGTTAAGATATTAGATTATCTGAGTAGAAAATATAAAATTTCCTGTTAAACCTGTACTTTTTTTTTTTCGCTCTTCCCGTTATTGGTAGAATTAGCGGTATAATTACTGATTAGTTATTTTCGGAATGTTCCAATAATATCTTAAATAATGTATATTCATGCATATATATATATATATATATATATATATATATATATATATATATATATATATATATATATATATATATATATATATATATATACACGATATATTATTAAAATTATAATAATATATAAGTAATTGCTCTAGTAAGAAAATTTCTTGTTTCGTGAATACTAGCACGTAGCATTGGAGAAGACCGTTAGGCATCCTGTGAAAGCTGTGGTCCTTTTTATTGCATCACCTTTGCGCACCACACAAACGAAATATGTCATCAGTGTGTGCAATAGGTTTGGAGGTAAAAGTGATCAACTGAAATTTTTGCGAATATGAGGTTTCTTGCTATCTGCCTTTGCCTGAACCAAATTTACGCTTCATTATTCACAAAATTGTGAAACTATTTAAAAAAAAAAAATTAAAAAGTCATTATAAATTGGATTTATGATAGTCTAGTTGTATAATAGGAAAATTATCGAGACTTGATTTAAAAAATTCCAAAAAGAGGACCAAAGTACTTTTTTTGATTTTCAGTTAGCAAAATCATGAATTGCTTCTTCAAATTCTATTTCTTTAAGTACTTCACTTTCTATCGACATCAGTTGAGATAAATTGCTCAATCTATCTTGAAGCATCGTACTTTTCAGTTCATTATTGATTAGTTTTAATTTAGATATGAACGTTCCCCGCTGTAATTTTCTACTTCAAAGTTCCTTTGATTTTACCTGCTGATGCAAGTTTATATAGTTCTGATGTATTTAAATATCCTTAAATAAATACCGACAATCCATCTCTAGCTTTTCTGCGTTAATGCCATTAAAGTCAGGAGGTCTATAAATAAGGTTTATTGAAAAGAATGGCGTAAACAACCTTCCTTTCCCCTTTGTCCGCGCTAGTTTCATGTTTAATCATGAAGTATAAATGCGTCCGCTTTGTATATATTTTTATTTATTTTTTTAAACGACCAAGAAGCAATAAATTACCTCACAAAAAAAAAATCACAATGTTAAATTAAATATAAATTCAATTATATTTAGTTATAACCATAACCATCTCCTGAAGCTGGAAAAAGATGCATATTTTTTTTATTTCGGCCTGACCTATCGCATTTTTCTTTCCAAAAAAACTCGATATCTGTTCCTGATTGCGTGCTTTCTTGAGGAGCTGACTGAAGCGGAATTATAAACTATATATACTCGAGATCTACGAGACTTCTTTTCTGTCTTGTTGATATTCTTTCATCCTTCAGCACGATGAATCCCTTTCTTTCAGGACCTTGCAGGTTAGTTATAGTTAAGAGGTTTAGGGTTTCCATGCTATTGAAAATTTTATTCGCTCGTTTATAACGTCTTTAAAACCGATTATATATTCGCTTCACGACGTTTTGAATAATGTATTTTAATTTCATATAGCACGAAATTGAGCGTTTTGCTCTTTTGGGGCTAAATTGCACGATTTTGATTTTAGTTGCATACAATTTTATATTTTACACTTTTTTTTTTGTTAAATTACATGATTTCGATTTTATAGAATAATATTGAACTTTGAACTAAATTTTCCAAATTAGATGATGAGTCTACAGAAGTAAGGAGGAATGCCGTCCGTAATACATTTCGAGAAAATCAAGTTTTAAAATTTGGAGCCCTATCTTTCTTCATTCTATAGGTTTTCTTCAAAGGCTTCTAACAAACCGGCCATCCACATTTCGGCTGTTTCTTTCTATTTTATACTGCCAGGCCATAAAGACAGCTTCCATAATTCAGGCCATTAGCGAGCCATAATTCATTAAATTAGATGTTGTTCAACATATTTATGTCACCTAAAAATTTTAATATTCTAGTGACTTGTTCTTCATTGTTACTTAAAACTTCTGTTGTTGTGGAGGAAGGTATGCTATGTCTTGTTCTGATGTCCGTTTATACTGATGATGTTACAATTGTACGAAAATTCGGTCTCTAGTTATAGTCATAATTATAGCCCAGATTTCGTGTGGTAAAAAAACATGTAAAATGTGCAATAAAAACGCCAAAACGTGCAAAAATGTGCAATAAAAATTAAAATCCTGCCTTTCACCGGAAAAAAATCGCATCTACCTGTTTTGTTTACTTGCATATATTACTGTTTTTCATCATAAAGTTAGGTAGGATGGAACATTTTGATCCGATGTGTTCTGAAAGTTCACGAATACTTATTTGAGAATTTATGGCTACATTTTGCACGAATTCATGTTATTCTCGAAATGTGACAAAATGTTTTTTGCCAGAGTGTTTTTTTATTGTCCTCTGATCCGGTTTTAAAGTTTTTAATTATTGCATGGTCGAGTGAAACAATCCCAACATTCTTCCGATACGTCGATAACTCAATCCTTGTCGAAAAAAATTGAACTATTCCTCTTTTCAGGTAGAATTTAATGCTTTAGATTTACGATCCATTGTGGTGAAATTATCTTTCAATTCTGATCATTTGGTCCATTTTGGGTTTGTATTTATATAAGTGTTTAGCATGAGCTGGTAACAAACTAACTAGTTATTATCAAGACAACTAACTGCTGCTGTATGAATAATTTTTTGTAAGGGATGTACGGGTTACTAATTTCCTTCACTTGTAAAAATTAATGCAGAATATTGTTTGTTATCATATCCATCTTTTGTTTTATGTCCAAAGGTTATAAAACACATATTTTCTCCAGAAACTATGTGCTTGAATAATTATTTTGCCTATGGTAGGCGGTAGAACTATGGAACATACATGGAAGGGAATGGAATGGTGAGGATTAACTGGCTTTCCACGAATTTAAAGAGAGAAAAACAAACTTGAAAAACGTTTGAGAATTTCCCAGGAAATTGAACCTTCTTTAGTGTGTTATAAACAGCCACGTATTTCTTCAAGTAACTTCCTTCGTAATTTTGTTAAAATATCTACGTTTCCAAACAGTTTAAAAATATTTTTTTAATTATGGCTAAATATGCGATTTTATGCAACAATTTACACAAAAAAGTTAAAAACGTGCAATTTCATGCAAAATAAAACTTTCATATGAAACATATGTTAATCAGGATGTCTTAATTCGTGTAAATAAATTGGTCCCAGTGAATTTCAAGCCAGCGGAAAAAAAGTGCAATTGCACGAGAATCCTGGCTCTAGTTATTTATAACTATTATGTATAACTTTCTCAATATCGTTATAGATTCATAATATAAATTGCTGAAGGCAGGTATTATCAATATGATTTTGATCTTACACTTGGATTAAAACCCTATAACAGGGTGTCCTTTAATTACTTGAAGACCGGTAATTCTGCTTGAATTTTTAGTGCCAGTAAAAAATCGGGAATTATGCTTGAAAAGCAGCCAATCATCAGAAATTTGTAGCTTTTAGTTTAAACTATTTATTTTTTTTTTCCACAGTACTAAGCAACAATTGTATGAAATATTGCGAAGAAGGTTGATGTTGTTCCCGTTGCCATCTGTAATTCAATGAAAGCTATAAAAAGCCGCCTTCCACTAACTTTGTTCATCAGTCCCTCTCTCTCAAACACGTTCTCGTTTCACGTTCTGTCTCATCTTAACGGGTCGCTCTACCTGCAACCATGCGAACTAGAGATGTTAGGGAACGGTAAGATAATGTATTAGCTCCAAACAGCTCCGATTTTCAATTATAATCGATTTACACTCGTCTTCTTATAATAACTTGGCCGGTTCGTCCCTCGAGGCGAGTGTGGAGCGACAAGGGTAAGGTGTCAGCAGGATTCATTTTATTCACATATTATGATTAGTTTGCTAAATTATTTTATTTTGTTATGAAAAATTAGTTTATGAATACAAATTGTGGAGAAATTTATTCCAAAATATTTATCAATTCTCTGTATATAATACGGTATTATAGATCCCTTTTCCGGCTCTCAGGAGCGATGGATTTTGATTAGTGATGAATCAAAAGATAGGGAATTTCACGGAAAAGAGACGAATCTCAATTTGAATTCTCAAATTCTTATTAGGGCTTAAATAAAAGTAATTAGGGTTTGATCCTTCTATACCATCATGCGGATGACTGATTAAATAAAAGTGATGAAAAAACTGGGAGGTTTCAAAGTTCTAAGGGTAATCGGCGGATCGAGACGGGATTAGCCCATGAAACCTATTGGTCCAGTGCTTTAAATCCTTAAAACCTACCGTTTTTGAGATAGCGCACGATATAGGTCCGCACGGGCCATCTTGCGTACGTGCCGTTGTCATGCCAACTGTATACCTGTAAAAGCAAGTTGAGACTGCATACAAAAACCTTTAAATAAGTGAAAATTTTAATTAAGTAATTAAATTTAAATAATAATTAAATTTTAATTAAGTGAAAATTTTGTTTTTAGGTTTCTATGAATGCTAGAGGAGTTATATATTCTTTCCCATGTCTTCCCTAAAGCACTTTTTAATATGAATACTACACATAGAAAATGGTATAGCTTTGTTTTATGGCTTACGTTTTAAACTGAAGAGATATTTTCCAGTGCTGTAACCTAATTACTTAATAAGTATAAACTGTTACTTCAACATAGTCATTGTAAACTATGTAGCTTCATCAAATGTCTGTATTAAATAAACTTTTTTGGTAATATTCTGTTGTTTATAGGAATAAATATGCTTCCCTAATATCGCTTATACTTTGAATGTATTAGGGATTAGAAGGATCTAGAAGGAGGTTTTATTTATTTACACTTGAAATTGTTTTTGCTCTATACTTTCTCGTTTTTATTTTTGGCCATGCCTTGAGCCCATAGCGTATATAATTTTTCAAATTCATTTTCAAATCCGGATTGTTAACTTTATGGTTCTAATTTGGTTTAAAATTAAATCCAATAAATTTAGGAAAAGCTCCTTGAATTATTCTTAAATTTTTTTGTGTCATATCGCTGGATACTCGGTAGTAAGTTTCGAAAAAATAATATTGTGTAGAATATTTTATCTGGGGAATGATGAGTCGAGTGGAAAATTTAGTTGGCTGTAGTACAGCGTGGAATGGCAAGGTCATAACCATTAAATATAATTGAAATGATATGATCTTTACCGTTGAGATGGGCATATAAAGTTATTGGTTTTGATAAGGGAACAGCCCATAATAATGTAATTCAGCGCGAAACAGATATAAACTTCCGATGTAAATTGAGAATTAGATTGTGGTATGCCAGAAGCTGTATATTTGGATTGTTTCCTTTGGAGAGAGTTATTTCAGCAGAGATTTTTCGTGACATCGGCATCGAACCTTCGTGATCGTCAAACCTTATTACTATTAAATTATAATATATTACTGGGGAGTGAGTTAGCTCAGTGGGTAAGGCACTGTTGACTACCGGGTTCGCGTCCGACTATGGCGGATAATATTTTTAGTCTGCAATATCAGGCCATTCTGAGGCACACTCAGCCTCTATAAAGTGGCTGTCTGGCTCTTCATTGGGTTGGGGGATAACCCAGGTTGTTTACAAGAAACATTTCTTTCTTACCATGGGTTGTAGTGCTATAAGCTTTATTTATTTTTTTGTTATCCTAAAACCACTAGTATAGGTTCAGGTTTATTTACTTTATATCAAATAATCAACATACTATGTGGACTAACCTCTAAAATACAAAATCAAATTTAAAATTGTAACCTATAATATCTTGTTTAGTGAGAAAATTGTTCATTGCTGGAATTACAAATTATAGAGAGTTGGTTAGGTAGATCAGATTAAACAAATTCCTTGTCTATAGGTAAATGACTTTATAATTATTTTTGGTTTTATATTTATAGTATTAATAGATATATGTTTTTAGTTATATAATTTAATTTTTAACGCTGTTATATAAATTGGTTGAAATTAAAAGAATATATACGTTGATAATTAGTTTTTATCGCTGTCACTAATAATAGTTTTTAGCTTACAATGATTTTTAACCTTGTTACATAAATTATTTTAACAAGATGACTTTTGGCTCTGCTTTGATTATCTTGAATTTTGTATTTGTATTTTTAAAATTAATTTTAAAACATAATGTATTACAGATCGTTTTATTTGTTTATTCTAAGGTTTATGCATTCTCTTAATTGTTATTTCTAGTCTGGATTATGTTATTTAGTGTAGGGTGGAATTAATATTTGAATTTTTTAAAAATGGAAAAAAAAAATCATGTGTAATAATAATTGTGATGATGCTAATTTAGAGATTGGCTGTATTTGTATAGGCTTCTTATCTGGAAATAAATGTAAATAAATAAATAATATCTTGTTCAGTCTCATGTGTTGCAAACATTTTTAAGTAATAGGATCAAGACGACAATAAATGGTTAAATTAAGTTTCACGTTTTCAAACTTCAAAGTTCTGTTGAAGATTTTCGATAGAACTCCTCGGGATGCTATCAGAACTCTCGAGAAAACAACCTGTTACCGTAAAAAAATTTCATCTCTTCGGACTTTAAATATTTCGTCAGAATTTTTGGCTAACATTTTTGTCGGAAATCAAGTTTTTTCTTGAAAGCTTTGTTGGCATCCCTCAGTGTTCTATAAATTATCCTTATTAACTTTAGCTCTAATGTTGATAGCAAGGAAGTTATGAGCCTCCGAAGTGAGATGCTGCGTGAAGGTGGCCTCACTTTTTCGGAAGCGTTGGCTTTTGCTTTAATTAGCGGAACTATTTTTTTAAACTTTTTAGAAACTCTAGAACTGTTCGAATGGAAGCCAGAACTCTCAAAAGTTTGTGAGTTTCCACTTCAAACTCTTAAAATAAGTCAATTATTATATCACATTTAAAATTCTTGCCTGGTCATTACGGATATTTTTAGAAAATGATTTGTTTATTAATTAATGAACGCTATCAGGACTAGAAAAAAATGTTTTTGTTTTTACACTGAACCTCTCACTGAACCTTGTATTTTTCCACAATATGATTAATCTTATTTTGATGAGTTAAATACGATTCGGGGTGACCGCTTGTTAATATTTATTCCATTAATTTTAATATGTGCATTTTTGTGATATCTGGAATCTTTTGGATTTTTTTTTTTTTTTTTTATCTTCATTGTGATATTTATCAATGTCCTTTGTTTTAGGAATCTAGTGGCTTCTTCTCCCGGGAAAATCATCTTGTGCATTATGCATCCTATCAAACGACAGCTAATATCATATTTTGATAATAATATATCTATCACTTATTATGTAACTTTGAACCGTGTGACAAATAACTATTTTATCAAGCCTTTTACTCCAGTGGAAATTTCCAAGCAGTCCTTGAACTGACCTAGGCTCATGTGATTCATTGTTACGTTATATAAAGAAAGACAAGCAACACCCGATGTATTATTACTTTTATTTACTTACTTTAATATGGTTCTTGTGCTAATATATATATACTAAATTGTTACAAAAGTCTTTGTGCATTAATTTATTGCTGACATTAAAATCTCCATTTGAATCCTTATTCAACACTGGTGTAAATAATGCATATATCTTTGTTTACTTTGATTAATCTTTTATTTAATTATGTTTACCAACTACATTTAATTCCATTTTATAAATTTCGCTGATAATACTGGAAGAAAAATGTACCATTCGTGGTCTTCTTAGGCACTGCTGAAAAAAAGGATTAAGTCCAAAGGCTGAGGAAATTTGTGCGGTGAAAATGTGATGCATCGTAATACAGAGGCGTTTTGGTTCAGGCGGTTCAATTCTGGGAACAGCCTCCAAGGTGAAGACTTGTGTTTGGTGGAATCATGAGGATGTTTTGCCCTTTGATCTGGTTCCTGATTGTAGGGCTACTGACGTTTAGCTTTATTGTGAACAACTCTTAAGAGCACAAAGAGTTTGAAAAGAGGATTCCCCAGCTTTGGTCAATCATATTTAAGTGATGTTTCGGCAAGTCAATGCTCCTGCCCATCGTTCATTCTTAATCGAAGAAAGATTCTCAGAAACGGAGGGTGTTCGCATCTTTCCCACTCTCCTTACAGCCTTGATATTGGCACTTGAAAGTGTGACAAATATCTATTTTATCAAGCATTTTACTCCAGTGAAAATTTCCAAGCAGTCCTTGAACTGACCTAGGCTCATGTGATTCATTGTTACGTTATATAAAGAAAGACAAGCAACACCCGATGTATTATTATTTGTATTTACTTGTTTTAATATTGTTCTTATGCTAATATATGTATTCGAAAACAACAGGAATGCCAAATCAGAATGTGAGGAGTTTTCCGCCTTGGAAACAAAGGAAAACCAAATTCAATTTCTGATAGAAAGATAGATTAAAGTAATTGGCAGTGATGGCCTATATATTGAAGAAGAATTTTAATGTGTAGATTTTATACTGAAATTTAAATAAAACTTATTCTATGCCCAAAGACAACCTAGTATATATATATATATATATATATATATATATATATATATATATATATATATATATATATATATATAAAAGAAGATGATTCCCTGTAAGGCCTTCGCATCCTCAATGCCTGTCATGGAGTTGTATTACTGCTTCCTTGCGTTAAATGTCTCAAATCTTTTAATAATGACCTGGTCTAAAAACTGTAGCTGAAAATAAGAACATTAGAATGGCCGAGTGGTGGGGTACTGTTGTGGACCGAACAGCTATCAATCACAGTAAAAATGTTAGATACTTTTTTCGATATCTAATTTTACTCATTCATTGAATGTTCAGCTGGTGATCCATGCTTTTGTGTTGGCACGATAGATCATCGGAAACGTTTTTAAAATACCTTGGTTTCACCGACTTGCCTGTCATGAGCAATCTTAATTTTTCAGATTTATCCATGTTGGACGCTAACAATTGAGTTACACGTTTTTACTTTTTTTTTTAAGAGAGATGAATACAAAAAAAAAGAATGGTAAACCAACCATAATTCATAAAAACTGTTCACCTCTCACTCACTCTTCATTCCTCTTATTATAGAATAATCCTTTATTACTCTATTGGATTATGTTTTCTTGTGCAACGAATTAATGTTGAAACTAGTTTAAAATTACCATATGGTATTAAAAATTCCAAATTTAAATGTATATTTAACTATAATATATAATATTATAATGACTAATTATAAATCAATCTATCAATTTTCACTTTTAAAAATGTTTAGAATTCCTTAGATCCTTATCGAAATGCAGGTCATTGTGTTGGCGTATGATCAGCTGATTATGAATGGAGAGGTGGAGGGGATGGAGGAGAGGGGAAGGTGGGGAGTGAACATGGACAAGGTGGGGTGGCAGTTTTGTTCGATACTCGCTCACGCTAACAGCTATCGAGTGACTGTACTACTGACTACACTGTATCCGTCTGTCTCTAACCGCGATGTTGTTGAAAGAGACTGAGGACAAATCTCAGGTCCGAGCTGTCCCTTCCAACGAGTGAGTCCTCTAAATATATATATAATATATACATTATCTATTCCACCATCTTGTCATTTTATAGACGAATAAATATGAACCTCCATAAAAGCGACGATTATGGGATCTATGACTGCGAAAAAAAAAAAAAAAAAAAAATTGACGGGCCTTTAAAAATTACACATATTTATATAAAAATCTGCATTATTAAAAACTATATTTCAAACATGTCATAAATATTTTAAACTGTACTAATACTAACAAGTATTCTTCTTATCAGTCCCACAGAAATCATACCAATATTGACTCACAATCGAATTAATAATCACTTGAGAATCGATTGTTTGAAATCCGGTCAGAGAATCAGCTGGCATTTATTTATGTCTCTGTCATTGCCTCCAGCAGTGGCTATGTAAACATCAACAGCTGTTGTCTATTGCAAAACCTAGAGAAGAAAGTTACTGGCAAATATTTTCGCGTCTTGCTGGTATATATCCTTTTAAACATATTTTTAATTTTATTTAAATCTTGTATATGTATATAGTTTATTTATTTCATCATCTCATGTGATTCCAAGTCTCAACATTGGAACAAACTAATCTTTAAAAGAATGCAGATTTGCTTTATACTGGAAAAAAAAATCAATCGAAAAAGCATTTTTCATTCCGATAATTAAAATATTAATTCTTGCTGCATTTATAATTCAATTACAAATCAATGCCTTCATTATAAAAAAGTTTATAAAATTACTATTACTTTACGGAAGTTTACATTACTAAATTAAATATTTTTGTTATTTTTGTGAAACAAACACACATCCCTTCAATTATCTTTATTATTTTTCTAACATTAATATTTTTTTACCCACAAATAACGAACGTTTCGACATAATTCAACAATACAACATAGACACAGTACATATTTTTCAATTATTTTAATGCAATCATATAATATTCTAAAAACTAAATTATTAAAAAAATACTGCTAATTATTTCAGCTCACAAAAATAACAAAACTATTTAAAGTAAAATTTGTCTTGGCAATTTTTTTTTATTTTCTTGTTTATATTTCTCTAAACTCAAGTGATCTTAGTTTTTTTTTTCTATTGTTATTCATTTTTATTTTATTTTAATGCTTTAAATATTTTATTTATGTAATCATTATTTAAAAAAATAATTTTTCTAAAAACACGCAGATTTGTTCCAAAAAAGTCTTACTGACCGAAACCAAAATCGTAAAAGCGTTTTCATACAAATAATTAAAACAGCAATGCATTATTATAATTAATTTAATTTTTATTGCATTTATAATTCAATCACAAATAAATGTGTTTACTATTAAATACAGATAAATTTCTATTTGTATTTTTTTTTATTTACTACATATTTCCTTATTTTTATTTTTACAATATAAATCTGTTAAATTTCTCTGTGATTTTTTTTATGATAATTATATTTCTTATGTTATTATTACATTTTTTTTGTATTTCCCCTATTGAATGGAACATTATCAGATTTAATTATTTCAGATTCTTTTAACAGTAATGTTATTTAATATTTAATTTCATGTAATTTACATTTTTTTAAATATAATGATTACAATCATTCCGTGTGTGTGCGTGCTCCTATGTCATACGTATATACGTAATGCAAGGTCTTTCCCACCTGATAAGTGAGTGCTCATTGTTTGACACATCGAGCCGTACGTGGGGGCCTTTTAATCATGATGGATTAGCATTTAAGTGTAGGATTTAATTTCAATTTTTTTTTTCCGTCGCTTCTTCGTGTGCGAATATGGTACTTATTTTAATTAATGGCTTATTCAGATTAAATTATTTGCTTTGTATATTAATGATGTGAAATGTACCACAGTATTACTTTTTGCTCGGAGGTAATCATTCTTCTGTTGTGTATATTGTTATTCATAGGGGATTGGTGTGGGTCTCGGAATAAAGCTCCCTTTCTATTTTCTTTTTTATAAATGAGGATAACGATAATTAGTAATTATTATACTTACTACCAAATAATTATTATACTGAACAAAACCTTATCAGTCCAATTAAACTGAACTCGATTTTGTTTTGGGAGGAAATTTCAATTTTCAAACATTATTCTGTACTGGCCTATAAAAAAAAACGGCCCACCTAGATTTTTTTGTTCTAAAACTCAATTATGGGGATAATTAGTGCCATAAGGAAAAAAATTGTTGTTATTATATGAAAAAAATAATATACCTTCAATTACACCCAACAGTCTTCTAAAGGATTAGCGATAAGGTCTGTTAGACTTCAAGTTAGTTGACATGTGATAATTCATGAGAACACATGTCTCCATTTTCCTCTTTTTTTCATAAGTTTTTGCACTTTGATTCTTTTGTTTTTGTTCTTTCTTTATAGTTTAACATTTTTTAATATCAAATCATGGCCATTTTTTGGAGATCGTGGCAAGAATTTGGGCTGTAGTCGAAGATGGTTGAAACGAGCGTTACGCAATAGTGTGTTGGGTATTTCCAAAACAACTGTACGAAGGGCCAACCAAAGGTACAGGGAGATTGAACAGTACACGAAGTCAATTTCTGGGCGGCTTAGGGGAACAAATCTTGCTGACGACCACTTTTGGCGTGATCCAGGCCCTGCGAACCGCCATCAATGATCTGTTGAGACCACTTGAGCACTGCGAACTGCCCTCCAAGTGGATGTTTGTGTGGAAACGGATTGCGAAAGATGGGCTATATTCGAGGACGACAGCGAAGCGGAGAGCCACACCGAAACTGGACCGAAGCCGAGTGGCCTAATCCAATGTTCTCAGATGAGTGCAGAATTAACCTGTTCAACTCTGAATTACCTTCTTACGATTGCTAGAGTACGACCATGATTTGATGTTAAAAAATGTTAAACTAAACAATGTTAAGAAAGAACATAAACTAAACAATGAAAGTGCAAAAAACTTATGAAAAAACAAGAAAAATGAAGACGTGTATTCTCATGAATTATCACATTTCAACTAACTTGAAGCCTAACAGGCTCTTATCGCTAATCCCTTCGAGAACTTTGGTTGGATCTTTGGTGGAATTTTAATATAATAACAACAAGTTTTTACCTTAAAGCCACCCATTGTTGAATTTTAGAACAAAAAAATCTAGCTGGACCGATTTTTTTTTTGGGGGGGGGGACAATGTAGTTCATGTCAATGGAGAAAATTTATGTATTTCGAGGTAGTTCGAAAACCACGGCTGACACTCTATCATAGTCCTGTTACTTAACAGTTAATTCAATATACTAATATCTTGTTAGGCTCCCTTTATAACAGTTTTCTTGCAATAATTATGCTAGTAATAACATTAATAACATGTACTGTCTATTGTCGTGAAAATAATAGAAAGAAATTGGTGATTCATTTTTACATTTCGTTTAATTAGGAGAGTCTTTCTTGTTACATTTTGTGTGATTACATTACCTATGAATTTTTATTACAGTGAAACTTCTGTATTGCGGACACTTATGGGGAAGATAATTTTGTCCGTTGAGAAGGAGTAAATTTAAAACAGAGCACAAAAATTAAATTATACAATCGTGTGCATATTTTATTTTTAATATAAATGTTTCGCGTCAATAAATACGTAAACCATCTACATTGACCCTGGCAACGGTTCTTTCAAGGTCCTGGCAATATTTAACCATTCTAATACTGTTTTGTCGTTAACTTCCAAAAAACGGCACATTCGATCATCTGTCGGATTTACGTGAAATAAACGTAAAATTTTATTTTGATTTTTAATTAAGTTAGACTCTTAGATTTCACCGATTTCAAATTTTGCCACTGAATTACAAATCGATCCCCCTTTTTCCTGATCATTTGTCTTTTCAACCTTCTTTATAGAAACAGACTACCTTGATTTCGAAGGAGGTGTCTTTGTTTCAAATAAGTTGGTTTGAAAATAGTATGTTTTACTTTCTTTTTTTTTTCAAATTAAATGACCCAAAAATTTAGTTCCGCAATCGCAAGTTTGTAGTAATATACATAAATTTTATATGACTAGTCCGTTCTAGAGGAGTGCAAACAGCTGATGGAGAATAAAATTGGTTTCCGCGTCCGGAGCGGAGGGCTCCGTTATAAAGGGGTTAAAATGCATTAAATTTGTACCTTGTTGGCCGGGAACCTTAGTAAAATTGTCCATTAGGAGGAGATTCCGTTATAGATAGATGTCTATCAAGAGATGTTTCACAGTATTTTTTTGTAATTATTATTTTTTATTTAATTTTTTAATTTTTACTCTTTGGCAGGGTAATGTTGATGGTTATTAATTGATACCAAGTGAATTCATGATTAAAAGGTGTTGTGAAATATTATAGCTTACGCAATTGTGGCAGACTGTATTTATGCATTCATCGACAGTAACACTCAGTTCCATGACGGAACGCATGATGCTCACAGAGAATAATTGAAGGCTTAATTATTTTTTGATAATGCAATATATCCTTGAAGCATCATTGTAATAGTATATGCTCTCAATCTAATGCTGGCCATTTCTATCTATCTGTTTGGAAAATGGATCTATCTTTGAATCCTTCCGAAGGATTTTGCTTAAACTTTTTGAATAATTGCAATTTTCATGCAATTATCAAACTTTTATTTATTTTTATTATTAACAGTTATTTATTTTTTCGGTTGTACCTCTGAGTATCTCATTGGTGATAATAGCAAAACTTATAAATTGATTATTTACAAATCAGTCCTAAGACTTGTCTTAACATACACCTGTTCACATGGATCTTTACTACTCAATGAGCACCAAAACCCTGAAAGTATTCCAGAACAAATGCCCGAAAATGGTAAATAATTTTCCATATTTCACCAATAGGATTAAGATCCATTGAGACTTAAACGTGTCCTGAACTACTCAAAACGCGTCCTAAATTACTCAAACGTAAAATTACTAAAAAAACGACACGTAACAGATCATGTTCTTTATTTATTAACAATTTTGGGCTCTCTTCAACCACTTGGATTATTTTTGCTCTGTACTAAGTTCACAGGCATTGAAAACTTACAAAATTTAAGTTCAATCACAACAGAATTAAAACCTACAATTTAGTTTAAAATTGGATTTTTTTTTTTAAATTTTAGTATAAATTTCAACTTGTTTAAGATATAGTATCAGTTTTCCTGCAGTCTTGATGCTTTTTTTCAAAGCATCAAAAGATAACATAACGTAGGATAGCATGTACTATAACATATGTTGCGTTATATGACGTAACATAAAAGAACATGTACTTACATACTTTAAAGATTGCCTTATTAGTGACATAGTAATAATATTTTCAAAATACTGTTGTTTTGTTTTTTCTAATTGTTTTGATTAATTTTACCGATAAATAAATTATAGGTAGTTTTTGTTTGTAAAAGAAATTACATTGTATAAGAATAAATTCTCAATCAGTTATAAATATTTTATTGTAAGTTGTATGAAATAAATATAATTATTTATAAAATCTTCTCTTCGAGAATCATCACTTCCCAATGCAAAAGCAATGCAAATTGTTATGGCTATGCAACAACAAAACTCAACTCCAACAATTCAACAGTTTGTCTTTACACAAACTGTAACATATTTTAGAAAAGCAAGGGCTTCTATTGTAACTCAGAAAAGGGCCGGAAGGGCCGTGTTGTTAAGTTGATATTGTTTATTTATTTACTTCCTTTTGTTTTTTTACAGCTACTACTAAAACGTTGCAAATTATTACACAATGGTTTATTATTTCCACTTAATAATATTTAAAAAATATGTATTCTGTCCAAGTAAAAAAAAAATTAAGCAGTAGGCACCAAAGGAAAAGAAATTTGAACCTTATCCCAATATGATCGCCGTGAGAGTGCCGAACTGGGGCAGTGTTTAGGAAAAAACTGTGTCAAAAGGCTCTGATGGTTAGGACACGCAATCAAGAGGTAAAATGATACAGAGGAAATATTTGATGTGCACTTCAGTAGGGAAAAAAAAAGGAAAGAATAAGGAAACTAAAGGTAGTGCAGAAATAATCCAAGGAAGGATAAAGCAGAGAGATACGAGAAAGTCAGAAGCACGATGACCAGCCGCCCGAAGAATCAGTCTACGTAGTTCATTACGCTATATCTCAGCTAATACTGGTCCGATTTAAACGTTTTTTTTTCCTTTTGTAGGAAATTTCATAAGCTTTCGTTTTAATACAATAAAAGCACCAACAAAATTTGGATTCTACGTATCTTGAAAAGTAGAACTTCAAATTTTGAGGAGAATTACATACATTTTTTCCTTGGTCGATTCCAAAGGTCTATTATTTAAAATAATAAACCAAAATTCTTTAAAATTTATATATATAACCAAAAATTGTTTTGATTATATGTATTTTTATATACTGTTGTCATCCGGAATCATGTAGGTAGATATATAATAATTTGATCATTGTAAATTGTTAATGAAACCTTTATTTTTTATCTATAAAATAAATTACAAATCTACATTTAAATATGGAAAAATAAATAAATGAAAAGAAAACATTCATTCGTTGTTTGGGCGTTATTATTTTTTTGTTTTGAGCAGTTTTGATTTTAGTTTTTGTAATGCGTTTGTGTAAGTGACCTTTTAGTAGAACTTGCCAATTTCTATCTGAATCCTAATAAATTTATGATCATTGAGGTATTTACGAGCAAATAGATTATACTCTAGAGCATGCGGCAAGCTAGGTTACTTTCTGGTATTAAACATGAAAATAATTGATATGGAAATTGATACCTCTCATTAAAATATTTAAATATATTTATTTAAATATAAATATATACGATATTACTGAACATAAATATCTTATATGGCTGTCCAAATTCAAGAGTGTAACATCTCAAAAATGGTGAATTTTGAAACATGCTTCTATTCTTAGCAATTAGGACAATAATAGAAATAGAAAATGATATTAGAAAATAAAAAAGTTATAACGAAAAGAAAATTTTATTTTCGTATAACTCAAAAAGTATGCATTTCATGGGATGTGATGTAGCGTATTGGAATTTACTGAAGTGCTACTTAATATTATCGGTTTTCACGAAATCGAAATTACGTTTTTAAGGTAGGTATATGCTTAGGATGTTACAAAAACTTTTTCGCTAAATTCGACTTACTGGAAATGGTGGAACTTTATATCATTGATTTTACAATTTTTTAGAAAAACTCGTTTTTCAAATTTACAATTAAATGGTCTTCAATATGAGCTAGGTCTTATCCTCATTGAAATAGTCTGACAGGGTTTAAATACCGAATTATCAAAATGGCCTCCTCTAATGTACATTTAATTTCCTTTATTTGAAATAATTAATCTTCACTCATTGTTAGTAGAAAAAAAAGATAAATATGAACAATGAAAGACTTTCATTTAACTAAAGAAGAAAAAAAAAAGGAAAAATACTTTCCCAGATTAAAAACGAATTTCCGGAAATGAGAGTTGTAATGTAGATGTATAATATACCTTTAGAAAGCTAATGATTTTAGAAAAAATAATATCTAAGTTATGCAGGTGTTGAAGGTAATGAAGTGTGACGAAAAACTCATTAACTTCAGTGATTTTCGTAAATAATAACTCTGGCATGCAATGGTTCTGTAATTTAGTTTGTGATAACTTATTCTTATGTATTTTTTAGTGCTGAATCCGAAAGTGGTCTTCATTTTCTTCCATCACGTGAGTATTTTTCGCAAACGCAAATTTCAAAATGCGTACAAAAACGTTTTTCTGTTATAATTTATTCATTTTTGTTGCATCATTTTATAAAACATTATACCTTTCTTCACAGTCAGAGCTAGACGATTTGGTTTGAGACTTATATCTGACGAAAGACATTTAAGAATTTCTTGGTTTCCTTGAGAGAAGTACTTGCTAGCAGCTGGCATCTCATACTCCTGGTTTAGGTACATAGAAAAGGCTTTTCTTCAATATTTGCGATATATTTATTTCCAGGTTGCGAAAAAGCCTGACGTGATGGGAAAAAATAAAGGTCATTTGCGGATCCAGCGCTAAAAAATACATAGGGATTAATTATCAAAAGTTAAAAAACATATTACAACCCAAATTTTGCAATCTTGTGTAATTTATAATTTGATTTAATTAAATGGAAGCTAAATGTTTCCAGGGAAACTAAATGAAATTTCCGGAAACTAAATAGAAACTTTTTAATTTTATTTCAAATAAGGAGGTAAGTGAATGTTATGGGATGTGCGTACTACAAATGCGTACAAATTTTTTTTTTTTTATTTCGCACTGTTTAACTATAACAGAGATAAAAATAATTGTGTGTTGCTTTCATATCCTTAATGACAAGAATTCAGTTTCAGTTGCTGGTGCAACATTTCCCTCTCCTTTGACACAGTTTCACTTCTTGTTTACTTGTTGAAGCCATCCTCTGACTTTCTGAATTCCATTCATTCCAAAGTTTTCAAGGTTAAGCCATTATTAGGTCGGCTTTGAATATATGATTACTTATATAATTATGTCCTCGTTGTATTGATCAGGGAGCCTATCGTTGGGGTTGACTTTCGGGCATTGAATTGATTCCTTACACCGACTTTACTGGTATGGGTCAACCTAACCTGCATTCTGATTTAATAAATAATAATAAATTAATTTGAAATAAAATGAAATACTAAGATTTGGCCTTCAGTACTAGAGGTATCTTTTATTATTAATATATATTTTATTATAACTTATCCGAAATTCCCTCTCTTCTAATATCCGCCATTCTTCTTCTTCCTTTTCATTAAAATTCCAGCTTTTTCATCATCTCACTTCCCAAAAAGACGCTGTATAATAATGAAGTTTTAATTCAAGATTAATATCTTGATTAGTAGAACACATTTGTTTCAATTATCATACAAACTTTCAACTCTGTGAATCATTTCATTATTTTTATATCCTTCAATCATGATATTCTGTTTAGTAGCGAGTAATTGTTTTTGACGTGTTAACTCTGGATTGTTTTATTATTTTTATTTTCTTCGTTTTTATTTTCCCTTTTTGTCAGTACAATTATATTTATTTTATTTTTTACCAGAAGATTATTCTTTTTTTTTTTTCTTACATGTTATAATTGACATTATTATAAATATTAATTGTCTTTTATTAATGCAGTCTTTGGCCTGACATTTTTTTCTGTTTTCTGTTTTACTTGTAAAGACTTGTTATTCTTAAGGGACCTGGTCCCAGAATAAAGTTTATTTTTCTATTCTATTCTATCTAAATATATGCTATATATAATTAGGTAATGTGGGGTTAATGCATTATTATCTCGTTAAATCCAAATCCTGAACTTGTAAGAAAAGTCCAAGTCAAATCCAGGATTTGGATTTAACGAGATGATTTACCCTACATCATCTAACTTATGTATATATGTGTGTATATATATATATATATATATATATATATATATATATATATATATATAATAGCCACAAATTAATAGACTAGAATAGAATGTTAGATTTAATCTTCAATGCGATGACTAAATAAAACTATAAAGAATGAAAAAGAAAATCAGATAAACGTAAAATGAGACAGAGATCGCGAAATTTCGGAATATAGAATTTTCCTCATAAACACATTAAATGAAATAATAGAAAGAAGAAAACTCCAATATAAGAAAAAAAATCTGGTGCGGTCCGCGTATCACAACTTTCCCTCACCGTCCTATAATAATTATCTTTTTAATATAATTTTAAAGAGTTCACATAAACAATACTTGAAATAAACTCAGGAACATTCAATCCTTCACATCTTCTCCCACATAAGTACAATGAAACGGATTTTTAAACAATTTTAGTACAACAATTCTGTAAACTACCTATATATTTTAATTTTGTCAAGTCAGTTTAGTTTCAATGGGAACATTTTTCTTCCATTAAATAATATTAAAGTAGAAATTATTAAGTTATTTTCTGATTTTGTATGCTTATATTACATTATTACAGAACGTATTGTTGAGAACAGATTGGCGGATTGATGGGAGGAGGTTAGGTCGCATCCTCCTCCTTTCGGCTATCCATCTAGGGTCTTGTAGTCCTCATACTACAGATACTCCGTATTTTTGCTAATTCCGGTCCGATTTCGATGATTCCTTTGTGTATTTTAGAGATTTTAATCTCCTTTCATATGATTTCAATGATGATTCATCATAAAATACTTACCTTTTGAATTATGCGCAAATAAAATTTTCTTTTCGCTATAACTTTTTCTCCTACATTTTCTCATTGATATATAGGCACTGCATATATAAAAAGTTAAAGGGCTTTAAGCAGATGACATTAGGCAAGTTTCATCAAAATCGTTAGAGCCGTTTACGAGAAAATTGTAATATCCATGATATAATTACCACTTCCGGTTAGATCGATGATCTGTATATTTGCTATTACTGGTCCGATTATGATAATTCTTTTTTTGTTTTTAGACGATTTAATTGCCTTTCATACATAAGTCTATATATATAATTGACCATAGAATGCATGCTTAAGTTATGCGCAAATAAAATATTCTTTTCATCATTACGGCGGCCAATCGTCTCCTTGTATAAGAATCTTCTTATTATGTGGTATCTTTTGTTCTCAAAAATAGGGCAGTCATATAGGATGTGATGAAATGTTTGTGGTGTCCGTCCATAACCAAATTTATATAGTGGTCGTCCTTTTGTTGTTTGTTGCCATTGTCGAATTCAAATATTTATTGTGTCAGCCAAAATACATTTTTTAATGTGGGTTATAAGAACTTTGTCATACGATACAGCCAGAAGACAATTTCCCGAAGCAGATCTAGCCAACCTATCCGCTATTTCATTTCCAGCTATCCCGCTGTGTCCCTTAACCCATTCTACTTTAACTTTTACGTCCATGTCAAGAAAATTTAATATATTTTTCTAATTTTTTTAGTCAGTAAGTCGTGACAGTTGGGATTTCTTATTGTCCGTATGTATTTTAAATATCTTAGAAGTAAATTGAGATGAGTAGCCTTCAGAACCGCTACTTTTTCTGCTTGGTTGCTTGAGCAGTTCATTCCCAGACGATACTGTTCATCATATTGTACGTCAGCTCCGTCTAGAACAAATGCGCGACAGTTATTTTCCCCGGCTTTGCTGCCGTCTGTGTATATGCCATGTGTATGCAAGTCCTGTAAGTGCGACCTGCCTGCAAGTACTGTTTCTTCTAAACTTTGTTTCAGTTTTGCATGAAAAGAGGGATGAAGCCACTTTTGTATGTCTAGATCCAATTCTATGTTTTCTATTTCAAATTAGTTTGTAATGGTGTCCTTGTTTAGATACTTTGTAAATGGTGGATATCTGTCTGATTTTATGTTCAAAAGGTACAATTCCGGCGAGTAAACAGGCAGCCTCATAAGAAATTGTGTGGAAAGATTTGCTAATCAGTATACCGTCAACCTTTGCACTCTTTAATTTTAAAAGATTAGTAGGCTTTAAAGCGGCTGATTCCCACACAGGTATTGGAGATAAGAGCTTAGGCTAGATAGTACCTTCATAGATTACCTTTAAAATCTCAGATCCTAATCCCTATCTTAGTTTAGCAGTGCTAGCAAGTGCGTTGATTAATTTTAATCTCTTATTTACAGTGTTGTCGATGTAGTAATTCCAATTTAATTTTTTTTTACAATACAAGACCTAAGAATGTGATGTTATTTAAGTTTTCCAGTTTTTTGGAGCCCATATGTATGTTTAAATTAGGAATTTTACGCTTTCTAGTTTTGATAATGTAATTAGACTTATCTGCATTCAAGTCGAGTTTGTTATGTTTAGCCCTATTCTCCCTCTTCTACCATGATTGATTGGTAATCAGTTCAATTTCTGGAAACAGTGTGTTGATTGCCATAATTAAAATGTCATCAGCATATGCAAAAATATGCACGTTATCCAGGCACCGGTAGATAGAAAAAGGGGGTTAACCAAGACATTCCATAAGGTAGGTGAATTGCTGGACCCCTGTGGAGTACCTATCGTAAAAAAAATTGGTGAGACAGTACCTGCCAGTTTTCAAATCTACTGTTCTATTAAGAAAAAAGTCTGAGATTAATTTGAATATGTTCTTAGGAAACTTTTAGTTTTTAAGTTTTCTAAAATCATTGGCCACCAGGCAGTATCAAATGCAGCCGATATGTCCAATTTTAACATTAATACGTTTCAGTTCGATTTAAAGATCGAGTTGATTATTTGAACCGTTTTAAAAAGAGCATCTACAGAGCTTTTCCTGTATATATATATATATATATATATATATATATATATATATATATATATATATATATATATATATATATACATACAGAGCGTTTCCTGTATACGAGTATATATATGGAAATTCCTGTTGTGAGACTAGTATGTATCGTGTAAAGTTACACATACTGTAATGCTTTGCCAGTGTAACTTCTGACTGGTGCATTGAAGTAAAACTTCTTTTTTTCCATTTTTAAGGATTAAAATGTATGTATGGATATGGATTAAAATGAATAAGTGGATTAAACTGAGGATTAAAATTGAACCTTCAGAAGCTATTCTTCAAAATACTTTGTGATTTACATTTCTTTTTGAGAGTTTTATGCGCTAGTCCGTGATCACCCGGCAAAACATGCCTGTAAGTACAGACCTCTGTTGTGGGACAAGTTTGTGTCGTGTAAACTTACTTCTATTTATCATGTTATACCAGGGCGAGTGGAGAATAGCATATTGAAATACAAAACCTTTTTTTGAATACAGTCATCCAATTACATTTCATTTTGTTTTTCAACCAATTCAATTTGTTTCCAATTCAATTTCTTTTCATACTTGCCACAAGGATTTTCAGACATGTTTTAACTTTTTTCGATTATTGCATCAGCATTTTAATCCGTCGGTAACGAACTGTTTTACACTGACCTCTTAAGGCAGTAACAAATGCGTATTAAGCACTAATAAATTAAGTTATTAATGTCATCAAAATTGACGTGGTTTAAACGTGGGATTGAATGTAATGCTTAAACATAATCCTCTAGGGATCATTTATAAAAAAAAATAAAGAGGAAAACTAGCGTCAAAAATAATGGACTTACAGTCATGTAAAGTCGAACTTTGTGAAATCTAGTGCGCACTTACCCCACATCACACAATGAAAAGAATTTGATAAATGAGTAAGATATTCCATTTTAGGAATTGCTGTCATAAATAGTACAAGCTTTTATGTCCAGATAGCGTTACTGATAAGCTGTTCTTTGTATATCAGTTATACAACATGTTCATAAAGTGTTTTGATTTATCTTCTGAATTATTCCGCCTTTGTGTAAAGTTGTATAAATCATTTAATTAGATTAATGATAGCCTGCTTATGCTGAACTGGATGATGCTTATTCTCGTCTTTGGCTATCTTTTTAACATTGCTCAACTCATTCTAATATTGAATTGCGGGTTATTTTCTTATTAGTACCGTGGATAGTAGCATTAACTTGGGCCACAAATTTTATTACTCCGGTAAATGACGAACAATTTTATCGATATTTAATCTATGATATATGTACTAGTATATTTACCATATATTATATTTATATATGGATAGTTTTCAAATATATATGGAAATAGTAGTTCGATATATCAGGCCTCGATATTTTTAATCTTTAGAAGGAAAAGAGGGTTTACATTGAATCAAGGGTAATATAAAATAACTAATCTTAGATTTGTAATAGCTTTAATAGTAATAATTTAATATTTATGATATAAATATTTAATATATTATATTGCTTATAACAAAAAGTATCCATTTAATGAAAAAAAAACTTATTACTAGGACTTCTTGAGAAAGAATTCAATTGAATTGTTAAACACTTAAAAAAAAAAAGGGAAAGAAGAAAATCAATATATATTGAATGGATTATTAGAAACCTATTAAAGTACATATTTACATTTATTATTTAAAAAACTTATTACTAAAAACTAGAGAAAAATGAATTAAATTGCTCAATATATAAAAAAAAATGAAGGATGAAAATCAAAATATAAATAATAATGATTGAAACCTATCAAACTTATCGACCCATTCAATTTTTATATTTGGAAAAAAATCTGTTTTCGTCTCAAATTATACTCAACAATATAAACTCAAATTTTAATATTGATATTAAGATGTATCGAATTAAAACTATCGGACAAAAATATCGATCTATATCTTTGAAAGTATCGATATTTTCCATCATACCTGTATACTATGGTCATATACGACGATCTTAAATTTTCCCTTTCTTTTTCCTTAAGTTTTAAAGGGTTCCACTGGCGATCACCCCACTCCAACCGATCCACGCCAAACGGAACGTGAAACGACCGTGAGTGTGTTTACCTGTGTGAATTTTTTGTGATACTCAGCGGCTGGAATTCCATCTTCCTGAGCTCCACCTCCACCACGCCAAAATCCAATCACTCCAATCGTGAGAGTGGAAAACTGCTGCAGATATAACATAATAAAAAATATTGTGCAGTTTAGTTAAAATTGACGATATTAAAAAATATCGATATTTGAAATCTTCTTAAAAATATATCGATTGTTTTGTCCTATTTTTTTTTTTGTTCGGTACATCGTAATATCGATATTAAAATTCGAGTACCGAAAACCGAAAACAAATTTGATCAAAATATAAAAATTCTACAAAGACGGCGGGTCCCACTAATAAAGGACCTTATTAACCTGTGATGTGGTGTGTTAAAATCTATAGTGGCTGTGTTCTAAGGATATCTAAAGCAAAATATCGATATCGGTTAGCAATATCGATACGTTGATAATATCGGCATAAAAATATCGTTGATATTTTTGCAAAAATAGAAACGAATTAGAGGAAGATTAGGAGATAACCTGTTTCCTGATATTTAAATCCTGCTGGAAATTAACTTAATAAAAACAATATCTTAATTATATTGACACTGAAACATCGATATTTAAAAGTATTGTTAATTCTTTTATCAAATAAAAAATCTAAACAAATCTGGAGGAGATTAAGGGATAACCTGTTTCTTATTATTTAAATCCTGCTGTAAAAGTGCATAATAAAACAATGTAATTATGATATCAGCAGAGTAATATCGATATTATAGCAATCATATCTTTATGATATCGGCAGAGAAATATTTATATTTTAAAATATAGTTAATTCTTTTATCAAATAAAAAATAAAATAAAACTAAACGGATCGGAAGAAGGATACGAAATAACCTGTTCCTTAATATTTAAAGCCTGTTATAAATAAACTTAAGATCTTAATATCTTCAAAAAAAATATAAAAAGTCTTCATTATTTTCAAGGGTAAAAATGATGAATTTAAAACAGTCTTTTTCATGAAAACTTTTACCCTTTTAAATTAAAAATTGTATAAGTTTTCTTGAATGATAAAAGACTGTTATGGAAAATATCTTAATGGTATTGGCAGTGAAATATCAATTTTATAAAAACAAAATCTTAATTATATCGCCACAGAAATATCGATATTTATGTGTTCGTTTAAACGATTAAAAAATATAGAGGCCCGAAATATCGATATTTTTCGATGTATCGAACTAGTATTTTGAAATATTAAAAACAACTACGATATATCTCTATGAATTTTTTGGATATTCACATCCCTAGCTGTGATGCCTCGTAAGTCCAAAAAATAAATAAACAAATATGATCTTAATACCATTTAAAAAAAAAAAATCAATTCTTCATTCTAAAGACATGTCATAACTCAGAAAAAAGTATATGTATTCTACCAAGTAAATAAGTCTATAGAAAATAAATGTTTAAAACTTCATTTTTCCTCTTGAAAAATTGATTCTTTTGAGTTAGGACCTTAAGTCTTAAGTCACAGCTTAAGCAAAGACATATTACAAAATTATTGACATGAATTAATAATCAATTTTATTTTACTTTCACTTACCTATACATGAAATATATATCATGTATCTATCAACTGACAACAAAAGTAAAGCTTTCATTAAAAGAAGGTTAGTAAAATAAAATACAGTTGCACCATCTTACCACAGACAGCACTACTTTATCTATTTAGTTTGATACGATTTTACTTACACTGTACCGTTCATGATCCTGAATTTAGCATGATAAATAAGATTATATATTATTTTATTTTATTATTATCATATATTATTTTCATGGAGTGGAGTTACTACGCCTGGCTCCAGCCTACTTCACACAAACAGTGGCTATTTGTGAACCCAGCCTTTAGTGAGTCATTAACCTCCTCAGCTCTCAGTCTGGCTGCTGTCATGTCCTTTTGAGCTAGTTAGAGTAAAAGTGTAATTACAAATTAATTAATTAATGAGAACAAAAGGTGAAAAACGAAAAAGAATGAGACAAAAATCACCGTAAGGTATGGACTATTCCAAAACAAAGCCTCGAGTCTCTCAAATTGAAGTAAATGACTGAACCACTCACCGTTTCGGCAATACAGAGAACATCAGGACAGAAAAGGATTAGATGGCATAAATACAGACAATAGACTGAAATGCTATGGATTCATGTAGATACTTCAAGACATTGTTGGTCTGATATCATAATTTTTTATTTTGTCTATGTCTCTTCTCTTTAATGTTTTTTAGAATTCCAACTTTACAATTTTTTGTCTCCTATGAAATTGAACTCTAAGAGGAAGTATTTACTGAATATTATATTTATATATTAGTGCGATGTTCCGTTAATTTGGTTTATCTTTTTTTAGACTGTGGATGTAAGATGTTATATCTCTGGTTAGGGATGTTGAACAAATATTGATATATCCTATTATTATCCTGTACCACTACAACCCATGAAGGGTCTTGATAAGGACCGTACTGTTTCTAAGCCAACGGTTGTGCAAGGAGATGATTTGGCCGAAATCACGCTCACCCGCCAGGTTTTTCCCCTGGTTTTTAGGGTTTTTTAGAGGTTGGGTGGGATCCAGGAGGGTCTCCCGATCCCACATGTTCCATCCACGGCTGATAACAGAATAAATAATTATCTGCCACAGCTGGTCTCGAAACCGGGAACATGGTAACATAGTGCCTTACCACTGAGCTACTCCGCAGCCATTGATACATCGATATTTAAAATATATATATATATATATATATATATATATATATATATATATATATGTATATATATATATATATATATATATATATATATATATATATATATATATATATATATATATCGATATTTTTGTTTGATTTTTTTCTCCCGATATATCATAATATCGATATTACAATTTGAGTATAGAAAACCGATTTAAAAAAAATAAAATATGAAATAAGTTATTTTTACAAGAACGGCGGTTTAGACAAACGGAGAACAATAAAACATTGTGGCGTTATTATCTAAGGTGTCTGTGCCCTAGGGATGGAATGTCGAAAGTAAAATATCGATTTAATTTTATCGGTCTAGAAATATTTTTATTTATTGAAAACATCTTAATTATATTGACAAAGAAATATCGTTAATTTAAAAAAAACATCTAGACGAATCAAATTAGAAATTAATCAGTTTTTAATATTTGAAACCTGCTGTTAATATCCATAATAAAAATAACATCATAGTGGTATCGGTAGAGAAATATCGTTATTGTAATAACGATATCTTAATTATATTGGCACAAATATCAGTATTATAAAAAAAAATATCTTAACTTTATCAACACAGAAATATGGATATTATAAAAACAATATCTTAATTATATTGGCAAAGAAATATCGATATGTGTGTGTCCATTTAAAATATTACTATACATTATTATTAATATATTATATATTTTTTCTCGACTTTTTCTTGGCTGGTTAGTTATTTACTGGCATTTGAGATTTTGGTTTTGGAATCTTTTAATAATATATTCACATATTTTATTATTATATTTTTTATTATTAAATTTTGTAGTTAATAATTCAAGTGCTCATTCTTTATCATATTAAACTCTGCATTCCTGTTTAATGGTTGTACGTCTGATTGTGGTTTATTTATGTAGCATTTATATTTGCAATACAGATCACGTGTAACATTTGATTAAAAAAATATATTGTAAAAGAATTGAAGTGCAAACGGCAGGAATGTGAAAAGCCATAATTTTTAGTATAATTATTATTTTGTACAAAATGCTGCTTTGTTTCTCTGTACAATGTTATAGTAGCTGTGTAATGTTACTTTATTGCTCTTTATAATATTATTTTGGGTAGATTCCCACAGATAATAGGACTATCTCATGGAATGCACACAAATTAACACAATAAAGAACTATATAGAGGAACAAAGTGGTGTTTTATACGAAATACTCATTAATTTCAAAATTTTGGCTTGCCCCATTCTTACCCCAAGCCCTTCAATTAATGTTATGTATTCAATAGTATACCATTGAAACAAACTAATTTATCCTTTTTTTGTCAGGTAAGTCCTGTTCCATTTTTGATTTCGGGTATTTAAGACAACGTGTATGGTATGTAAATTATATTTTTTTTTATTTTTCCTTTGTCTCTTCTCTATATATCTTTTAGAATCCTAACTTTACAATTTTGAAAAGTGAACTCCAAGACAGACAAAGATCTAGACACAAGACTTAAAGTTAATGTATAGTTTGAAAATATCCATGGAGCATTGTGAATTGAAGGATCTTCCTTCTATAAATTTCTTATTATTGTTAACTTCTTCTTTTAAACGTTTTGTGGTGCCCACCCTCCTCATTAGGAAATATATCTTATTATTTTTTGCCGTATACGATTCCATAAAATCAATATTATAATATTATTCATTAGCTAAAATACTTTAATTAGGAATTGATAAATTATTTGCCACTTCTATAAATTTGTTTTATAGAAAACTATTTTCGAATGCTATACATTCATCCTCAGTTCTAAAAACACACAAAAAATTCAAAAATAAGCAATTCAAAATATATTTTGGTATTATTATACATATTAAATTAGATTAATATAAATCCGTATTGTAAAATATTTATGAATTATGAATTTAATTAAGACAAGAAATGAAATACATGTTGGTAAGTGAAGTTACATTGTTGTTAGTAGCCATTCCCCTGTAACTTTTTATTTTTTTTAAAGTATTTTAACTAATGAATAATATTATAATTATGACTTGTATAGGGTTTTTCTCTGGAAACAAATGTAAATAAACAAATAAATAAAAAATTGACTATAAAAAAATTAACTAATGCCAAAATATTATATTCATTTTATCAGATTGATATTGACAAAATATCGATTTTATGGAATCGAGGAATTATTTTACAACATGAAATAATAAGATGTGTTACTTAATGATGGGATAGTGCCCCAAAACATTGAAAAGATGAGGTGAACAGCAATAGAAAGAAATTTATAAAAGGAAAATCCTTCTTTCACAATGTTATACATTGAACTTCATATTTCAATCCAGGCGCGATACAGTAAATATATTAAAAAAGAAAAACATTTTTAACAGGTTAAGTTCCTATATCTCAATGTTAAATTTTGACGTATAAGAATGACATTTCAAAAATAATTTTAAGAAAAAAGTTAAGACAATCTAAGTTCGAGCAAGCTTGCCCGCCACTTCAAGGACATTGTCTTTAGGACAAGTCGAGGCCCTGAAGGGACCAAGTGATAAGAAGACCCTAATTTAACAATGGCACAGTTCCATAATATATGTTTGATACTTAAATGTCTTGAAATGAACTGGTGGAGGGCGGGTATTCTGGTAGTATACCTAAATCTTGGACTGTTGGTTGCGCTGGCGTTAATTCCCAAAAATGAAAGGAATCAGTAAATATTGCTGTTAGGGAGGGAGGCTCCTGATGGATATGTAAAATCCGTAGATCTCGGACAACATAAAGTAAAACTAGCATAAACATCAATGGTGGTGATCTGATGACAGCATCAAAATTACTGGTAGTACTCTCAATAGTAAAACCTGTATTTTCTTCAACGCAATACTTGAGCGTAAGAAACATCACCCTGCATTTTCTCGAGCTATCAACCCCTAAGTTAGAATATAAGACTTTGCATTCTGTAGCGGTATAGTCTATTGTAAAAACTGCACTAAATGTTAGTAAATGAGTTCCCATACCTCTTTAAATTATTATTTTTAAAAAAATATTTAAAATATTATTAATAAATATATTCATTTTTTGAAATGAATTGTCATGGGACTTTCTCAACGTGATAATTAGGAGGAAAATAGTAGAAACAAAATGTATATGTTTTAGATAAAATCGGTAGGTACCAACATGGTGAAAAATAAATTCATAAAGACGCCGAAAAGTTTTTTTTTCACGTTTAAGATGTGATTTTTTTTTTTAAATAAAAATAAAAAATAGTTGTTTGCGTTTAAAAGTGTGGAAAAATGAATTTTAAACAATTGAAGTTGGCCAACAACTTTTCACAAAAAAATTAAAAACCGCGCCTATTTAGAAATTTTATTGCAGTATAAAAAAAAATTTAAGCAAAGAAAATTATAACTCTTCCTGGAAGTTGAGTAAATGTAAAAAGGCCCTTCGCTATCACTTTTCAGTGCTCGATGCCCGGCCGTTGGAGAGCCTTTCCCGGCACTTCGTCTCTTCTCCGCTTCCTCACGTCTAGTGGCCGTAGCGAGAAATAGCCCTATGTTTAAACGCGTTTTTTATATATTTAATCGAACCTCACATATATTTCATGAAAATAGGGTTTGTAGAAAAACTCCTTGGGAACAAATAGAACTTTGAAAAATGACTCTAGGACCATTTTCATCCTTGTTCAAATCTTTTTTCGAGATCACCTGTTATTACATTTTCTCAATTTCCGAGAATTTTTTTTTTTTTTTTTGCATAAACTTTTATTATTGATAGGCACTAATTTAAACCCCCAAAAAGTTCCTGCGATAATTGCAAGCCGTTTATATATATATATATATTTTTTCGGAATGTTGCTGACCAACTTTAAATGTTTAAAACTCATTTTTTCCGCATTTTTAAACTCTATTACGTACTCTTTTTTATTATTCTGTAAAAAAAGAAAAAGAAAAGAACTTCCCATCTTAAATGTGAAAAAACACTTTTCGGCAGCTTTATGAATCATTTTTATCATGTTGCTACATAACTTTTTTATCTGATGCATATACAATTTGTTTCTACTATTTTTCTCCAAATTAACACGTTGACGATGATTCCTGAATTGGCGAAACGTTGACTGGCTAGTTATTTGCTGATATTTTTAGATATTGAATGCTCTGTTTTTGGAATGTTCCGATTAAATTTTAACAGCGAAATTATAAAAATAAAACTTTTTTAACACTAATCATACCAAGACTTAATATATACCTATTTCTACCATAGCGGGTCAAATGACCCGACTTTATGTTTCATGCTTGAATGTATGAAATATGGATGTTAGGAAGGAAATAAAAATATAAAGTAAATTTATTATAATTAAACAAAATAGTATGTTGAGCATTTCTATTACAAAAGCAAAAAATAAAAACTTTTAATCCATAGTTCATCGCATTTTTTACGTATAAGTGTTTCCATTGTACATTTTCCGCAAACATATTTTTTACATTTAGAGCAAATTTTGTTGGTTTTATTTTCTTTACAGTATCCTATTTGACATCTCATACGTTTATAAGCATCTGTAGTAGACTTAGGCAACGATCCTTTCGTATTTGTTTCTTGTTTTGGTTGTTCACGGGCTTCTCGAAAATCGGCGCCAAGTTCTTCTGCTAGCTTGAGTAAAAAATCTTGTCTCGAGATATTTTCTCCTGTCGTTTGCTTGTACAAAATCCAGGCATTTATGCCAGCTAAATCAAGGATATTGAAAAAAACTTGGAGAGGCCATCTGCAAGACTTAGATTTTGTAGTAAATTTCCTCGCCATTTGATCGGTCATGTCTACACCAAATTTGGTTTTATTGTAATATGAAACAGTTTCAGGTAAACGTTTATCATTGTTTTCTACTTTAACGAATTTATGTTTAGAACTAAGTAAAAGTACTTTTTTTGTTGGCTTACTTTTATAGATTGTAAGAGTACAATTATCTGTTGTAAAAATTTTCGATGAAAATCGTTCCATATCATCGAACTTGTACTGTCTTGTTTGCTTCGACATTTTTCTGGGTAAAAAATGATCTGTATTACTATAGCTATCAAAATAAAATATAAGCTAGGTACTTACCAAGACTTTCAATTTTTGCCACTTTTTCTTACACTAATAAGCTATTTTCAATCTAAAATTTGATATTTTCTTGAAATTATTCTGAGCTATTTTCGTTGAACTACTTTACGCAACAGTCTTTGGAAGAATGTGCAACTTACTGACTACAAATATGACTAGATAATCTCATAAAACAAAATAATTCTCTCCGGGTCAAATGACCTGTTGTGGTAGATATCGGTATACAACAAGGATTACTCAGAATAAACAAAACAAAAATATTTTTATAACTGTACATTAATTATTTAGAAAAAGTCATGAAGTCAAATGTGCAAACGCAATAAAATTATACGTGCATTTTCAATGGAAAAGTTCAAAATGGGTCATTTGACCCGTTATGGTATGTTTAGTGTTAAAAACATAAAAAATTATTCGTATTTTTTTTCATTTGTATTTGTTTTCATATTAAATCTACTTAACTAGATTTCATATCTTAATTTGGTGTTCGAAATTTGATGATGTTTATTCAATGTCCTGTTGACGTATCATGTAATTATATGTTTTGCACAGCATGCTTCTTCATGGTCAAACGCCTACCAACAGTGCTTGAAGTAAACAGCTTTCACATAGTGAAAAGTATATTTATTTACCACTCCTTTATTTTCTCGGATAATGAAGACATTGTTTCCCTTATATTTTCTGTTTACTAGATTTTAGAAACCAAGTATTATTATTTATATTGTATTTTTTATATACAATAGATATTCCAATAATATTTAAAAAAAAAACCTTGTATATAGTGTATAAGTGTTTAACAAAATATATAAAATTTATTTAATTTTATTCTGAAAGTAATTTTTCATTTTAAAGTATTATATTTTGTTAAATTATTCTAAAGTGTTTCCTAGCTGAAGTAATGGCAAACCTTATGTGTTTATAATTCAGACTCTTGGGATTGGCTTATAATGAATGAATGAAAATAAAGCTATTATTATTATTATATATTAAAGTTGTAGAGCATAGAATTTTGCATTTATAGCAATCTTATTTTTTTCATTAGCGTATTTTTACTTCCTTGTACGAATTAAAGGAAGTATTGTAATCGCGGAAATTTTCGGTTTTCAGATTTCAACGGAAATATCCATTTTGACTAGTTATGTCGTGGCGTTTGTACGTATGTACGTTCGTACGTACCTTCGTATCTCGCATAACTCAAAAACGGTTAGCTGTAGAAAGTTGAAATTTTGTATATAAGATTGTTGTAAAATCTAGTTGTGAACCTCCATTTTTGGTCACTTCTTGATCACCGTAAGTGGTACTTTACTTGAAGGTCATAATTGATTTCCATCAAAAATTATATTAAAATACTATGCAAAACTTCTCAAATTTGCTAAATAGGACTTTTGTATCGATATAAATGTATTTACTATATTTTAGTTAAAATTTGTGAGCCGAAAATGGTACTTTACTTGAAGGTCATAATAAGCTTACATCAAAAATTATATTTAAATTAAATACATAAATCATATGTTTCGGTAATAAAGGTTACAAACGCAATTTGGTTTCCAATACAAATAAACATTTTTATTACTTGTTTTAAGTGGTAAAATTTAGTGTAAAATACTGGTTTTCCTCCCCATTTGTGTGCGTGTGTGTGTCAATAGATGGATGTCGTGACGCCGTGTGTCGTTTTTGAGATTCTGCAATCTTCGGAAACTAGTAACCAAATTCAGGATCACTTTTTGAGCCACCGATTTATAGTTTAATAGGTGTACAAGGAAGTCATGTGTTGTCCACATCAGATATTTTCACATAGATTGATGCAAGAAACTAAGCAATCTTAGGAGTGATTTTCCGCTATAATAATTTGCGTTTTTTGTTTTTAAATTGTGTTTATTTATTATAAGGTTTTTTTATGTAGGTTAATAATTTGGATTGAAATATAACTCACGCCAGTGTTTATTATATTTGTGTAAATCTCTATACTGTATGCATTGTGTGGATATTTTCCATTGAATGTTTTAACAGTGCTGCGACACTTGAATCACGAACCTATTTTATCTCTACTTGCGTCAAGGTTTTATAATTAGAGTATTTTATTGATTTCTTGTTTATTTCGCAATGTCCCTTTTGAGATTTTCATGTAGAAGGTTCTAGTTCATTTTTTTATAGTAATAGAACCAAATATTTTGTAACTCTTTTTTTTTTCAGATAAGTATACTTGGTTCAATTGTTAATCTAGATGATTGGTTTTATGATTTTGATGTTTTAACATATTTTTATCATATTTTTCGGACGAATATATACTTGTTAATACTTGTAATACAAATGTATCGTACAAATGTTTCGTTTGAATATTTTTCTAAAATATTTATTTTTTAATTTCTATAATAACAGTTAACACTAATATAAGTTAATACTTATTATACAAATAGTCATATCGTTTACTGTTTTGAAAATAGTTGAATAGATATTTCTATACACAAGCTCGTTCTTAAAAACTGAAAACAATGTTTTACATTGGCTCTTTTTTTACTATATTGCTATATCTATGTATTCCTATTACAGAGAAATAAGGTAGGTAGTTGAAAAATGGTCCATCTGAGTTGTGTGTCTGTGATCATTTCCCAAGCCTTCTGTGAAGAAGTTGGTAACGAAAGGTTTGAAGCTTTCCGAGATATACAGGGAGTCTCCATAAGAAAGTATAATAATCCCTTTAATATATCCGATGTAGACAAAACATGACTTTTTTGTACGCCTATTAAACTGTAAATCGGTGGCTCAAAAAGTAATCCTGAATTTGGTTACTAGTTTCCGAAGATTGCAGAATCTCAAAAACGACACTCGGCGTCGCGACATCCCCATCTATTGACGCACACACACAAGCTCTTGTTTCTGGAGGTCTCATTCCGTCATTAAATATCGTTTTATTTTAGTAGGTTGCAAGTTCTAAAGAGATTTCTTCGTGTTCCGTGACAACTTAAGAACTGTTTAATATCACTAGATAAAGCATTGGAAATCGACGGTTTCGACATTTTAAGCGGAACTTGTATCTTATTCTCCTGCTGTAGACTTGTTCAGCTCACAGGTGGGGAGGAAAACAAGTACTTTACATTCAATTTTAACATTTAAAACGGAACTAGTCAAAATGGATATTTCCGTTGGAAACTTAAAACCGAAAATTTTCGCGATTAAAATACTTCCTTTACTGCGTAAAGGGAAGTGAAAATGGTTTATTATTATAGCGTGTTAGTGTAAAATTTTATATTATTATTGTATTCCACACTGTTTAGCCCGTTATTTAAGTTTGGCGCATGAACAACTGTCCTGATGCCCTCAAAGCGTACTAAATCCAATTTAATTTTACGTTTAATGTATGTAATTTTACGTTAAAATGTATATTAAATATATACATACCTCAATCATGCATAGTTTCGGATTTCCTGAAAAATTTACAAATTTAGATTTTCCTCCTTTTGCATCTCCGTACCTCATACAACCTAAGATCCTTCAAGTTGACTCATTTTTCCCTTTACCTTCTTCCTCCACCCCGGTCTAGATTCTTAAGCTCCTTATTCTGTCACAAATCGAATTATCCTCATTTAGCTTAAAATCTCTCCTACACTTGGATAATTATACGCAATTCTGCCTCAATTAATTAATTTCATCTTTGAGTTAATCCGTTTTCCCGTGATTACATTTTCCTTATATTTTACGCTCTTAGAAATATAGTTGAGCCTCTAAAATCTGGCACATATCGGACAGGTTAACGTTGGATTATGGAGATTTGTCGGATTATTGTAGTTTAAATTAAAACGTACAAGCATAGGGAGACACTACACTATATGTATATATTTTTTTTGGCAAATGTATTCATACAGATATGTTCGTATTATACTAATAGGAATAAAAAAATAAATAAAATAAAATGCACAATACCAAATACTCCCCTCTCACTGTCTTCTCTGGTCAAAACATTCTCAAATCCCTCGATTTTTTTTTCACTATTCTTTTTGATGTCCTCGTAAATTGTGTGTGGCTTACCCGATAAAATTTAGCCAAATCAGCAAATGTTTCAGCCTTATCCAGCTTTATTAATAATTTATTGTTTATCTACCATAGATAATGTTTTATGTTTTCTTTTGCCGTCTCCTTCGGATTCAGACGTAATTAACCTGTAATTAGGAACTTTAAACAATGCAAAAAACCGTTTAACACACGATTATAAAATGAGGTAGTACAAATTTTCGTCTCTCTCGCACATATCGATCTGCAGTGTCTTGAACGTTTCATCTACACTTTGTGTAGAATTTTCTAAAATATTTTAATCGATAAGGAATAATTTTTTTTTTTAATAACTATTATTAAAAAAATTGTGAACATTTATTTTAGACTTCTTTCATTAAAATACACATTCCTCTACACCATTTTAGTAATATCCTACTTTTCAGGGTATTGTCCCATCTTCAAGAATAAAACATACAATATATGACTCCTCTAAAAACATTTATATCACAATTCAAACAATTTTAAACTATGTGCATAATAATCACATTAGGATTTATTGTGTGTGTATATATATACATATATACATATATGTATATACATATATGTATATATATATATATATATATATATATATATATATATATATATATATATATATATATATATATATATATATATTCTAACGATTGAAAATAAATTTGTTACTTACTATTAATCCCTATTTAGTCCATACTTAATCCATAACAATGTTATTTTGTCTCGTTATAAGGGCATTTAAAATATTTTGCATTCAATGAATTAAAATTAAAATTAATAGAAGCATGTTTATGTATATTCCATTGTTACACTGACCTAAAACCTTCTGGATTAATCTTGTCAACTGTTTCTTATATATCCCTTCTTACATCTTTCTTTATTATTATTATTTAATAGTAAATTACAACACTAACTAATTATTTAATTACTGCTTTTTATTTAAATAATATGTTTCTCAAAGGAATGCTGATTGAATAAGTTTATTATAATTTTAATTTATTTATCATGTCCGCATAAGTAATATTTAATCATCTCGTGTCTGTCTTCATAATTTATTGTGTCTTTTATATTTTTGTGATGTGTATGGCTTCTATTATTTTTCTTCTTATTGTTTTCAATATCTAAAATTTTTGATCTTTCAAAATCAAATTTTTGGTTAGAATTTATACAATGTTGAGATAATGCTGTAGCTTCAACATTCTTACTATTATTAATGTGTTGGTTGTCTTATGCCAAGCTTTTTTAAGGTCTTCCCAGTAGATACACTTTCATAATTCATGCAATATGTTTTATAAGGGACATTTTTTCTTTCATGTTTGATATTTTGTGTTGTATCTTATTATCATCAGATGGGGCAACACCCCGAAATGTTGAATAGTAGAATGGTGTAGAGGAATATGTATTGTAATGGAAGAAGCTAGAAAATAAAAGCCTTCCAGTTATATACATTTTTATAAATCTTCTTTTTTTTAATATACTATTACATTAATACTAAGCAGTATGTGGTGTCTTGCAGTATTTTTTTTTAAATATTAATCCGCAATAATAAAATAAAACTTTATAAATATTAATCAAAATAAAAAAAATAAAAAATTTCACTTTCCTTAACGAATAATTTGAATTTTTTTACTATTATTGCATAAATTTTAATGGGGTATTTTTCAGAGTCCTAAAATTTTCGAGGATATTTTCGGTAGTGATGTTTTCGTATAATATCCACTTCATGATCTAGAAACCGGATATTTTCTGCTTTTATAGTAATTTTGAACTTCTAAAAATGTTTCGCGGTGTTTGATTGGGCTTGTGCTGTAGACCAAACAGCCATCTTCTACTATTTTTGATCCAAACATTTCGATTCTGTTTTGTGTGCGTCCAGTCTAATCCACCGGCTGTGTGGTGTTTACGTCGTTTTCTCTATTTAATTATTGATCTACGAATAATATAATGATGGGAAACTAGTACTTACGGTGATATGCCATGCCTCCCTACTGTTGCCATTTACAGTTACCTGCATTATTTTTAGTTGTATTTTCCTCAAAGATAATAGATTTGTAATCAACAACAATGTTACTATTGTTCATTTTTTTTGGAATTCTAAATTGCTATATAAAATTAATCATATTAGATTAAGAAAAATACCTTGTTAATCCCACAACGATATTGATTAATAGAAATTAAATTACATAATACATGTTTTAATATTTAGTAACGTTTCAGCTCTTATCTATTTTTTGCCATTATCAAACTATTATATTATGTCATATATTACGTAAAATCATCCTACTCCTAAACGTAGTGACAGTCATTAATTTTCAACATCTTCTTTTAACTTTTTTTTTGTGAAATTTGCATATCTACATTTTTTTTGACAAACAAAACAACCATCTTACAAACAATTTAACATTCAAAAAATTAACAATCTAGATTCATAAACAATTTTTAATTCAAAATTATATTTTGGGCAAAATTTTAAATATTAAAATTAGGGATTGATAAATTATTTGCCACTTCTATAATTTTATTTTTATTGAAAACTACTTTCAAATGTTACTTATGCATTCATATTCAGTTCTTAAAACACACTAAAATTCAAAAATAAGCAATTTAAAATACAGTTTGGTGTTATTATTCATATTAAATTATATGTCGTCGAAATACATATACTTATACATATTAAATTAAATGTAATATACATTAGTATTATAAAATATCTATGAATTATGAATTTGATTAAGATAAGAATCAAGTACATGTTGGTTAGATTGGTTTGTAGTTCTCGCACTGAATCACTAATGGAAATGACTGTAATGGAAGAAAGGTGTGGTGTCTGTATGTAAATGGTACGGTTTAGGGAGAAGGTATAATAATACCAAACTGTATTTTAGATTGCTCATTTTTGAATTTTTGTGTGTTTTTATAACTGAAGATAAATGTATAACATTCGAAACTAGTTTTCAATAAAAACAAAATTATAGAAGTGGCATATAATTCATCAATCCCTAAATAGATTGATCCTTCTATACCATCATGTGTACGTCAACTAAATATTAAAAAAATATTGTGTAATTTAATTTGTATTAATAAATATTGTTGTGATATTAATAAGGCCTTTTTCTTAATCTAATGAGATTAATTTTATATAATAATTGATTTGTTTTTGTTGTATGGTTGTTTTCTAGACAGAAGAATAGAATTGGGGGTAAATTTGAATCAATATTTCGTCCAATAATGCTGCATTTAACCGGATCTTAAAGGTTTTGTGCACCTCTACAGTCCCTGCGAATTGTGTTATTAGGTTAAAGATGTGTATGTGCATTGAGCCGGTGTTCGAGAATTACATTCTGGGGGGTCTCGATTTTTTTCTCTCAATCCTACAAGTTTTAAATTTTTTAGTTAAATGCGACCTTAGTGACGGTTTTTCTACTGCTCACGATTCTTTCCTTTCCTTCGTAGGTAGGAAAGTATTGTGATCAGGTCAAAATTTCGATGTGCGGTTTTCTGAGTTGAAAAAAAAGCATTTTCGGCCATTAGTATGTCTGTGTATCTATCTGTGCCACGAATATCTCTTGAACGGGTTAACCGATTTTGTTGCTTATTTTTTCGTTATGTACGCTTTTGTCCCTCAATACCTTTTATCCGATTCGGACACCCTGTGCGCAATATCCGAAAAACGTGTTTTTCTGTAGACTGTAGCGCAAAAACGGCTCATATGCAAGGCACATCTTAGAGAAAAAGCTGGAGAAAAGTTATGACGGCCTGCAAAAAAAAAACATTAGGAATTTAATTAAATTTCCTTTAAAAAAAAATCTTAATTTCTTGTCAATAGCTCCGGCTGACTTCCTCGTAGGGACAGAGGTGATTCTATCCCAACAAGTGAATTGACTAAATAAAATTTTTTTAGATAATTTTTGTTTTCTAATTCATTTATTTAAAAAACAAAATATCTGGTATCAAGTTAGTCAAATACAAAAAATGTTTGCTTTATCTTCCCTGATATTAGTCCGACTAAAACTCGTTTTTTTTTTTTTTTTTGTGCTTAGTTTTGTAAACTATCAAATTATCTTTCAACTGCACATCTATAATATTTCAGGAAATGTATAATTTTTGATTTATCCAAAAACTAAACAAAGATCGACTGGTGTACATAGGAATGTGTGCAGAATAAGTTATAACATGCGTATTAAGTTAAAAACGCTGCATCTTGGCTACAAAGCCTTTAGAAAGTTAATTAAACAACTCTAACTACAATGCCATTAGAAAGTTAATTAAATTGTCAAAGAAAAAATCATCCAAATTGGATCATTATTAGCAGAGATGTGGCATTTTGAACATAGTACACATGTTATTATTCTGCACACGTTCCTGTGGAAACCGTTCCACCTTGGATTAATCAAAAACTATATATTTCCTGGATTATTATCGATGTGCATTTGAAAGATAAAGTGATTGTTTTCAAAACTAAACCTAAAAAAAAGTTTTAGTCGGACTAATATAAAGGAAGATATAGCAAAGTTAAGGAAAGTCATATGAATGGGCACACCTGATATTTTGTACTGTTTTTTAAATAATTGATGAAATATAAAACAAACATTAGCTACAAATGCTTTACTTAGTCAGTTCAGTTGTTGGCATTAAATCGCCTCAGTCAGTACGACGAGGAAGTCAGCCAGCCATTGACAGGAAATTAAGATCCGGTTGAAACAATGCAGGCTGCAATAGACCTCAATTCAGAGGTAATTGTGTTATTTAAGTTGTATTATTTATCCTTATTTTTATTATCTGTTTGTTGCTGAGAATGTTAATTTTTGTTTTTTCTGTTAATTTTACCATTTGTTTCGTTCGCTTTGTTATGCTCACTTTTTTTCATAACGGAGTCACCTTGGAATATATTTAAAATATTGGTGCTTGTCTGTTAATTATTGTGCCAGTAAAAGCATTATCAATAATTTACATACATAATTTATTAAGATTATTTGATTATCGTGGATGCTGTTTTTGAATTGATCTACTGATTAAACATAATATATTTATGTGTGTCTTCCGCTACAGTTGAGCACCTCGAGCGGCGTCGGTATGTTCACCTGAAATTTCGGCGTTTTTAAAGTTTTGCGCTTCTCAGCAGCTCCACCAATTGGTTTTTAGGATTGAAAATTTTTTATTTGAATTGGGTTGATGTTAGGGAAGTATCTTTTGGGAGTCTCAACTTGGTTCCCCCAATCCTCCGGGTTTTTCGATTTTTTTAAATATACGCGCACCTCTAAAAGCCGTTTGCATTTGAAAGAACATTAAATTACATGTAGAACAAAAGAAGTTTCGTCGAAATCGGACCAGTATTAAGCAAAGGCTATTTCAGCTCCAGTTGATTCCACTCCATTTGATACCTTTGGTTTCAATGGCTGGTCAAATGAGCTGAAATCCGGTGTGGAGGGTTTTCTATCTTGTGGGTCAGCTGAGAGGCATAACAATATAATAAAAGTAAGGATAAACTCAGGTACATTAGGAAACTGCCTTTTGTGTGTCTCAGCTTTTTTCTCATCCCTCCCCCTTATTTTGTTCTAATATTTTGTATTTTAGTAAAAATACGACTTTAGTGACGGAGCTCTGCTGCTTACGGATTTTTGTTTTTCATCCGTTGCGTAACATTCACATATAGTTACTTTATTAAAAAATTAAATAATAATTGATAGAATGAAAATTATAAAGAAATTAGAATTGTCTGACATGCGTCGTGTCGCAATATATTACCTATTCCATTAATTGTCTGTCACGTGTCGTTTCGTTTAATATAAAACTACCTTAAGAAAACGAAAAACAAACGACAAAACCACAATAGAAGCGACGTTGAGCAAAGCTATCTAAGTGCTAAATATTAATGGACATGGAAAATGGGCTATCATTTAAAAGGAAAGGACAGGCGTGGCGTGGACAAATAGACACCATCTTTTGGCACATTTATCTACTGAATAAAGATAATAAATGGAGTTAAATCTGTTTGGCGCGACATTGGCAATAATACGCACAGGTAGATTATTTTGGTGTGATATTATTTTTTTATATTTTTGGCACTAATATGACTTTTTTCCACAACGCCTCAATTCGTATAACTAAATAATCGACTGCAGAATGAAATATAGTAAGGTAACATAGTGTACATTTAGCGTTTCGTGTTAAGTGCGTAATCGTCTCATTAAATCCAAACCCATAAGTGGTAAGATCTGTCCTTTAAGGAGCATGAAGTCTAAACACTGATGTATCAGAAATCAACCAAGAGAATTTATATATATATATATATATATATATATATATATATATATATATATATATATATATATATATATATATATATATATATATATATATATATCAATCAGACTTCTCCAAAACTTCCATAATCGTGCTCTAGAGGTTATGAAACGAATAGAAAACGCAGTCCTGCCCCTCACCGCCGTCCTTCGGCAATAATCTATTTTATTCGGGGCAAGCTACGACTAAAAATGCGCCTGCTATAAAATTCATGAAAATATAAGCTTTTAACATTGAAATAGTTTTCACTTCAAATATTTGAATAACTAGTTGGCCCATGCGTTCAGGGCCGTAGTATATTAGTCAGTCATAAAAGTAGATGGTACTTGTGACGAAAAACGTTGTAGAAATTCGGTTGCACTTTACGCCATTGAATATTTGTTTTCACGGTTTGGGATTTGGTGATGTGGGATTGAAAACAGAAATGAATGAAAAGTAATTGTGCTAGTTTATCGTAGTTAGTTTATTGTATGAACAGTAATATAATGTAGGAATAAAGCAAACCTAAATGTTAAAGATTGTTCAGGACAAGTGTCAAGTAGGAAATAAAAAATCTGATGTGGACACCTCATGACTTCTTTTTACGCCTAATAAACTATAAATCGGTGGATCAAAAAGTGATCCTAAATTTGGTTACTAGTTTTCGAAGATAGCAGTATCTCAAAAACGATACCCGGCGTCGCGACGTCCATCTATTGACACACATACAGCAGACACACACACTCAAGCTCTTGTTTCTGAAAGTCTCATTCCGTTATTATATGACATTTTCTTTCAGTAGGTAATAAGTTCCCAAGAGATTTCTTCGTGTTCTGTGACATTAGAACTGTCAATGTCACAGTTAAAGCATTGGAAATCAACGGATTCAACATTTTAAGCAGAAGAACCCGCTTAACTTATATCTTATGCTCCTGCTGCAGACTTGTTCAGCTAACAAATGGAGAGGAAAATAAGTATTTTACGCCCAGTTTTAACACTTGAAACAAGTAATCAAATTGTTTAATTAGAGTGGAAAAAAAATCGCGTTTGTAACCTTTATCACCGAACCACATGATCTCGGTTTAGATGTTAATTACCTTTTGATGTAAGTTTCTTATGGCATTCAAGCAAAGTATTCGGGTCAACAATTTCAACCAAAATCTATTAAATATTAGTTATATTAATATGAAAGTCTTATTTACCAAATTTGAGATGTTTTACATTATATTTTAGTATAATTTTTTATGAAAGTTTATAGTGACCTTCAAGTAAAGTACCACCTCTTGTTTACCGATTTAGATCAAAATCTATTTTGTTATCTTAATAAATATATAAATCATAAATACCAAATTTGATAAGTTTTTTGACCTGAAAGGGAGGTTCACAACTAGATGTTGCATCAATCCCAAATACAAGATTTTAAATTTCTACGGCTAACCGTTTTTCAGCTATGCGAGATACGAACGTACGTATGTACAGATGTTACGACGGAACTAGTCAAAATGGATTCAGGGATGGTCAAAATGGATATTTCCGTTGAAATCTGAAAACCGAAAATTTTCGCGATTACAATACTTTCTTTCCTGCGTACAAGAAAGTAAAACATTCAATTTTTAATTGTTTGATTATTTTTCATAATTAGCGATGATGCTATCATTAATATGATGACTAAATCATTGTTTTGATAAAGTATTAAAGGAAACAGTAAAGTATTAAGGGTGATATGGCGTACCGACAAAAAAAATATCTTTAAGGAGAATTCTTTAGGCTAGTCTTGGCTCTATTGTATATAGAAAAGCAGGTTTTGGGCTATTGCTCACAGAATGATTTTATTATTTCTCAAAATGGTGGTTCGATCATTGGTTTTTATGAAGTATTAAGAGAGTATTAGGGAGATAAGGCGTATCGACAAAAAACACCTTTGAGAAGCAATATATAAGGATATCGAAACAAAGGCAATGTATGTACATAATACGTATTGGTTTTATAGAAGAAAATGGGATACATCAGCGACGTTTTTTAGGCCCTGTTAATAGCATGCCTTCTTATAAAAGAATTTGAAACAATTCTTTTTATTACCATAAATGTTATTCGTAAAAATCAGATGTGTTATTTTGTTCGTATAGTCTGAAATTGTGATGCTAAATAATATCTTAAGATAATGAATTATATTGTTAATATTATCAATTACATTAATTTATATTTTAATTTCACATTGTCATTTATTATCATTATATATTGTTAGTTACATAATACAACTCTTCTGCTTTATTCATTAACTTTACAATTTCTTTTCATGGTCAAATTATATTTTTCATCTAAATAATAAAAAATAAAAAAATAAAAGAGGGAAATCTCTTACATTCTCAATGCATTTTTCTGCATTTATTTTCACTAAAATTTAATCTACGGGAACACTATATTAATCTGTACCACTACAACCCTTGAAGGGTCTTGGGTTCAGTACTTGGTAAGAACCGTACTGTTTTTAAGTCAACGGTTGTACAAGGATATGATTTGGCCGACATAATGCTCAACCGCCAGTTTTTCCCCTCAATTAAGAGTACCCACTTTATAGAGGCTGGGTGAGCCCCAGAGAGGGTCTCCCTATCCAACGGGGTCGTTCCACGGCAGAAAAGAGAATTAATAATTACTTGCCACAGCCGATCTCGAACCCGACACAATAAAGAAAGTATTGTAATCACGAAAATTTACTGTTTTCAGGTCAAACGGAAATATCCATTTTGACTATCCCTGAATCCATTTTGACAAATTTCGTCGTGACGGCTGTACGTACGTTGGTTAGTACGTATCTCGCATAACTCAAAAACGGTTAGCCTTAGAAAGTTAATATTTTGTACTAAGGGTTGCTGAAAAATCTAGTTGTGAACCTCCCTTTTTGGCCACTACATGACTATTGATTTTACTATGATATTTATTTTCATCAAAAATTATATTAAAATATAATGAAAAACTTCTTAAATTTAGTAAATTAGACTTTTATATCAATATAAATAATGTAATTGATTTTGATTGAAATTGGAGAGCCGAAAGAGGTACTTTACTATAAGATCATATTAAACTTACATCAAAAGGTATATTGACATTTAATACAGAGATCATATGGTTCGGCGATAAAGATTATAAACGCCATTTTTTTCCCACTCTAATTAAACAATTTAATATTAAGTGTTAACATTAAGTATAAAATACTTTTCTGACCTCCCCACTTGCGAGCTTAACAAGTCTGCAGAAGGAGAATAAGATATAAGTTTAGTGGGTTCTTCTGCTTTAAATGTCGAATCCATCTATTCCCAATGCTTTATTAAGTGACATTTATAGTTCTAATGTTGTCAAGCAACACGAAGAAACATCTGGGAAACTTGTCACCAACTGAAAGAAAATGGCATATAATAACGCAATAAGGCCTCCAGAAACAAGAGTCTCGTTTGTGTGGTGTGTGTGTCTGTTTGTGTAAATAGATGGACGTCGCGACGACGAGTCTTTGAGATACTGCTATCTTCGTTAACTAGTAACCAAATTCAGGGTCACTTTTTGTGCCATCGATTTATAGTATAATAGGCGTACAAGGAAGTCATGGGGTATCCATATCAGAAATCTAGTATGACATTTCAGATAATTTTCAATACTTAATGCCTTGGTGACAGAAGAGGCGTTCAAAGATAGTTTAGCTGGGTGTGACTGTAATGAGTGAATATTTGGTAAATAAAACACCATATCAAACGAAACTCTTTCAATATATTTTACTTTTTCAACAATATAACACCTGATTAATTATGTAATTCACAACTATTACTATATTAATTGTCTAATTCACCACTATTACATTATTTCCTTCTCAATGGCGAGTTACAACAAAGTGGATAGCATAATAGCAAACCTTCTCCCTGAAAAATACTGCCAACTTTCATGGTGATTGCTGAAACGGTGTCGAAAACTCTTAATCTCAAATATACGAACTTCCATATATATATATATATATATATATATATATATATATATAGAGAGAGAGAGAGAGAGAGAGAGAGAGAGAGAGAGTGTGAAAGATAAGATTTCAGTAATCGTAATGAGTGACTGATAGCATGGACGGAGTTTGTTGCTTGCCTCACTATCCGACATACCCGTGTCTTGACACACTCAGACACGTAGTGGGTCAGACAAAATATTCTTTTTGATGATATCGGATCATCTTTGGCACGCAACGTGTCTTAGGGCGTCGGACACGCTATATGTACATGTTTTCTATTAAATACATTGAAGAATATTTGTCTGGCTCGAGCCGTGTCGTGTCGTATGGTATAAACCTATCTTTATTATTTGATATTACCTATTATGTGTATATATATATATATATATATATATATATATATATATATATATATATATATATATATATATTTATTTATTTATTTTGGAAACTAAAATAAATAAAAAAATTGTGATTATTTTATTTTTAGTTGATTTTCGCTTCATCACAGGCGTTTATTGTGAATTTTTCAACTTTTTTTTTTTCCTTATCGCCACCAGAGGTATTTGCTTCAGTTTTGTTAGACGACAAAATAAATAACAAACGTCACTGTCTCAAAATGTATATTAATATAACATTTTAAAAAATAAGATTAAGTGCTTGATTGATGTTTCCAAGGGAAAATGTTCATTTTTTATTTTTTACAAATGCCTCTCATCAAATTTTGTTATTAATTTTCTACTAACACGAGATTCGTTGATTGTCGATGTTTAATTAACACCAGATGTGATTTAAAAACGTTTAATAAAATGTAAAAAGGTTATGTTTTGTATTAAATAAATTAAACTAGAAGAATAAAATAACAAATTGAGTTTTTATATTTTGATCACGTTTTCTCTTTATATGACACTATCTTTTTCTAATTGCTCGCTATCATATAAATCGATTATTTTTTTTAAAAATCGATTAACATGGCCTAATCATGGTTTGATTCAGTTTCCGGTCGACCATCGACGGAGAGGGTGCGGTAGTTTTTGTCAAAAGATCATCGGGGTTATCTATTTGTCTGGCATTGGCTGTCAGCTGTCATCGCACGTTTAAGGCTTCAAGTTTTCATTCTGACATTTGTCTCTGCTGTACATCAGCCATGAAGATACTACCAAAGTGAGTTTTTTTTTTTTTTTTGTTTTGTTAAAAAGGATAGTCTGTTATAGAGGTTCGATATGTCAATATATCTCAGTATTCAATTATTATTAGAGGTTAGTCTTCAAACATCTTTCAAAATTAGTATAAAAACAACATATGAGAATCGAGAATATTTTTTGCTGTGTAAGATTATTTGCACTAGTTTTAAATTTGAACTCCATAAGTTCCTTACCATACCTTTTGTATGTTTTTGTGTTAATGGATAATAGTCCAGTCAATGAGGTGGTTGATGATGAAAATTACGGGACGGCCTAAATTGATTTCAGGGCTTTATTTGGACTAGTTTAGAGGTAACTTACAAAAAGTGTCCGGATCTAGAAACAGAGGAGAGAAGATTATGTTTTTCGGTTTTTTGTTTTATATCTCGAAAACTGTTAATCGTAGCTTAAAAAATTATATTTGAAAAATTGAAGAGCATTCAATTTGCTACAAGAATGTTTCTTATAAAGTTTTTTCGTATTTGATATAGTTTTAGAAATATTCTTCTTCATAGGCGCGACAGACGCACAAGGCGGTCCTTGGCCTGCTCAATCACTCTTGCCCAGTCTTGTCTGTCCGTAGCAAGTCTCAGAGACATGTTAAGATTTCGAAGGTCCTCTGAGACGCTGTCCTTCCATCTGCCTCGTGGCCTCCCTCGAGCTCTCACTCCTTCTGGACAATCCTTATATAGCTCTTTGACGGTTCTGCCATTATCCATTCGATGGAGGTGACCCAACCACTTTAGACGTTGTAATCTGACATAGTCGGAGAGCTTCACATCGTCATATAGGGAATATACTTCTCTATTCTTTCTAAGACGGTATGCCCCATTTTCTTTCACAGGTCCCAGAATGCGCCTTAATATTTTGCGTTCAAAGATGTCGATCTTTTCAGCTGCTGATTTTTTTAATATCCATGTCTCACTTGCATATGCTGCCACTGATCTAATGAGGGTTTTATATAGCCTTAACTTGGTTAAGCGGCTAACTAATCTACTTCTCATAAGATGAGCTATTGCGAAAAAAGCTTTATTAGCCGCGATAATGCGTGCCTGGATCTCCTCCTCCTCCTCCAATGCTTCATTAAACTGTGCACCAAGATACTTAAAACTAGCAACACATTGGAATGTGTAGTTTCCAATTGTATACCACATCTGGGGTCGCATGGGTTTCTTTTTCCTCAAGATCATAATCTTTGTCTTCTCTTCATTAATTTCTAGGCCAAATCTCCTGGCCTCCCTTTCCAGCTTCCCAAAAGCATTTTTAACATTAACAAGAGATCTTCCAGCTATCATCACATCGTCGGCATATGCTAATAATTGGGCCCCTTTGTAGAAGATATTACCTCCCTCATCCAGATAGGCTCTTGCTATTATAGTTTGAAGAATGATGTTGAAAAGTAGCGGGGCTAGAGTATCACCCTATACTAGAAATATACGCACTTCAAAGTAACATATTTGAAAATAAAATTCATTGTTGACTCCATGGCAACTGGACTATACTTTTCCGTATTACTTTTCCTTACCTAAATACGAAGTATATTATAGTAAGGGGAAGTATTGCGATCGCGAAAATTTTTGAATTCGCGTTCTCAACGGAAATACACGTTTTAAGGTCCACTGAGTCCAAATGATCAAGCCTCGCAAAATGGTCTGAGTGTCTGTCTGTCTCTGTGTATGTGTGTGTGTGTGTTGTGTGTATGTGAACAGCCTAGCTCAAGTTGTACGATACTCAAATTACGTATTTAAGAAAGGTATATATATGGCTGTGATGTTACAGCAACTTTTTCGTCAAAATCGACTAACCGGAAGTGCCACTTATATAATAGATTTTACACTTTTTTACAATTTTCTCGAAAGTGGCTCTAACGATTTTGATGAAAATTGGCTAAATTATTCTTCATAAAGGCCTTTAATTTTTCAATTATGTAGTAAATCACCGAGGAATTGCAGTGAAAAAAGTTATGATGAAAAGAATATTTTATTTGCGCATAGCTTAAAAAGTATGTGTTTTACGGTAAATTATGTATAGAATTGTATGAAAGGTAATTAAATTATTTTTAAAAAAATAAAAGAATCATCAAAATCGGAACAGTATTAGCAAAGATACAGCGCATCGGACTAACCGGAATTAAAAAGTATGCATTTTATAATTATGTATGGAATTGTATGAAAGGTAATTAAATTATCTAAAAAACAATAAATGAATCACCAAAATCGGACCAGTATTGGCAAAGATACAGGATATTTTATGAGGAGCACAAGGCCCTAGAAGGATAATCGAGCGCATCCGAAAGGAGACGGATGCGACCGAAACTCCTCCCATCAATCTGCCAATCTGTTGTACAATACACTCTGTAATAAAGTAATTTAAGAATACAAAATCGGAAATTAACTTAATAATTTCTACTTTCACATTATTTAATGGAAAGAAAATGTTTTCATGGAAATTAAACCAGAAGCTTTTAAAATATATTTGCAGCTTGACAAAGTTAAAATATATAGGTAGTGTACAGAATTGTACTAAAATTGTTTAAAAAAACTGTTTTATTGTATTTAAGTGGGAGAAGATATGAAGGAGTAAATGCTGCTGAGTTTATTAGAAGCAGTGTTTTTGTGAACTCTAAAATTATATTAAAAATATAATTATTATAGTACGGTAAGAGAAAGTTGTGTGATGCGCGCACCGCACCAGAGTTTTTTATCTTTGGTACATTGAAGGGCGTTTATTGCTCAAACTACGAAATTACGAAAATTGATAATAGGAACATTCATGTAGGAAATTCAATACTCTTATATTTTTTAAATAAAATATATTTCCAACTGTTTTCGAGATATTAACGAGAGAAGAAGTTTTTTGTTTATATCTCGAAAATGGTTGATCGTAGGTTAAATCATTTTATTTAAAAAATTGAAGGTGTCTTTTTTACTATAGGTACGGGGGTTATTTTTAAACAGGATAAGTATCTGTTATAGAAAAGTATCAGTTATATTTGAATCGATGTTGTTATTCTTCTATTATATAAACATCTGTTAACAGATTATATTGGAACTTGTAAAAAAAACTTTTATTTAAGATGTTTTAAACGCTTTTTTTTTTTTTTTTTTTTTTTTTTTTTTTATCAGTTGGATGGCTAATAAGTTTTTATTGATTGTAGTATTCTTTTTAACAAGTCCTCCTTCTCATATCTCCTCTTCCAAACATATATTTTCATGACGTGTCCTTTCCCTACATTTTCTGTTCCGGTGAAGAATCCCGTATTTTTGGAGTATCGTAAATGCAGCTACCTCTGATTTCAAGCAACGGCTTAGCTTTATTAAATTCATAATAAACGCAATAGCAAATAAAAATAGTAGATAGCCTACTCCAAATATAAAACAACATATGACATAATACTAGCTATTACTTTTCTATAGCAGATACTTTTCCTGTTTAAAAATAACTGGCGTACCTAAAATAAAAAAGACCCAATTGAAGAGTATTCAATTTCCTACAAGAATGGTTCTCTTAATTTTTTTCGTACCTGTTATAGTTAAAGGATTATTATTCCCTCTTCAATGTACCAATGGTAAAGACGATAAAAAGATAAGTATAATCCAGTTGCCATGGAATCAACAATGATTTTTATTTTCAAATATATTTCTTAAATTACAACAGATACGAAAAAAAATAGAAGGAAAATTCTTGTAGAAAATTGCTCTTCAATTTTTCAAATAATTTTTTTTAAGCTACGGTCAACCGTTTTCGGAGTACAAACGAAAAACATGTTCTTCTTCTTCCCCTTCTCTCATTGCATCTGCTCCTAGATTCGGAGATTTTTATTTTATTTATGTTTACTTACCTCTTAACTAGTCCTAACAAATCCCTGAAATCAATTCAGCCCGTCCCTTCATTTCCGTCTACACCTCACTTTTGAGCATTCATTGACTGGACCCTAAGGCTATTAAAAAAAAAAAATTAAAATAGCGTATCATATAACTAGAATAACCCAGAATATTCTTTACCGAATTCGTTAGTTTAACGAGTGAAATCATTGAAAGCGTTTAATAAAACAAATAACTAAAATCAATATAAAAATAATATTCGTAATTGCAAATTGTTAATTTAATAACTTTAGAATGATACTTATCTCATTGGAATTTTTCAGCAGAAAGTGTTGGAATTTTTGAAAATTATAATATAAGAAACGGGAACGATCCTTTTTCCATACAGAATCCGCAATGTCCTTGAACGTAATTCCTGATGAAAGAGTGGCCCATAACAGGTATGTACAAGTTTCCCATAAGCTCAGAACACCATCTATCCATTCAACCCAAAACAGACCATCATATCCATTTATAAAACATACAACAGAACAATAGGTACATCTATACAACCTACAACAACAACATTTAGTCATAAGTATACCGAAGATCTTTATCATATAATTATTTTTCGCGGTACTTGAAAATGAATCCATGTTTAGGCATTTCTTTCTGTTTGCCTCGGATTTAGGCGACATTGTTTTTACTGGAATTATTTAGTACTTCTATTTTATTGTTTTTCTTTTTTTTTCGGGTTTGCTTAGGCAATCTTCATTAAACCAGGATTTGTCCTTTTTTTTCACTTAACTCTAGCCTCATATTACTGATCTCTTTAATATTAAAGCTGGTCTCTATCCATCACTTTTCAATATCTTTACTACCTGCTTCTAAAGGGAAAGGATTTTTCCCTTTATGCAAATTTCCGAGCAAAAAAATACATAAGTATTTTTTTTTTCTGTTGGCACTACAGACCATGCAGATCTTTGGCCACGCGATGCGGTCTTCTTACAGACATTTTATCGCTTGTGGGAGCTCAGACAGCCTGGAGGGGGTCACCCAATTTCACTTTACTGCGAACCATGGTTTCCATCCGTTCTAGACCCACGGATTAGGCTGTTCGGGGTCAGCTGGCGCACGAGGACCTATATTTCTTTCTCCGAAGCAGACCGTCCATAGACCAAACTTCCGGGCGACTATTTAACATCCTGAAAGACCAAAACGCGAATATATATATATATATATATATATATATATATATATATATATATATATATATATATATATATATATATATACATACATATACATACAAGAGCAAAAGTGTATCTACTGTTAGGTTCTTTATCTTTATGTTAGGTTCAGGACCTTCCTCTTCTATGCATTGTGACTTTCCTCTTCCTTTTGTATTTAGTAGATTTCTTCTTATTTAATTATTTGATTTATTTTTTTGATCTACATTTTTGGGGTCTTTTGCAGATTAGCCCTGTCAGTTATTTTTTAATAGTAACCTGTTATTTTAAGTGATTAGAGAGAAAAACGCATGTTATCGAAAACTTTAATGATAATTAACCTAATTCATATTTTTACTTCCTTGCACGAAGTAAAGGAAGTATGGTATTGTAATCGCGAAAATTTTCGGTTTGCAGATTTCGACGGAAATTTCCATGTTGACTATCCCTGAATCCATTTTGATATAAATGTATTTACTAGATTTTGGTTACGATTCGTGAGCCGAAAAGGGTACTTTACTTGAAGGTCATAATAAGCTTACATCAAAAATTATATTTAAATTAAAAGAGAAATCATATGTTTCGGTAATAAAGGTTACAAACGAAATTTGGTTTCCAATACAATTAAACATTTTTATTACTTGTTTTAAGTGTTAAAATTGAGTGTAAAAAGTATTTTACACTAGTAAATAGAAAACAGTAAGTTTTTCTCCCCATTTGTGAGATGAAAAAATCTGCAGCATGAGAATAAGATATTAGTTATGTGGATTTTTCTGCTTAAAATGTCGAAATGCTTAAAGGCTTCCCTCTCGTCTTTATTCAAACTGGAGTGTAAACTAAAGGAGTTCATTTTGCTAACTAAATGAATCTGCTAACAGATGTTTATATAATAGATGAATAACAACATTTATTCAAATATAACTGATGGTTTTTTATAACAGGTACTTTTCCAATGTAAAAATAACTGGCGGGGCTAATCTGCAAAAGACCCCATTTTGGGGATTTTAGTATGAGTATTTCTTTTTTTAAATGATCAGTTGTTTGTAATTTAACTTTTCCCAGTTATTGTCATGTAACCTCCCTTTTCCCTCATTATGTGTCTTGGTGTGGGGTACTGTCTCTGGTTAGTGACTTTTTTGAATGTGGATGTGAGATGTGCAGCATTTTGTTCTTTATACAGGTTTTTTTTCTTTATTTTTTTCTCCTTCTGCGGTGATGTCTGAACTGGCGAAATATCGAGAGATGATTTATTTTTTATTATTTTTGAGACTCTTGGCTTCTTGTGTGGAATTTTCCATTTATGACCTACTATATATAGCCTAAGCGACTGAAGTGTTGCCCTCAAAAGCTGCGGGTTGTACTTACATAGATAACCAAGGCCTCTTCGCAGTTTTAAAATTGCACACCTGATGTTCAGGTAGCCTTCGGCCAACTTTGTCGTCATATTCTTTTGTAAGTCACTAGTTCACTATCGTTGGACGGTCCGTATTATGGTTCCGTAGTTATCGTGTACTGACCTATTAAGAGTACTGTTGATCGTTTTAGCAATTCTTAAGTACCCGCTTAGAATTAGTTTTCAAACAGGTACATTGTATTAGAAATGAATTTAAAAAAAAATACTTCTTAAATATATGTCTAATAATTATTTTTTATGATACCTCATTACTTTCCTCCCATAAAGATCTAAGTAATGGTTCTATTGGCCTTCAAGCTCATCCTGAAAACTGGTTTGATGTGGAAATTGAATATAAAAATAAACGTAATCTATTTATGCTTTTGCTTTTCTCCGCGGTATGCTACATATCCCACAATATAAACTGTAAATAATTCAGCGAAATTCCAAAAATTGCATTCGGTATCTTACATTATATAGTCTTAAAGGATTAAATGCTTATATAATTACTTGTAATATAATCAGGAGTAAAGACTAGAGATCTCTGAGATTACAAAGCGAGCAACTTATCTAAAGCTCTGTTCTTACTTCCTAATCCAGGGGTTCCCTTACTTAGTCTCTGCATACAACTTCGACTTTTCAGAGGGTCTACTTCGACCAGATCTTGTGATTCGTATTAAACGATCGTATTTATACAAAAATACAAATCATTTACAAACAAGACAATTTATATTTCAATAACTTGCTTAGGAATGTAATAGATACAAAATAAAATTCAAAATCAATTAAAGTTATCGATTTTACATGACAATAGGAACGATAAGAAAACTAAAAATAAAATAAACCAATAAACTTTAGGACGGTCAGGTTTTCTTTATATTCGATATTTGGATTTTATGTATCTTGAAATGTAAAACTTAAAAATATTACAATAAAAAAAATTACGAAGGTCTAACCAAAAACATAAATTTCTTGTTTTTACAATTTTTTTTTTTTTAAATGCCTTGCTATGCTTATTCTGAAACATCTCACATTTCCTCTCTATGTTTGTAATGGCCGAGTTATGGGTTTTTAATATCTCTTATAGTCCGCTATTTCAAAAGAAAAAGACGCATGGTAATGTCGAGTTCCGAGGATCATCCTGGAGTAACCTGTGACTTTGGTGCCGAATCTCAAGAAAATCGGTTCAGTAATCTCGGAGAAGAGCCGCGGATGGACGGATTTTTTTTTATTCCATATTTGGATTCTACGCATCTTAACAACTTAAAACTTAAAACCTCAAATTTTGATGAGGGATTAAATTTTTTTTTCTTGGCCCTTTATTAAGGTCTATAATTGAAAATAATAAACCAAATAGGTAGACCAGTGCCCATGGAAACTTGTGCAGAATAATGTATTACATGTGTACAAAGTTCAAAACGCTATATCTCTGCTAATATTGGACCGATTTGGATGATTTTGTGTTGTTTTTTTTTTGGAAATTTAATTAGCATTCTAATGATTTTGTATTTGTCAAAAAATGCATACTTTTCGAATTATAATTTTCTTCATAACGGTTTTTCCTGCTTTTCTCTGGGATGTACCATATATATATATATATATATATATATATATATATATATATATATATATATATATATATATATATATGAATAGTTAGAAAGCTTTAAATAGAAGACTTTGTCTTTAAATAGAAGATTTTAAAGTTTTATTAAAATCGAGGGATTCTGAAGCGTATGGATCCGTTGAAAACTTCACATCGAATTGCAATACTTCCCTTACCTAGTAGCAGTAAAAAAGCAATATAGTTTCAGATGGCAATTTTTTTTTGACTCCCTCCCCTCAAAATTTGATGTTTCTCGTTTTAAGATACGTAAAATCCAAGTAGCGAATAAAAATAAAAATCCATCTGTCCGTCGTCTGCGGATTTTTGTATCTACTGATAAATTTCATTTTTCCGTTGTGTCATTGTTCTACCGAAGCGGTAATATAATCTAAGTTAATTTTAAAGTTTAATCAATAAAAACCTATTTTATTATGTCGTCGTATTTCTTATTTCACCACTAAAATCTAATTTTCAGGTTTCTTTGTCAAAAGTATTGCCATTTTCGAAATATTTTTTTTATTGCATATATGTATTTTTCTTAATATGATTTTAGGCTTCATTTTTATTATCATTTATTTGAAGACAATGGTTCAGAAATGTCCTTCTACGATTATGCAAAATTTAAAGATTTAAAGACTCACCATCTAGATAGTCGAGTAAAACAATGCCAAACAATTATTCTTAATATGTTACTACGCAGTTATAAATATATTTTAAAATAATAAAAAAACATTATAAACTAATATGTGGATAAAAGTTCATAATTTCTGTGCTCCAATATTTATAATGAATTGATTAATTTAATTAATTCAGTCCGTATCATCGAGTTTATTGGCCTCTTGGGTTGAACTCATTTCAGTTGAAACTAATTTGCAAATGGAATATGATATATTAATCACATCTCCCGTAATGTTTTCTGAACATAAAACTCATCTGACAGCTATCTCTCTAATTTCGAAATTTTATTTATTATGAATTGTAAAGAATTGTAGAATTTTTGTATCTGACATGATTGAAAACTGGTATGCTAAAAGCTTATTATTATCATCCATCGCCTTAATATACCATATAATAACATAATATACCATCTAATACCATAAAATTCCATCTATCGTCAAGAATAGGCTCGTCTTTGAAACATATATCCTAGAACTGAGGGGTTGAAATTTTTTTGAAACATCAAAATTAAAGATATAATACAAATAATTAATTTTTTTTTTGTCAATCTATTAGTAATCATGCAACCGGTAGCGAATCAGGAAAATTAATTGTTAAAAAATTATTAAGAAAACTACTTTTAATCGATAAAGAAAACATGATAAAGTCTTTTTTTCAACGCTTTTAGATTTTAGTTTTTATTATGACTTAGATTTGTGCTTCACTGTACTATATATTACATACACACACGAAATTCCTTTTAGTTCTAATATTCTAACAATGAAATATGCAAACGACAAACTAATCTTACACAACACATAAAAATCTAACTCTCAGACCCGCTTACTGCATTTTATAGCATTACATGAATGGTTTGAACTCTCAAAAACCCGACTTAATCAACAAATCACATCACACCAGCTTTATATTCTTCGACATTAAACGTGTCCTCCAGGTTTTCTTGACAATAGACAAGTTCTCATCTCGTCAGACACTGCACAGTACGCTGGTTCGTCATTTTACCTGAATGGGGTTTTTACCCATCGTCATTTTACCCATTTATGAACGAAATGGGGTCCACCTATCAAGGAACAAAGAAAAACTATTAAGACTCACTCCTTTCGAAACATTCGTAACGGAAACTTTGTGACAGAAATTGATGATTACTTACACTTACTGCTAAAACCTTTTTGGACCTAATGTGACTTCAATCTTCAAATCTTTTGGAAAACAACGTTCAGAACAATAACAAAAACACCTTGGTATGTTAGCAATATAACTTTACATACTGACCTTCACATGCCAACTTTCAACGATACACACGAAGTAACTACAAACGATTTCATGACAAATCACACACTCATAAATGACATGAGCACAGCGCTCATGCCAGGCAGAGATGGGCATAATCGTAATCAGGATTATGATTACAACTTAAAAAAGAGCGTAATTTCTTGTTACACGATTGTAATCGTAAGCACGTCCATCATCATGGCTGCGATTTCGAACACGATTTCGATCGATTAATCAAGAAATCATGCTCTTTTTTATTGTATTATTATCGTAGTCGTGATTGTAATCATGATTAAGATTAGGCTCATCTCTGTATGAGGGACCTCCTCGTCTAACAATTCATGTTGATAATAGGCCAGGAGGAGGTGCCACTCGTCTCTATTGTATAATATATCTATAGATCCCTTTTCTGGCTCTCAGGAGTGATGGATTTTGGCAAATGAGGTTTAAAAATAAAGGTATTTTCACAGAGAAGTGATCAATCCTAATTTCAATTATTAAATTCTTACTAGGGCATAAATAAAAGTGATGGAAAAACTGGAAGGTTTCAAAGCTCCGAAGGTGGGGAGTCGGCGGATCGAGACGAAGCAGGCAGGTCGCGTTTTAAAAAATAACCGTTTTTGAGATAATGCACTATATAAGTCCGCATGGGCTCTCAAAGCTTGCGCATATGCCGTTGTCCATGACCACTTCATATCTATGGAAGCAATTTGAGACGGTACGCACAAAACTTTTTAATAAGAGTGAAACCGTTGTTTTGCAAATAAAATGATGCTTTTAGGTCTCTTTCAATGATGTCTTAGCGCTAAAGCATTGTTAAATATGAATACTACACATAGAAAGCGGTATATCTGATTCTTATTTATGGCTTAACTGTTAAGCCGAAGGCATATTTTCCAGTGGGGCAAGCTAATTATTTATTAAGTACAAAACTGTTACTTCAACATAGTCGTTGTAATTAATCTATGTAGCTTCATCAAATATGTGTGTGTTAAATAAACTTTCTTAGTGATGTCTTATTGTACATACGAAGAAACATGTTTCCCGCTTACGCTTGTAATGTATTAGAGAGAAGAGATAGATATCAAATGCGAGGGTTCTCGCTCTGGTATACAAGTTGACAATAATAGAGCTAATTTTATGCTTGCAGTCTGGGCACTGTGTCCCTCTCCCCGTTCAGGCTTCTCAGACCATGTTCTTGAGTTATCGTTTATCCAATTCAATTGTTGTGAATAAAGATTTAAGTTAAAAAGAAAACAACTTATATTTACAAGATAATTTGTAACTTTGAAAAGAAGAATATTGCTCGAAAGATAAATCTTTCTGTTACTGCACATCGACGGCACGTGCAATGTTGTTTAAGCTCGACAGATCAGAAACGTGAAACAACTTGACAGTTTTGAGATAGCACATCCCGCACACTGCCCCAATTTCGGACAGTTTGCTCTGATCAATCATTAGTTTTTCTGTCGGGGTCATTGAGTCGAAGAGTTGATTCGAGATCATATCTCATGTTCAAGAATTCTTTCCCTCTATAGCTAACAAGCAATCCAGAGTCAACCCGTTTCTATAGCAGCCATTATTTGGTTGACTTTAGTTGGTTTTCCTCGTATTGTTGTCTTTGTTGTGCTCAATTTTCCTTATTGTATTGATCAGTGCGCTCTCTACCAGCCTGCGCTTCTATACTAGACCATAATTATATGGAAGCAAAATCGGTTAAGTTTTTGTTAGAATATACCAAAAACTATGCATGAGCCTGTCAAATAAAAGCTGAACTAACCAGTTCGTTTCTTCAATTCAGATATCATCAGGACTTTTTTTGTTTTTTCACCTATAATTCCTAAAGAATGCATTCTATCGAAAAAGTTATGGTATATTAAATTAAAGAGCGTCAAATTTTGCATCTAATGCACCATTATTTTTTCGATTAAAAGCATCCTTTAGGAATTATTGGTGAAAACCCCCCAAAAAAATCCTAAAATTTAGAATTTTTTGGTCACCATTTTGAAAACCGCTCATTCCAAATGTCGGCAGACAAAGGTTTTTAACATCTGGGATGTCTGTAGTTGTATGTTTATTTGAAATAAATCGTATCTAATGCGGAACTGCTGACTTATCCAACTTTTTGAATTTTTGCCGATTTTCACGGCCCCATATCTCAGTAGCTATTCAGAATATTCAAAAAATATTGGATACAAACTTTCAGGAAATTTAACATTCTTTAAAATTGTTAATAACACATTTTTATCGAAACTGGACCGATTTATTTTGGAAGAACTGAAGAGGGGCAATACGTACAACATACCTGAAATTTAAAATTACTCCATTTTTTCTAACAAAATGTCAGTTGCCGTAGATCGAGAGATTGCCAATTTCGAGAAGCATACTTGACCGCATTTAAATTTAGACGCAGAATTTGATGCTCTACAACTTTTATTTTATGAGTTTTCCTCTTAGAGAACTCAATTACAAGCTACAGACAAATATGTTTATGACCGTGGTTTTAGACCACACTAGTTAACCAAATTAGTATATTACGGTATTTACTAGACTATAAATGCACCGTTTAGGAATTATACCTGAAAAACCGAAAATAGTCCTAAAATTGCGAATTTTTTTTAGAGTAATTTTTTCATGATCCGACGCCAGACTCTTATTACTTTATTGTCAATACTGTAAGGATTATAAATTGTCATCAAAGTTTTCTTCAGATAATATCAATTTTTTTTTTCACGGGCTCTCGTGTCTATATGATATTCCTAATATAATTATTTTCTGTTTTATTTTATTTTTTTAGTCTGTATTAACAGAAAGTATGTTTTGTTTTTTTCGTTTCACAATACTCCTCTCTCGTCGGAGCATTATATTCATATATATACACCAAGGAATAATACACAAATAAAAATGGTATATGGATAAGTATTATTCTATACAGATAAATTAAATATTTTCTCTTACTTAAACGTGACAAACTTTTATTTTATCAGGGCGTTCCTCGTAACTTATCTCGCCGTTTCTGGGGATTCTGTCTTGAATGGTATCTAGAATATTCTTATTTCTCTACATCTTAGCACAGTTCTCTTATCACTATTCTGTGGTTGTATAAATTCGTGGACATTCCATATTCACGATTAATTGAAATCGTAAAAACATTTCTAATGTTATTATAATTTTTTTTAAATCTAGTGCGGTGCACCTCAGAAATTTCACTTACCATCCTACTGGAAATATAATTTTAAAAGTTCCATTTAGTTTCCATGAAAACCCTTTTTATTTTCCATGGAAACATAAGTATAAATTGCATAATATAAAAGAATAAATTATTAATTTACTAAGAATCACTTAAGTTTATGCATATTTCATCACTGATCATTTCTTCTACGACTTTATAAGTTATGTAATAATTTATCAAAATTTTCCAACGGTGCATCATACATCTATATTACTACTCTTATTTCCGGAGTGTTTTTTTTTCAACCTGGGAAAATAATTCCTCGTTTTTCTCGTTTTATTCATTAACAATTTTTTTCCTAGTTTATATTTATCCATTTTTTTATTACTTCTTACAATGAGAGACGGTTAATTATTTTTTTCAAATCAAATCAAATATAAACAATTAAAGGTAATTTAGAGGACATCATTTTGAAAATTCGGCAATTAAGCCTCGCCAGTGCATATTCATATTCCTTGTTGCTATTATTAAATGCGCCATTGACCATCTAGTGAATAATTTATTGTATTCCAAATCCTTCAATTAAATATCAAATACTTTCAATATTGGTATGAAATCTGGAAAGCTGGAATGCTGGAATGCTAAAAACACCCTGTTAGTCATCTTTACGATTCGTTGTAAACTAAGTTGGCAACCTTTCGGTCAGCTGATCGATTAATATTTTCGTAAATATAATCATTTAGGATCTTCGTTAAGATGAAATGTCCTCTCAAGCAACGTTCTTTTGAAGTACTGCGCGTTCTGTGATCTGCGATTTTAAGTATATTTCGATTAGTTTCGCGTAAAGAGAAAATAAAATATCTGACGTGTCCATACACACAAGACTTTCGTTTCATCTTTGGGGGCAATGTCTAATACAAAAGTTGATTGCTATCTTTCTCTAATTTTAGTCCGACAAGGACTTTATTATTTATTTAACTTCAGTTTTGTAGATTTAACTATCTATTAATTGAGAATCTGGAATGTTCCAGATCTATAGTTTCCAAACTTATTCAGAAAACTAAAACTCTTTAAAAACTTGAGTTCAAAGTGTCTTTGTTAATACTGCTCCTATTTAGACAATTTTATTTTTACCTTGTTGATAATTTTATTACTTTTCAAATTATGCATAATTTATCATGAAATGTATACATTTTGAGTTATGTGCAAATAAAATTTTATTTTTTACTTTTCTTTTTTCTTACTTTTTCTGAGGGATGCACCGCATATATGAATAGTTTAAGGCTTCAAGGCTTCATCGTTATGATATTCATTCCTCCGTGTTCCGCCTAAGCGGTGTGAGGAGGAAGTCTATAGAGCCCTCTCCAGCTCTGTCGGTCTTCCACAAGTTGCCTTTTATTATTCAATTGAAATCCTCTTCTCTGAAAGTTCTTCTTTAATTCGTCTTCCCATTTAATATTTGGTCGGCCTCTTCCCCGCTTCCCCTCTACTTTGGTTCGATAAGCTTCACTAGCAATTCTGCTCGGTTCCATTCGTAGAAGGTGGCCAAGCCATCACTGTCGATTTTCTTGTGTTACATCGTTGGCCGCCTTGATCTTAAGGTTCGACCCTGATGGCGGTGTTTCGGACTCTATCTCTTCGTGTTTTTCCCTCGATCTTTCGGAGAAATCTCATTTCTGACGCTGGTATTCTCGATCGATGCTTCTTTGTCAGCGTCCATGATTCCGAATCGTACGCCAGGAAATGTTGATCTGAATACAGCCACTTTTGTTTCCACTTTTCCACCTCTCACCTGTTTAAGAAACCTCTCTTAACTGCTTTAAATATCCTACCCCCTACAGCGATTCGCTCAGTCACCTCCGAATCAATGTAGCCATTTTCATTAAGGTGTGCACCTAGGTGCAAATACCTAGGTATTTGAAGTTTTCAACCTGCTAAAGGACTTAATGATGACATGCATAATTCTCCTTGGCTTCTTTCCAACCCTCATTACTTTTGTCTTCGTAGGGCTTATGATTGTCATATTGATCTTCAGCAATTCTTCTTTTAATCTATTGGCGTTGTACAGCACATTCTTGTCATCCTCTGTGAAAATGACTACGTCATCAGCGAATGTAAGTAGTGAGAGGCTCACTATCTCAGTCCTCATTTTCTTCATCTTTGTTTAAGAGTAAATTTCATCAAAATTGTCCTTATGGCGCTACAGTCTAAGGAAAAAAAAATTGTCGGACATTGCGCAGCCACCATTGTGCACAGAGTGCCCGATTTTATAACTGGTGTTTGGAACCGAACCACTACAAAAAAAAAGCGGCCCATCCATTCAAGGAAGTTCGTTGTATGATTTGTAAATATTAAGGATTCTTATATTTTTATTTATGAGTTATTTCCTATACAATGAAATTTACAATTTGATTGTTCAAATATTCTCATTTTTAGATATTTCTTCTTTCTTTACTTATTTTGTCTATGTGCGTGTCTTATTTTTTTTCTATATCATATTACAATGTAAATTTATGTATATATATATATATATATATATATATATATATATATTTTTCTCAGTATGAGATGTAAATAATTATTTTAGCGATAAAGTATTTTCAAACAGTACTCTCTTTTTTATTAGTACTCTTTTATATTGCTTCACAAGAATTCTTTTTAGTCGTATTTTCCCCATAATAAAATAGAGTATTGCACTGGGTCAAAGATGGGCTGTGACGGACGAGACTGCGTTTTCTATCCGTTTCATAAGCACTAGGGCACGATTATGGAAGTTTTGGAGATGTCCGATATATATATATATATATATATATTTTTTTTTTTTTGAAGTTTCATCAAAATTAGATATACTGATATATTCGAGAACTAGTAACAAATTCAGAATCACTTTTTGAGCCACTGATTTATAGTTTAATAAGCGTACAAGGAAGTCATGCGGTGTCCACATCAGACATTTTCTTTTAGTGAAAATACGACCTTATTGACAGAGCTCTCTGCTTACGTTTTTTTTCGTATATTATTTTTACATTAGTTATGGTTTGTTTATATCAATATGTAAGCCAGAAATGTTATTTTTTTGTTAATACAATATAGTTATTCATAGAGGGTTTCGTCCCTGGATAAATTTTGCTTTATATTCTATTCTATTTTAGACTGCAAAGCTTATTTTTTCTTTGTTTTTTTTTTTTTTTGCTCTGTCATAAAAATCTGTTGAAAATCGGATACCGAAAATTTGACCCGACCTCTTCTACGTAGGTGGCAAGGAAGGTAAAACTAGTTAATTATTTATACAAATTGAAGGTAAACAAATGGAAACTGAGCAAATAATAAATATTGTTGATAATCGTTCTTAATTCTAAGTAATTTGTTTAGGATAGCTACGCTTTATTTTTATAATCTGAAATGCTGCTTATCATGCAGATTAAATAAGAAAAAACATTATCTGCGAGATTAAAGAAATATCTGGAGAAAGGGAATCATCTAAATTGTAACTGTAAGGATATAGATTAGGCGGTGATAACTCAATCAGGAAATAAAAAATGCCCTAACATTTGGTTTATATGGCGTTTAGAACGTGTCAGTTTTTTTTTAATTATTATTATTATTTTTTTTTGTGAAGTTCTTTTATTTATACTTACAATATATTTAAAGAACGTGACGTTGCCTTTTTCAAGTTTATAAGTGCTTAATAGTGGTATTACTGCAAATAATATTTAAATATATTAAAACAACAACAATAATTCATTTACTGAAGTGTAGAGAGCTATCAGAAGACTGATATTATAAGGCCTTGAAGACTTTAAACTAATCTTTAGGTTAGACAGTTTCTTATTGCTGCTGAGAGTTCCTTCAAGTTCAGTGACGTTGATGGATTGCATTCCTTCCAGCACCACCACCTCCGTGAAGTAGTTAATCGATCCTTAAACTCCGAGTTATCGCAAAGCTTTGAATTATTTCTTGGCTACTTCTTGTCTGATAGTTAGCACGTCCATGCTAATTCCGAATTCTATTTTCTTGAAATTCAGACACTTTGTGGTGGAATTAATCTCTTGTAAAGTTCGTACGTTTTACGAAGCCATAGAAGGTGTATTTAAAAGTTATTCTCTAGCGGAAGCTGAGGATGCTTATCTTATTAATTTACTTATGTTATCTATTAGCATAAAAACGTGTAGGAGGAAGATAATCTTTATCCTCTGCTAAATTAGACCTAATTTGATGGATAAAGAGGTTAGGATAAGAGGGTTTGACAATTAGATCCAAGCGGCCTGGGAATGCCGATATTCCATTATCTGATCTAGGAGGCATTTAACCAATTCACAGCTGCCGGAAGGTCAGATCACTCCTGCCATTTCCTTTTTTATTAGTGCCGCTTCCAGACCGATGTTTCGTAACTCATGGTTCGTCATTTCTTTGTCCTGTCAATTTCTAAAGATTTAATAATGTAAAGATGATATTAAAACTATTCGTAATTTTTATTAAATACATTTCATTATAATCAATTTATAATTCTATGGTCACAGAAATTAATTTTGCAATTCGAAAAATGGTCCTGAGTTTTATATATTGTAATCATCTCGCAAGCCTTCTGCAGAGAGTAATGTAGGTTACTTCCTGACAAATGATTTAGATTAGAGACATGGGCATAGGCAGAATTTTTTTTCGGGAGGAAATTTAAAAAAACATTTCGGAGGACTTTTAAGAAAAGAAGGCAAATAATCACTTAAGTTTCTATAATCGCTAAATTGGCTGTAAGTTTCAAAGATAAGCATGAAAATTGGATCAAACATTACTAATAAATATACTAAAAATATTACTCAAAATTCAAACCTTATGTTGGTGAGTATGAAAATAAATTTTTTTCGTAAATTTCGGAGGGGGAGGATATATGTCCTAGATCCCTCCTCCCTGAGTTAGGGCTGTAAGTTAACAAACCCTTACAGTTCATAATGCTTGGGAGATGATCACAATACATATTAGAGGTGTCGGTTTTTGTAAAGGAAAAAAAAACTTATATTTTAAATAAAATAACTTCCTATCAATTTTCTTTTTTAATGTCATAAGTAACAGTTCCTGAAATTGTTAAAAATAACCGGTTATTGGCAAGACTATCAAGTAAATTACACATTGATATTCGAAAAATAACCTTAAAAAACCTTTACCCAGGCAAATCAATAGCTAAAGCCTTGGAAATAACTGATTATGGTGCAACTTTATAATGCAGCCGCCTTATCTGTAGCGATCGCCGCGTTAGCGCCATTTGTGCCAACTAATTGCTTTGTATTCAATTTTCAAATTCTTATTCATGGAATTATTAAAATCATTACTGATTTAATTAAATATTATTTAAAATTATTAGTGCTTTAGACTTCCGGTGGATTGGGAAGGAAGGCGACAGCCCTAATAATTTTAAATAATATATAATTAAAGTAGTAATAATTTTAATAATTCCAATAGATACGAATTTTACGATTGTATACAAAGAAGTTAGCATAAATGGCGATAGATAGCGCTAGTAGGGCGACCACTACTGATAAGGCGGCTGCATTGTAAAGTAGCCTTTTTTTTTTTTTAAGAGTGAATTTCGCGTCCTTTGGTTATTTTTTCTTAAGCTATAAAGCTGTGTATAATTCAATTTTTAGTTTTCCATTTCAAAGTAGCCTTTTTTTTTTTTTTTTTTTTTTTTTTTTTTTTTTTTTTTTTTTTTTTTTTTTTTTTTTTTTACGGATTTTATTTTCATTCGGTTTTCGGATTTATTTGTATTTAAAAAAAAAAAACGATTATAACCCATAGTGTAAAAGAAAAGACGATAAAAACCGGTTATACGATACCAAATAAACCGGCTATCGTTATAACCGGTCTTTTATATCACTAATACACATGACTCAGGAGGATCATTTTTCGACTTAACAACTTATTCCCAATGACGAAACAATTTTGTAGGATTTATACATGCATATATTTTTCGATAGGTAATCTCATATTTTAATTTTTTTTTTGTTTTAAGTATAAATTTATAATTTATATTCGATTTCTTTCAAGTGCATTGAGCCTTACTCCGGCGCCACACCAATGCCAAATCGTTTGACAAATTGTTTGGCGAATCGTTTGCCACTGGTTTGGATCGGACTATTTGTGAATGTTGGAGCATTGGTGAAAGTATTGACCAATGCTGGTGTTGGCCGTCACCTAGCGGATTTCTTTCTTAGATCAAAGAGATTAGCCATTGCCATAGCGTCCCATCCACACCAGTGACGAGCTGTTTGACCAATGGGTTTCTCATTTTTACCCAAGTACTGTATTTTATAATTGTTGTTGTTTTAAAGTTGGTATTAAAATTATCAATGATGCATAACTTGATAACTTTTAAACCGGATATTTTCAAAAAAAATTGGCAAACGATTTGTCAAATGGTTTGTACCATGTGTGTGGATGCCCCATTTGTACAGTTGTACTTTCACATTTCAAACTTCACTAAAATTGGACAAGTTGTTTGACAAACGGTTTGCCTTTGGTGTAGAGCCGACATTACATGAACACTAATCATCCCAAACGGAGACATGGCAAACACTCATTAAAATACCATCACTGTAATGGTATCTGTTGAGTGAGTTGCTTTCAGTCGCTTATCGATGCTATTCAAGTTTTCCTTTCCGATTTAGTCTCATTCGGGCAAATTTTATTTAGTGTAATTTAGAGTCTTTGATATGTAATGTACTGCTTTATTTAAGTTTATATAACTTTGCAAATTATTACACATCGGTTTATTATTATAACCCTAAAAAACAATAAAAATGTATTTTTTAAAATTTTTAGTTTTACTTTAGTATAATAAATTATTAAAAAAAAAATTATCTAAAAATAAAGGCCAAAGTGTCTCGGAGAAAGGCCGCGAACGGTGGACAAATGGAATTTTTTTTTAAAGGTTTGAATACTACATCGTTCCCTTGCTAAACTAACGAATGTGAAAATCACTGCTTTTGAGGAAAGCAAAACCATTTACCCCCAGAAAAAATTAAATTTATCGAAGGTGTTCCTGAGTTGAGACCAAAAAAACGTATCTGATTTCAAAAAATTTTTGATTGTTTAGGTCGTAAGTACTGTCATAATAGACTGGAAATATGAACGTTGCCACCCTATTGCCATTCTAATGGCACAATTAATAGATCGGTTGCAATCAAATTTTATAAATCGAAGTCATTTTCGTAATTTTGTTCACATTTTCCTCAGTAACGTTAAATTTTCTGCGAGTTTTATATTTAATACTTTTTAAAATTCGGAAAAGCTGCTGAGATACGGGACCGTAAACATCCACAAATTTCAAGAAAACGCAAAAAGTTAGATATTCTGTGGTTTTGTCTTAATTATTGCTTTTTAGCTATCGAGCTATTATACACAGAAGAATACAACGGTTTTTTTTCTTCTCTTCTCCTGAAAGTTAGTGATTTTCATATTCGTTAATTTAGCATGAGAACGACGGTATCTTGAAAAATAAAACCTCAAAGTTTGAGGGAGGTTTAATTTTTTTTTTTTTTTTTTTTGGCAGATTACGAAGGTTCGTTATTGAAAATCATGGACAAAAAAATATTTTTTATTTTTAATAGTTAGTATTATTCTACAGCTACATTGTTGGTTCTGCTCAATCCGACCCCGGCGCTAGCTGGCTATATAAATATTTATTATTGGAGTAAGTTTTGTTGACCGTATAATAATGATATAATTAAAGAAGAAGTTGAGAGGGGAGAGGGAACACAACAACGTGTGTTATCGTCTGCCAACGTTTCGGCCTAAGTTTTAGGTCATCATCATGTCATGAAGAAAAAAAAAACAAGATAACAATATTGACAACTTTGACAACAACTATCGCCATCTTTACACATTATTGTTATTGGTATTACCTCTGTTGTTTTCAATGTTGTTATCTTGTTTTTTTTTTCTTTAAGACCGATGATGGCCTAAAATTTAGGCCGAAACGTTGGCACACAAGAAATAAGTTAACTTATAAGAAATAATGTAATGAAACACATAAAACGTTTTTTCCCAAATAACAATTCTTTTTTTTATTTTATTTTATTCTTTGTTGAATTCAGTAGGGGTTTATCGAGATGGTAATACTTTTATAATTAGAATATATTTTTAAGATTTGTAGCATTAGTCTAGGCCAGAGTGACGACTGAGTACTGATACTGAGTCGTCAGTATTTGGTACTTACCTCATCAATAGTAGAGTGTTAGTTTCCATTTGTTTTTATTTCGATATTTTGTGAGCGGCAATCGATAGAGGTGATGTTTACGCGCCCCATAATAAATTGAAACCTGAATTTCAAATTTTGGGCGCTTAAGCCTTTTTCAAAAAACGACTTCGATATATTTTCCACTTGATGATGATATTAATAGGATATAAATAGGACACCTCTCGCTTTGAGGCTCGCTATTGTTTTCCTATGGGGCGAGCACTTCCGATCGGAAAATTTCCTGTCATGCTGAGAACGAAATCTATATCTTGTTTATAAATTTACTGTAATTGTTACCTATGATGTTATATTCCATCACTTGATGCGTTGATAAGCCCACGCGCCCACTAGATGTATCAAATCTGCGACCTGTTACGGCAAATGTCGCAGTTATTCGGTTATTCCAATTCCATTGGGATTTTCTATGCGACAAAAGGTCTCATGTCTACTAGATGCGAAAAATATGAGACAAACGGTCGCACGACAAATAGTTGCGACAAAAGCAACTTAATTATCGCTGTTGCCTGTTTTACCCTTCTAGTAGACGCGAGGTCTTAGTGCTCTTACATAGTTAGTTATCTTAACCTCCGTTCACACGGTCCGTTCGCTCGAAAAATCGTTATATATCTGCAAACAGTTAGGCAAATTACAACTAATTACTCTCCGTAATCGGGTAAAAATAGTGCAAATACAGATAGAAATAACCGTTTTTGATGGTTATTAACCCAATAAATGAAGTTAGGTTTATAACCTAATAAATGAAGTTAATATTTATTTTCTTCTCACCCTCTTCCTGAAATGATAATGAAGTTTGCGTTGTAAACTTGCTTCCATGTGTATGAAGTTGTCAGGCCACAATTACGGACATCTGCCTAAGCAAACTTTTATTTTATAGATGATCAGGATTGTACAAATATTAACACTTTGTTATTTTTATTATTGTAATTTTCCGCCGCCATAGCTGAAGAGCGCCCTATAAGCCCTCTCGCTTGAGCTAGCCTTGTTGCCAACTTAGACCCTAAAATCGATAGAGACCTTTTCCGATTTTTCATTATATTGGTCTCAACTCAGGGATAATAAGACTAACAATAATAAATTTCAACCCTTCCTTCGTCACATTTATTTTCATTTACTTATTGCTAGTGTATAACTAACATTAAATTTATTTTGTATTGCTTTTATTTCATAACATTACCTTAACCTTCCATTTTGTAAATAAAAAGCTTTTTGAATCGTTCACGGGTATTCATTACTTCTACACTCCTTATGTCGAAAAACATTTAAATAAAAGATTATTAGGTTATAAAATGTGATTACAAGATTAAAACAAGATACAAAGATTAAAAGATATCCTAAGTGGAGATTTTTATATTTGATTAGTTTTAGTTCCCATCACTATCGTATGGAGTATATTTCGTTTTTGTTTCCTCACTTTGAAATATTTATTTACTGCAATATGTGTCTGCTACGTTATAATCACCACTTTATTAAGTATGTACACTTACTTATACATTTTTATTTTTTTTGTTGGCTCTGAAAAGTATCTATTCGATAGCGATGGTATTTGTTATTTTATTTAGAGTCTTGGCTATTAAAAATAGAGCAACTCTGGTACATTACAGCTGCATTTTTCAATATTTTAATTTTTAGCATTTCATTGTGATAATTGTTTTTGCTGTCCGATCTTTTTATCCATTTATACTTGTCTCTCACAATTTTACCCCTCTTTTTTCTTTTTTTTGTATTTCGACTGTAATTTGTATAATACGTAAATGTACGAACGGACGTGACTTATTTAAAGTGCAAGAATGTAACATAAATAAATAAATGCTACATAATGACAAAGTGTTATAGATAAGAATATATTATATTCTTACAATTTCTTCGTAATTTATAATTGCACAAGCTTTCAAGAAAAACTTGAGTAGTCCTTATTTAACATAAATAATTCAACGCAAAACATGACTTCATTTTAATGATTAAGGGGAAAATATAAATAAATTACTAAGAGCGATGTAATTGAAGTAAATAATTGTGTCATTGCCCTGTAAATACGATTGCATTACCTACTTTTTAATGTTTACCTTGTATTTGCTTTGGAGTCATGGCTCAAAATGACTTCATTGTTCAAAAATGCCAATTGAAAACTTTGCATTATTTTCATGTACCTATATCATCTATAGTTAGAAATAAACATTTTTTCCTCACAATTTTCTCAAGGTTTCGGAGATGTTTTGTCCCACTATTCAGCATCTAATATCCCAAGAGTTGGGTATCAATTGGTGCTACTATACTAATGAGGCTTGGTTAATTCAATTACTTCTTATATTTCAAAATGCTAAAAATCTTTTAATCATACACATTTTCTCCTGTAATATTTCACAAGATTAAATTTCATTTAAATTGTTCATATATTATGCGTCATAAATAATATCATACTCGTACATGAATGTCCTGTTGTACGGTGTGAATTTACTAATGAAAATGCTAGTCGTTTGTTTAAATCATAAAATCATCAGAATCTATAGATCGAATTTTATCTATAGTAGCGAATTTTGTCGCAAAATTCTTTGTTATTTTATGCTGTTTCTGTTTGGAGATATTTTTTAGCTGTTGATGTGAGATGTTCTGCCTCTGGTCCGCACTTATGTGATCTTATCCATTCTTATAGTCTGAGTGTCCGTACCAAAAAAGGTGACTTATTTCATACTGAGGTTTGGGAATATAAAATGAACATGCCCAGAGTCCGTTAAGTCCAATACGCTTATCTTCGGATCCTGTATATACTGATTCGGGTCCGATTTTTATCATTTGTTTTGTATGGAATTTTATTAGCTTTCGTATGATTTTATAAATCATTTACCATAAAATACATACTTTTAAGATATACGAAAATAACATTTTCTGTTCGTCATGACTTTTTTCCATCCATATTCTCGGTGGTATTTTGCATATATGAAAAGAAAACGGCCAAGCACGTTGGAGCGAGTGTCCCAAAGTGTGTTCGGTTCGAAACGTTTATTATTTATTTTTATATTTATTTCGCGAGAACAATGAATCTTGACTCTGGTTAGTACGCGGCGGTGACGTAAAGGAAGCCGTCAGGGCTTGGTAAAAAGAACCACAAGGCCCACTTGCCGAACTAGTTTCCCCCACCAATACCAGTACCAGTATAGATATGAATAGTTAAAAGGCTTTAAGGAGAAGAATTTAGGCAAGTTTTATAAAAATCGTTTGAGCCGGTTAAGTGAAAATTGTAAAAAAAAAAAAAAAATGTCTGAAATCAATGATATAAAGTAGCAATTGCGGTAAGAAGGTTTTAGCGATAAAGTTGCTGTGACATCACCGGAATAGCTACCTTTTGAACATGTAATTTCAACTTTTCGTTTTTGAGCCACGCTGATCACAGATGCACAAACTCACAAAAATAAAGATTCGTAAGAGGAAGACATTTTGAAAATTGTGCAATTAAGCCCAGTCAGACTGTTTCATTGAGAACAAGACCTATCTGATATTTAATTCCATTTAATTGTAAATTAGGGATTGATAAATTATTTGCCACTTTTATAATTTTGTTTTTATTGAAAACTAATTTCGAATGTTATACATTCATCTTCAGTTCAAGGTTTAAGTAAATTACATCAAACAGAAAAGTTTGTGCTGGTTTGTTCTTGTACTGTGAACTACCAATGTTCAGTGAGAGTTCATTGCTAGTTCAGTACGAGAACAAACCAATACAAACTTTTCTGTTTGGTATAATTTACTTAAACCTTGCACTGAAAATGAATGTATAACATATCATTTTTAGCACACCTCTGTATTTTTTATTATTCTATTAAAAATGTTTAATACTATATGTATATATATGTATAATACTGTAGCTGTTCCTTGTATTCCTTATAATAACGTTTAAATTATCAGAAAGTGTAGTAGTTGCTAGACTCTGGCTTCTTATATTGTGGAACAAATGGTCTGATTGTAGTGTTCTTTAGATGGGATGGAGACTGGCTGCACCAGGTAACCTTGAAGCTAAACTCAGCTTTCCGCGTCCCATAAACCTTTCCATTTACCGTCTTTGTGTCAGATTCACGAGCTCTTGTCTCGTTTTAATTGATATCTTATTTCAGTTGTTTTGTTTCTGACAACTTTTTTTTACAATAATATGTTTATTGTTTTTAAAAAGCTATTAATAGTTTATAATTGGAAATTTTCAAAACAAAGCATTGAATCTCTGAAGTGTCAGAAAATAACTAACCATTTAACGTTCCGCAAAATCGTCAGACTGAAAATCATAAGATCCCATTAACCCAGAAATAGTAGATCATTCCAAAATACGGTCGAACCTCTATATATCGAACATGAAGGTTCCTTGAAAAAAAAATCGATATATGGAAATTTCGATAGATAGAAAGATTGCAATTTTTCACACTTTTCAGGCTAAAACAATTACAGCCATTCTTTAGGGTTTTAGAAGTACCAACGGCAATTTTTGGGGTTAATGATTTTTCAAAGGCAATTTTTTTAGGTTAAAGAAAAACAAATATGAACGATCAATAACACTTATTTAAAAAATTGTACAAATTCCATCTCTGATTGCAGATTTTTTACAAATGTGCATTTATGATTAAATAAGGATATGTATTAAAAATATGCAAACATACATAAAAATTAATAATTTTTTTCGCACAAAATAGCTTCTGATGTTTATTAGTCTATAATTCATCACCAAAGTCATGTTTACGAGCAATGCTCACAACAAGAAAGGCAAAGTTAAACTGATTTTAAAATGAAAATTTCTCTCTATGTCAGGAAAGAGATTTTGAGGATTTAGGTACTCCTATGCTTCTTCTGAAACATGATTTTTCCTGAATTTTCATTGCTTTGCAAGCCAGCGGAACATTTTTTTTCTTATTTATTTATTACCCATTCTTATGTACGTAAACTAAAGGCTCTTTTTGATGACGATCACATTTTATATTTTTAAATGGGAATTTCTGTTCGATATATGGAATATTTTTTTGTGATAAAAATTCAAGGGTCCTAAAAAAAAAATCGATATAAAGAGTTTTTCGATATATAGAGGTTCGAATGTAATTGTAGTTTTAATCGTGACCTACAAATTGCTAAGTGTTCTACATCCGCAATTTTCCTTCATAAGGTTTACTATCACCGTGTACAGAAGGACATTGCCGCATTTGCCTTCTATCTCACTGTCGTGACAGTACTACCGCGACATAAGACAGCCACCGTGTAAACAAGGTTTTTGTGTATTCTGTCATTGTATTGGAAGTATCTTTTAAGTCGCATATGAAATAGTGGATTATTAATATTTCAAGATCTTGATGTAAAGATTTTTATTATTTTTTTCACAGGGCTGTGAATTTGTGTTCCGTTAGTCCAGAAAGATTTCCGTAAATAAGTAGATGTGCTAGTATCGTTTTTGTCAAAAGCATTTAATTTAAATACACATTAAGGCTAAAGTTTTAGCCACGATTCATGATGTACGCATTAGCTGAATTAATGAAAGGAAACGTTTGGAGGCTTCGTATCTCTTGACATTATGACGCGTTTAAAATTAGGCGTCGCTTGCGATATTTGCCAAGAAAAATATTACATTCAGGTTGTCTTAAATTCAATTCTAAAAGATTATTTGTCACTCTTTCCTTTTTTTTTTTTTTTTTCCTTTCATATTAATGCTGCTTACGATGAACTTAAAATAATAATATAAATTATTATTAAATAGCATATAATACTAACTTATTATTATTTTATAATATTAATATAAATATACAGTATTATTATTTTATAATATTAATATAAATATACAGAGACATCCAATACACGTTGCATTAAGACCATGGGTAAATAAATACTTAACGAAAAATTATATGTGTGTGTGTGTGTGTTTTTGTTTTTTATACGAGGGTGGGTTTGTGTTTGTGTTTGTGTGTGTGTGTGTGTGTGTGTGTGTGTGTGTGTGTGTGTGTGTGTGTGGGTGTGTGTGTAAAATTGATTTCAAGATCAAAAGTAATTCGATACTATAAATATAAACATTGCATATTACAATCGAACATTGTGCATAGAACATTGAACATTGTACATGTACACGACTTACAATCAATTTAAATTGGTACGTATCTCATATTGTTTAACACTCGACGCTCAAACATTATCAAACAACAAATACCTTAGTCAAGATTTTTTCACTCACGCTTAAGGCAAGTGATCTGATTCAAGCAATTCGCGGTAACAATTGCTTTTTTTTTTAATATTTAAAAAACGCTAGCTTTAAAAATATTGTTATATTTATTTAAAGCATAATGTTTTTTTTAGGTGGTTTGTGCTTATTTTCCATTCTGATCAAGAGTTTCAGAAAAAAATTTCAGTTTTTTCCTTGATGTTATAATTTTTTTTGTTAATATTATTTTTTAATTAATTAATAAATTAATAATTAATAAGGTTTATTTTTTTTTTAGATATTCCTTATTATGTTTTTGATTTCAATGTGTTGTATAAAATATAAATAACGAAAATAATATATAAATCTTAACGGTGTATAAGTAATATTTATGAATTGTTTTTAATTTATTCCTCACCGAATACATGCACTCTGGTGGACTCCTTTATTTTTTTACCGTAGTCACCCCATTTTTTTCCTCCCGAAAATTATAGACTGTATCGAATGTCATTTCAGAGGAATGGGGATACATTTTATATTCGTTTCATAACCGCTAGAACAGGATTATTGGGGTTTCAGGGATATCTGATATATTGGTCACCCTGTAAATACATATATAAATCGGCTTCTCATGCCTTAACTAAGGAAAAAGAGGTTTGCTTCTATGTTTTCATTAGCCATTATTGTTTTTTTAAATTTGACACGCGGCGAAAATTTGGGGCTTGCAGGTAACACCTACTATTTAACTATCCTTTATAGTCATTAAAAAGTTATTATTAACGATTCTGTAAAATATTCAAATTCAAATTGAAGAATTTACACCAATTTAGAATCTTATATTCTCAACGTCATTATTATTTTTCAGGTACCTCATAAACTAAAATCTTGGAGACATTATACATAATTTTTTCATCGTATTTCCGTTTTGTATATACATTTCCCAATCCTGTAGATGAAGTATTTTTTGTGAGAGATGTAAAAAATTACTTTTTGAAATGATTTTTCCACAATTATGATTTTAACTGTAGAAACATTGACTCCAATAGCAATAATAATAAAGTATTAAAATATTCATGCTCGGTTTTCATTAAAAGAAAAAAAAAAATCATTAATGAACTATCGCTTCTCCCAACTACAATATCCCATCAACCATTTCACTTGGTGTATATAGAGCTATATCTTGGAGATAGATATTGAAGGTATTAGCAACTATCTCCAAATGATTGGCCTCATAAACAAACAGGATCCACCATGTTAAGGAATAATCCCTAAGGTAATTAAGTCTCTTAGGGAATAGTGAATACCGTCCCTATTGCATTACATATAATACACAAAGCTCGGCAAGGAGATGAAAGGGTCCAAAGGATGACGGAAAGATGTTATATTATAATTAAAATCAAGGAGTAAATAAAGGTGTGAATAAATACAAATCAGTATCTAGGAAAACTGCACTACGAAAAAACTTTGGAAGACATAATGACTGAATTGTGATAAAATATTTCTACTGTAAAATTAATAAATATTTTGAGTTCATACAATCAGTTTCACTTTCACAATTGTGGAAAAATCAATTTTAGCATCTTTCTGGAAACCGTAAATTATTACACAATGGTTTATTATTTCCAAATAGTAATATTTCAAGTGCAGAATACTTTATAATAGATAGCTACCAAGTTCAGCAAAGAAATAAAGCAGTAGGCACCTAAGGGGCAGAAATTTGAAGCTTGTCCCAAGATGATCGCCGTGAGAGTGCCGAACTGGGAGTGTTAAGAAGAAACTGTATCGATGCAAGCAGGCTGAGATGCTTAGGAAATGTTATCAGAGGGTTAATTGGTACAGAGGAAAATATTGGATGTGCACTTCAGTGGGAAAAGAAAAAGGAAAGACCTAGAAGCTAAAGTATGTGCAGAAATAATCCGAGCAAAGATGAAGTATAGAGATGCGAGGAAGTCAGGAGCTCGCAATTGATGTCAGGAGGCCATTAGTCTACGAAGTTCATTACGTTATATATCAGCTGATACCAGTCCGATTTAATTGATTTTTTTTTCGATTGATCATAAAAAAAGGAAAAAAAATTGACGGACGAATTTTTTTTTTATTCGATATTTGGATTCTACGTATCTTGAAACGTAAAACATCAAATTTTGAGAGAGGGGTTTAAAAAAGATTTTTTTCTTGGTCGATTGCAAAGGTCTATTATTGAGAATAATAAAGCAAAAATACTACACCTACAGGCTTGGGACTAATTTAACAGGAAGACGATGAAAAAATAGATACAAATGATGTATAATGTCTCCAAAATTTCAGTTTATGGGGCGCCTGAAAAATAATGATGACCTTCAGAATCCAAGATTCAAAATTTGTATCTATTTTGTATAAAATCCTTAAATTTTAAAAATATCGAAATGCGACTTTCGGGGTCTTTCATAATTTTTTAATGACTATAAATGAATGTACCAAAATGTAAGAAACCCATGGTTTTCGTCCCACTTCAGCCACACATATCGCGCCAAAGGTAAAAAGAAATAGCAGTTAGTGAAACTATAGAAGTAGACCTACGACTTTTATCATTGTCATTTTTTGATTAGAAGATCCGTTTGGCCGTGAGAAGCATTTGAAACGATTTATATTGGACACATATATTCCCCACTACATTCGGGCACGACCAGCGGCCCCCTTTGGATCAATTCAGCTGAAATTTGGTATTTATGGTTGTTTTATGGGCAGCACCATACCATAAAAGTGAGCGTAATTTCAGTATGTTTTAATGGTTAAGCGCCCCTCTACAGTCCCTGAAAATTGAAATAGAGGGTTGAAAATTTGTATGTGAATTGAGTTGGTGTTAGAGAAGTGGTACGTTTTAGGAATTTCAACAAAAATTAAAAAGGATATATTTTCAAGAGTTTATCGATTATAAATTTAAACGACGAAAATATGTAATTGTAATAATCGCAGCCGTTTTTTTTTTTTTTTTTTTTTTTTTTTTTTTTTTTTTTTTTTTTTTTTTTTATTATTATTATTGAAAATACAACCTTCATGATGAAGCTCTGCTCTTTAAGCAATGAAGCTATGTTTTTTAAAATATTTATATTCATTTGTATTTCAGCCTAATCAACATATTTTAAAAATACGGTTGGATGTGTTCTTGGACCTGCTTAATCCAATTTATTTATTGAACAATTTTTTGTTTTAGTGGAAAATTTTAAATAGTCTTTGACTGCACATCGGTTAAAATTATAAGTGAGACCTTTGTTGAGAGACAAATTAAATAAATTGAGAACTGATTTGAGCCATAAATCAAAATCACGTTTTCAGATTAGTTGATATGTTATCAGTTGATTAGGAAACCGAACTCGTACGGAATTCTCGCATCTCATTTTCACTAAAAAAGATTATTACGCTCATCTTGCATGAGTGCCGAGTCATTGAAATCTAAATAAAACCTTGAAATATTTTATAATTAAAAAACCGTATTTCTGATCACTAGCGGCTAAATATTGAGTTGAAATATGAAGATATTGCTGGGATGTAATGCATCTATTTCAGGGAATTTTGAAATCAAGCATAATTTGAATTTTTTTTTTTTGGAATGTTGGTAATCTCGATAATCACTTGAAGGTAGTATGGTACTCTAATCCACTAAAACCACCTTCCTATCCAACAACTGAGCTGGTCCAATACTCTTCTTTCATGTAATGAACTCGGTTGTGGGGTATAGCTCATTGGCTAATCTCCCAATTTATTGCGTCTTTCTTTCTTTTAGAATTTTAATTAATTCACTCCGTGTAATTTATTTTGTTACCAAGTCATAAGGCTTCACTGTTTTTAGCCGCCTTATTTTATGCGAAACTTCCTCAACCAAGCACACCATTTCAGGATGATCATAAATTTGTTTTCTCCTGACATGGTTATCCGTGTATTTTGTTATTTATTTACTGAAAAGATCGGCTGGCTTTAAGGTTTTTATGCAAATTGTCTCTTCTAATATACCAGGGAACATCAACTACACTCCTAAGTACTTTGTTTTGAAAGGTTTGGATTATTTGTATGTTACTTATCTCAGTACGGCCTCAGGGCTGAATTGCAACTCAATATACACAATTTTGAACTTTCTATATATATATATATATATATATATATATATATATATATATATATATATATATATATATATATATATATATATATATATAAAATTATCAAACTGTAGATATAAAATAAATCAGTTTCAGGGTGTTTTATTTTTTTCTTCAGCTCCTAGTAGGCTAGTCAGTTAGGAAACAGGGATCTATGATGCAAAAGGTTGTGGATGGAATATTTTCTTTTTTAACTTGTTTATATTGATGCAAACATGTAAAAAACAAAAATGCCAACACGGATGTTCTCGGAAGAATTTTTGATAGCCAGTAATCCTCGAAATGTTGTGACTTTTTTTGTTGTTTTGCCTATAATTTCTAAACCGTCCTTTCAATCGAAAAATTGATTGTGTGATAAATTAAATAACATTGCATTCTGCATCGAACGAGTATCACAACATAATAATTCTGTAAATTGGTGTGGTCGTAAACCACGTTCAAAAGTCAACTTCAGGACTCCAGTCAACTCAAGTCCGTTTTTGGTGGAGCCGGCCGCAACTTAACTCTTAAGGCTCAACCACACAGAACGCGATCTGTTCCGACGATCTGCGATCTCAATAGATTAGAAATTAGACCTCCAGCTCGCTGTGGGCTGAGATCGAAGATCGCAGCGACAGATCGCGCTCCGTGTGCCAAAGCCTTTAGACGTCATGTTTACTCTTGGTTGTTTCCGTGTCCAACTTCCATTTCACGGTGATATTCTATTTCGATCTTGAAAATGTTAAAATGAATTATGTACCTCTATAGAATTGGAGAGGTCACGCCAATGTGCTTCGTATCTTAGCTGGCTATTTTAGAACTTGAAGGCCCCAGGTGGTATGCAAGGGGACTATTATTAGAAATTGCAGGTGGATTACTAACCCCATTACTTTCGTCAGTTACCTGGCGTGTAGTGATAATATTACATTCGTTGAAAGTAATACCAACACTGTACCCCTGAGTACTACGATGTAGCCACAAGGAGGGTAATGTGGTTAGCTTGACCGTTAGTAAGTATATGACGATTTTTGAGCGAACGACTCTACCGATTTTCAAGTTTAATGACTCAAATTACTCCTTGAGTTCCTGTGAAGGTTTTGAAATATTTTGATCTCAAAATACTAAAGAAATGTTGCATTAAATGCGTTTGATCTGTCCGTTTAGGATAGAGGTATGTAACGATTTTTTGAGCGAACTGAACTGCACGACTGATTTTTAAATTTGATGGCTTAAATTGCCAAGTGAATTCCTGCATGTGTGGTGAAACAATGTGGGATGAAAATACTGAAAAAGATTTCATTTTATTTTAAGTTATTTTGAAAGATTTGGATTATTAGTATGTTACTTTTCTTGATACGACCCCAGAGCTGAATTGCAACTCAAGATACACAATTTTCAACTTTTATATATATATATATATATATATATATATATATATATATATATATATATATATATATAATTTTCAAACTCGAGTTATTAAATAAAGCAGTTTCAGGTTGTTTTATTTTTTCCCCTCAGTTCCTAGTAGGCCATAGAGATTCAAAAGAGGGATCTATGATGAAAAATTTTTGAGTGGTAGCTTTTATTTTTCAACCTGTTTATATGGGTGCAAATATGTAAAAAACAAAAATGCTAAATCGGATGTCGTAGGGAGAACTTTTGGCAGCCAGAAAACGCATCGAATGAGTATCACAACATAATAATCCCGTTAAGTGGTGTGGTCGGATACCACGGTCAAATAACTGTGAATTTTTCCAACTTTATCATAAACTGATACAGAGTACTTATATAGGATTCTATAGGTTGGAAATGTACTATATTAGAGAAAAGCTCAGGTAAAAGTTGTTGAGCATCAAATTCTTCGGTCTAGTACACCTTTCGAAATTGGCAATCTTCCGATATCTGGCAGTGTTCATATTAGTCCAGTAGATATATCGTCTTGGATCACAAAAGGTGAAATAATTTTAATTTTCAGGTATGGTATATATATTGCCCCTCGTGTTAAAAATATAAATTTTCGACCTCCTACTTTTTTGTGCGTTTTCCGCCATCTTCAAAAACCCCTATGAAAAAACACTTCTTTTCAGTTGTTCCTCAATAACTCTCTTCCAGAGTATTTAAGGTAAAAATGTCTCATTGCCAATTCTAAAGAACGTTAAATTTCTTGTAAATTTTATATGCTAAGTCTAAAGTTGGTCCAAAAAGTTAGATTTGGTTTCGCCTTAATAGCTGTATTTAAGTGAAGTTCAGTGAAAAATAACCCACCTTTTGCATAATACAAATCCTCTTCTGACTGACCCTATAGGGCCCATTGGTCGTATCGACTTTTTTTCAATCTACAATCACCCACCCAACAAATTTTTATCAAAATCGGGGGCCGGGCACATCTTGCATACTCCTTTTGAGAGGATATATAGAGAAATATTTACATGAAATGAGCTTGATATATTACCAGATAACAATTATGTTTAATTTAGCGTGCTTTTAAACAAAAATTGGGTGGAGGGGGGAGAAACATATGAGGTTATGATAAAAGAATACACATTAATGCATAAATATGTTTAATGTGTATATATTTTTGCATAAACACTGACAAGAGCATAGACAAAGGGATTTGTATAAAAACGCGATATACACGTCGGTATCCCGTGGCAGCTGACCTCGGCTAATGCTGAGTTGTTTGGCATTGCTTGTTGGCCCACTGTCCGAGTAACAATTATAATAACAGTGATGAATTATTTATATTTATAATTACGGTCATTGTATAATACAGTTTGCTATTTTTAAGTTACGTTTTTTTGCGAGCTGTTAGTTATTCTTGGTGGATTTTTGTTCATTCATAAAACATTTTTTTCCATTTTTTATTTTTATTTATAAAAATGCATACAGGATGGTGCAGAAATAAGTGATATTTTGAATGGCTGTTAAAAAAAATTATAAAACAATGTCTAAAGAAAAAGAAATGGTTTTATTTTCGAAAAGTACATTCAAAATAGTTTTGACGCATTGCCGAAGACATTCCCGGAAATCTTGGATCATCCCTCAACCCACCCTTATTTTTGATTTAATACGTACGCATGTTAGAGACTATTTTGGGCCTTAAAATGAAATCGACGCTTGTTCCAATAACATCTCGACGTTCTCTTTGAATTTTGAAGGGAATGTTTTCTGACAGATTTGAGGTGTGGCTTGAGGGGATTGCCGGCATTCGATTTATCTCCATGCGATTTTTTTCTTTTGGGATATGTCATGGGTAAGGTGTTTACACCCTGGCCTCGTTCTGTAGACGATTTAAAGGAGAGAATCAGGCAAGAAGAAATCAGTGCCAATCCACAAGAAAATGATACAACAAATTCGTGAATAGTTATTCTTTGTTTTTTGATCATTTCAACACGAATATTTTATTAAATTGTGGTAGGTTTTCATAAAAAAAATAAATAATAAATAAATAAATTATTATTACGTTAAATATTGAAACTAATAATATGATTTTTTTCTAAAATAAATATACGTGATTACAAGTTCTTCAAACAAAAATAAAAATTGTCGTGTTGTGGCACTCGTTCCAAAAACGATACATTTATATTGATTGCTATTTTCTCGACTCTTAATAGCATTAGTTTTTTTGAGATTCTGGAGATTCTCTCAGTAAATACAACTGTATTTTGCTGACGTTTCAAGACTTTATTGTTCTCATATCATTCCCCAACAGTGAAAAACATTGGTGTTTAGAAAAATTTTCAGTAAATAATTATTAGACATTAAAATCGCAAACAAATATAATGCAAATTAACACTTATTTGCATATTATAATGGATTAAGTTGAAAAGGACAAGTGAATAGAATACCAATTAACACGTATTACATATTATAATAAATTGAGTAATTACAAATTAAGAAAGTAAAATCAGTTTGTATGTACTCAGTTTATATTAATATGTAATAAGTGTTAATTGGTATTCTATTATACTTATACTTGTCCTTTTCAACTTAATCCATAAAATGTGTAAATAAAGGTTAATTTGTATTTTATTTACTTGTAATTGTAATGTCTTATAATGTCTTTAAATTTTCTATAACACCTTTTTTTTTCCACTGGCATGAACTATAAAGTCTCGAAACTAAATATAGTTGTATTTATTGATTGAACCTGAAGTTGTATAGTAATATATATACATGTATAAGCATAAATATTACAACCTGCAATGATATATTATTACAGTGATATATTATAAAAATGCTTGTAACCATGTTTGAAGCTTATTATGCTTATTTATTACTCATGGTTCCATAATTTTTAATAATAAACCTTTGCAATCTAACAAGAAAAAAATTGTCCCTTAAAATTTGAGGTTTCACATTTCAAGATTAGTAAAATCCAAAAAACGAATAACAAAAAAACAAAATCCGTCCGTATGTCATACGCGGCTTTTTTCCCGAGACTACTGTGCCTTAATTTTTGATATAGCACTCAGTCTAGAGTGGACAGGTTTGAATTATGTATTTCACCTGGGTCCTTGGAATTCGTTAGAATTCTTTCGTCGATACAGAATTAGACAAATGGCTTTCCCCCTGCCAAGGTATATATCTGTACTCTTCTTGACCAACTTGCTTTAAAAAATTTAAAGTTTTAATAAACATGATGAAAAATTAAAAAAAAAATAATTAATACTAAATTGAATTTCTTTATATTCTTTTTTCGGAGTAAGAAGAAAATCTTAATATTTGCATAGTAATATATGTTCACTATTGTATTTTTCTCGGACGATAAAGTGTGTATGTGTATATAATTTATTTTTACTTTCCTTACCTATATATGAAATATATAGTAAGGGGAAGTATTGCGATCATGAAAAGTTTCGAATTCGAGTTTTCAACGAAAATAGACGTTTTAAGGTCCCCCGAGTCCAAATAACCAAGTCTTGCAAAATGGTCTGCGTGTATTTTGTATTATTTTAAATAACCAAAAGTTTCCATGGGAACTGAATGGAACTTCCATGGAAACTAAATCGAAACTTTTAAAATATATTTTCAGCTTAACAAACTTAAAATATATAGTGTATAGAATTGTCGTACTAAAGTTGTTAAAAAAAACTATTGTATTGTACTTTTGTGAGAGGATACTTGAAGAAGTGAATGTTGCAGTGTTTATGTGAATTTAAAATTATGTTAAAAAGATTATTATTATAGGAAAGTAAGGAAAGTTTTTTGATGCCCGCACCGCACCAGATGTTTTTGACGTTACAATTAAACTTTTATTGTTAATAATTTAAGTGCTGATTCTATATACTTCTTTTCGGGCATGTTATTTTTGCTGACTCCATTCACGTCAGATGCATTTAGGTAGCAATTATATTTAAAAAGAATTACTTTCATGCATTCTATACTATACTGCCATTATAAAAAATTAATTTTTTTTTTTTTGCAGGTAAGTTCTGTCTCAAGTTTGAATTCCTGTATTTAAATGGTACTTGTGTGGTATGTAAATTACCATTTTTTTTTTTTCATTTTGATTATTCTCTTTAATGTCTTTTTAAATTTTTCAACTTTTCAATTTGCAAATTTTCTATTTTCCATACATTATATAAACTTCCCCATACTCTATATTTTATATATTAGTTAGTGAAAGTAAAAAAAAAAGTAGTATTTAACATATTATAGAAATTTATATGCATCTAAAAAATAAAGGATTTTATGTGTAAAATTAAAATGTGATTGTCGGGAAGGGTTCTTTCTAGACACATGATGAATATCAAGCAATGTTAAAACTGCTTAAGTATCCAACTCACCTCAATGAAAATGGCCTTATTTTTTAAAATCATTTTATTTCAAAGATTTATAATTAGTCACTAGTTTCAATTTTTTATTTGCATTTTCTTGAAGATTACAGACTTTTGCAGTGTATCGAAGGTCACCAGAGGACAATGGAGGTCATAACCCTTAAAACTCGGTTTTGGGAGTTTCCGGGAATTATGATTTGAAGTTGGAGTAAATTTCAGTCAAAGTTTTGGCATGTCTAAAAGTTTTTTTCTCGTTTTTTAACTGAATTAGAAGATTGAAAATTTGTACGTGAATTGATTTTATGTTAGAAAAATAATACCTTTTTAGGATCTCCATTTATTTCTCTTTCCCTCCCCCTCCATTTTATATTTTCAATTTTGTATTTTTGTTATTAATAAAGATACTTTAAAGTACAATGCTAGTGATAGAACTCTGCTGCTAATAATTTTTTTTCTATTTTTTTTTAATTCTATCTCTCATGTGTAGATATTCGCCTTGCCATTCCGAGCTCTATTTTTAAAAACATTAAACAATTAAAATATTTAATTAGGAATTCCTTTCATCTTAATAGGTATGGAGCCATGCAACCTTACTGTTCCTAGTTACCGCTTTGTCCCTTCTATCTCTGGTATATCTGAAAAGAACATGGTCCCGAGACTTAACACAGAGAAGTCAATAGAATATACACAATAGGTAGTTTCTTTATATGCCAATGTCCTATCACATTTTCCATTCAACAGCTCGATGGCTAAGGAGTGATACTTCATGACTGCCAAATAAGCAGATTTCATGTTTTGGTATGAATAATATCATGAAACAACACGTCATGGAATGATTTAATTTTGTATTTGGAGGCGAGGCTGATATATGAGAAGAATATAATGTCATGACATCTTGTATCTGATGAGTAAACAGCTTTTCTGGCGATAATTCGTAAGATCACTTACAGAGAACAGTCGAGAAACATGAAAACCATTAATTCATTTTGATATACCTCCTTGAGCCTATAGTCCCAGGAGCCCAATGCAAAAAATCTCACCCATGAAACATACACCTAAAAATTTCAGCATAAGTAGAGTGTAGTTCAAAACCGCCCGTCTGGCAGAGATAAAATTCTTACTAATACTTTAAAAATTAATTTTAATTTTTTCACAAAAATTCACCCATAAAACATACGGCTCGAATTAGGCTTTTTCGTTTGATTTTTATTCGTAGAGAAAGGAAAAAACCGTCTGGCAGCGAAAAAACTCTTACCCGCAGTGCCCGCCAGACGCGCGCAAACGGTGCGTGAAAATCGATTCAAAAAGATTTCTAAATGCAAAATCCAGTCGTCTGGCTGATTAAAAATTCTTACTAATATCCGCCAGACGCGTAAACACGTAATAAATTGTTCTGAGAAAGGTGTACATTTTTTTTTTTCATCTTATTTTATTTGTCCGAATTCCTATATAGGATCGTAATGTCCATATTTAGTAATAACAATAATCATTTTTGCTGATAATTAATTATATTAGAGTTAAAATCCTGCAAATAGTACTTAACATTATTTGGGACGACGAGGAGTTATTATTGCCAACAATAAAAATTGTTTTATTGTTTTTTATGATAATTATTCCAAAAATAACAATTATTTATAATTTACTGTATTATTATTGATTTATTTATTAATCGAACAGATAATTTCATTAAACTATTTAAATTAGTAGTAATAAATTACGACTGTACTCAGCTACTATTTTTTTTAAGATTGAGCAAATATGACAGCTAATATATTACAGTTGTTTTATAAACAACATATATTATGTATTACGTTTTTATTTATAATCACTATGTGCGTTAAATGATTAGATTAATTGTGAAAATGTACTCACCATTTAGTTTTAGACAATTAGAAAGACATGTGTCCGAGATTTGCTAAAATTTGTAAAAACAAATAATTGTTTTTTTAAATAATTATATATTACTTATTATTCGTAATGTGTACTGAATGTTGCCTATTGTATTTTTATTGTAATTAGAAACAAAATAAATAAATAAAAGTTACAGGTAAATAAAGAAACAAGTTTTAATGAACATAGATATATACACATAGGAAAAAATCATACCAAATATCACAATTGGATAAAACAAATCAAATTAGAAAAAGTCAAAATAATTATTCGTCATCTGAAACTTCATCATCAGAATCATGACCGATATGGTCATTAAGTTCTTCTTCCTCTGTAGCATCGATAGGGTTATCAATAATTTGGTCCTGGATATCTTGGGGAAGAATATCTCCGGAATTCCAGTCGATAAAAATCTTGTCGTTTTGGAGTCTGTAGCCAAAGTCTGTGATGTTTTCTTCGGGGATATATGCCTTATTGGCGTTGCACCAGGCATTCGCAACGTACATTGTTATTTTTATTTTGTTGAGAAGAACTGAGTAACAGGGGGAAGAGGGGAGTACGCTGATACATCAACTCCTTTTTTGAGCTTTAATTATGAAGATGCTCCTTTTGTTTCGTATACTCTTTTGAATATTAATAATCTTGCTAAATCACAAGAACAACAGTTTTTCACACCATTTTAAAGGCACACAAACTGTTCTATACCTCAATCAATTGAAGTTAGACAAATCGTTGAACAAAATGTAGAAAAAAGTCCTTGGAACTGCTGATTTTTCAATATCAAATTAAATGGTTTATTCTTTCCTTTTCCCTTCCCCCCAAAAAAGCTGTAAAATCGCACCCAGTTAAAGCATGAAATGCAGGCAGCGCTTTAGAAATTTTTCCCTCCCACTTTTCACACTATGCATTTATCTTGATAACAGGTTTGTCTTTTGATATTTCCAACCATATTCCACAACCGCTGAGAGATGTGACGTGATAAAGTAAGATAATTAGCACATCGGTGTCACTCGATTTAATTTTGATACTTTTCGTGCCTCGTGCAGCTTCCCAAGTAGCGTGTAGTATCATTCATGTGTCTGCCTCTTCATGGTTGTTCCTGAGATCTTCTACTTGTTGAAAACGGAGTTCATTACCCTCCAAAAAATATACACCGCACTTGTCACCGATAGAAAGATATATAACTTTGTTGTCAAAATTACGAATTAATACGGTGATTTTCCAGTGATCCCACAACAAATGTGTCAGAGATTTTTTGAAAGTATCATTCCTCAAAGCTTTGATGAAATCTGTTGGCACCATCTGTTGAGGACCAAATGAGGAAAAGGTACTGACCTGTCATCAACACCAGCTCTTTTTTCCCTTTCCATATCTTTGATAGTTGGAACTTTGATAGCATTGAAAATGAGATGGATTTTTCTCGCCTTGGTTGAAATTACTTTGTTCAATATTCTTTGGGCTAAATTTTCATATTTCTTAAAGTTGCCGCCGAGAAGATGTAACATGTAGAAAGCATCAATAATCTCCCACTCATGTTCGATTGTTGTATTAGTTTCGTCAAAGCCTTCTAAGTGGCCATTATGAAGTGTAAGCCACCGAGAATAATTTGGCTGATTGAAAGCCAACAATAGATCAGTAAAAAAAAGGCAGACCGTAAGTGTAGAGATCAAAATCACCAGTTTAGCAGCTCTTTGAAACAATAAGCGGTATTCCATCAATCGCACAATCAACAATAATTAGTGTTATTACTAAATATGGATATTACGATCCTATAACTAATTTATTTGGAACATTGAGCTATTAACACAAATAAAATAAGAGGAAAAAAATGCAAAATGTTCGCCTGTATCAGAACAATTTACGCGTCTGGTGAGTATTAGTAAGAATTTTTAATCAGCCAGACGCCTGAATTTTGCATTTAGGAATCTTTTTGAATCGATTTTCACGGAATCAATCGTATGTTTTATGGGTGAGTTTTTGTGATTTTCACGCACCGTTTGCGCGCGTCTGGCGGGCACTAGTAAGAGTTTTTCGCTGCCAGACGGTTTTTTCCTTTCTCTACGAATAAAAATCAAACGATTAATCCTAATTCCAGCCGTATGTTTTATGGGTGAATTTTCGTGAAAAAAATAATTATTAAAATTAATTTTTAAAGCATTAGTAAGAATTTTATCTCTGCCAGACGGGCGGGTTTGAACTACACTCTGGTGTTTCTACTTATGCTGAAATTTTTAGGTGTATGTTTTATGAGTGATTTTTTGCATTGGGCTCCCGTACTACTAGTACAGTAGAACCCCTGTAAACCGGCCTTCATATTAACAGCCCTAGTGTGAAATACATAAAATAAATAAATAAAGTAATAAAATCAAGGGAATAGATATTTGTTGTCTGGCATTTACCGATGATCTAGCAATACTTACAGACAATATAGAAACAGCAGCAAAACAGATCGAGATCCTGAATGAGACGGCTGGAAAGATCGGACTACAAATTTCTTTCCAGAAAACAGTGTATATATCGAACCAGAAAGACGCACCGGAAATTATGAGAGATGATACAGGCCAATGGGATAGAGAAGGCCGCTCACGAACAGGGACAACAAAAGATGACCAGAGCATTCTGGAGGACTAGGAACATCTACAATAAGTCATGCCTATCACGTAACACCAAAGGGGGGCTTTATAACACGGTCATCAAACCAGAAACCCTATAAGCATCTGAAATCTTGGTAATGAATCGGAAAGGTGAACTAGAAAACATCAAGAAACTGGAGAGAAAAATCATCAGGAAAATTCTAGAACCTAAAAAGAAAAAACAAGAATAGCGGTTGCGGAGTAGACAGGAGACCGAACAGAAATCCAACATAATATACGATATGTTGAAACGTCGACTGCAATTCTATGGCCATATCAAGAGAATGCCGGACACCCGATTGACAAAACAGATCTTGGAATACACTGAAAGTATAAAGAATATGAGGTGGATAGCCGAAGTTAGAGAGGACTTGAAACATGCTGGCATAACAAACTCAGACATACAAGACATGCAGATATTCAGACAAAAAATACATAAGTGGAAAGTGAGCCGAGAGGTCAAGAAATTGACGACTGGAATAACTTGGTCTGCAGAAAGGAAGAAAGCATACAATGAGAAGATGAAAGAAGTGTAGCGCCTTAGGAAATCTCACATCATGTAGAGGCTTCGCGTGGTCCATTAGTGACCTGTACGAATGAATAATAATAATAAAATAAGAGACGGCAGATTAAAAGAAGCGCTTCCTGGAAGGTGACCCTTTGTTTATTGGAGCCAGATATTATTACATTGTATTCTGGGATATTTGATCCCACTTTCGTCAGTTCTGTTTTCACGTTCAAACTGGACTTTTGCATATTGCAATTAATCATGAGTGAATCGAGTGCGAAGCGTAAACGCGTTGTTGTGATTATCGAGACGTGCCTCCGGCCTCTGAAGAGAAATGATAGATCTGAGTCTGTGGCAAATATCTGTCTAGAACTGAACGTGACGAAAAGCACAGTCGTCGATTGGCGAAGAGACAGGCGTTCGAGTGAAGACGTTTGTATAAAAATTGAATCAGGCAAACCTCTTTCAACTCGCTGCACTTAAAAAAATATAACTCCATCCTCAGACATTGTCAACAAAGCTCTGTGTTCGCGGTTTCTTCAAGAACGTCGGAGAGGTGCGCCCGTTAGTAGCTCAATTTCGAAACAAAATTTTATGGCCATTCATCAAAAAATTGAAAACCGACGCAAATTTTTATGTGTGACGGCTGAATTTACCGATGGAAAGACGCTTCAACTGCTACTGACATTCTATTCTTAAAAAAAGATGCAGATATTTTGCATTTAAAAATTATTGACATTTGAAAATAATAAACCATCGTGTAATAATTTACAGTATTTTTAATCGCGTTTTATAAGAGTTTGTTGTCCTTATTGTATAGCAGTGGGCTAGCAGATTCGAGGAGTCACTTTTTAGCCATCGACTCTTAGATTATCGAGCCAAACTTCAGCATGCCATATCAAACTTCATTTGTTCGTTTATTAATCAAAATGAATTTCCATGATCTTAGAAATGTTCATCGGCATTGAAAAGTGGACTAGTGATATTTTGAAATAGAACCTTTCATTAAAATTATCTCTTCTTGATTAAATTAGGAATGAATTGTTGCCTTATTCTGCCAAGTCATTTTATACATCTTTCACTTTTGCCTGGATTTAGCTCTCTTTGAATACACCTGTCTCTGTGTACGTTCACTGTATATCCTTTGCCAAATTACCTGTCCCCCACGAATCTAATTTTACCTGAATACCCGCGTAAAATGAGCACGCAGTGGAGAAATGGCGCCCGACCCTTCGCCAAAATCCCTAATAGACTCTGCAATTTAGCGGACCATACTCGGAAAATAAGCTTGCCTCGTATTGTAAAGCTTAATCAGTGCTCTAGGCTAAGGTTGCCAAAGGTTGCGATATTAATTCTATCCAGCTTTTGTTTATGTTAGTGGATAAATATTCAAATGCAACTTTTTTTTTACAACAAAGAAATGTAATATGACCTGTTAACACCTTAACATAATCCCACTTACGTTTCGGTTTACCCATCAGACGACGGGTAAGCGTCTCTGTGGTAGATTTGGGATATCGAAACGCGATATATCAAATTTCAAATTTTGATATCTGAGCATCCGATGTATCAATGAAACCTATATTTTAAAGTATATTATTTTATTTTAATTAGAAATTTGAATGAACTGAACTTTAGATTATAGCTTGATTATTTAATCAACTTATGACGTTTTCTATTGGCTGTTGTCTTAACTTCCTTACTGCTATAAATGCTGTAAAGTAAAATATAAAATAACATCGCTATAAAATAACATCTCAATATGTTAAAGTTATCAACTCATTTCTTAATTTTTTTTAGATAGTTCGGTTTCCGTATAAATTCCACTTAGATGATGTTTTTTCTTCTAAAACTTCTTCCATTTTTCTTTTAGTCTTCATAATTACCAGTTTTTTAGTTTTATCTAATAGAACTATCTGCTTTTATATTTTTGTTATATGTCAAGAAATGTTTAAATTGTTAAGGTACTTTACTGCGTACAAGGAAGTAAAAAGGCACCATTAAAATGTTTTACTTCGCTTTTTTATAGATTTCTTATGTAAAAAAAAAAAATTAAAAAAAAAAGAGGTGCCAAAATGTTTGGCAACTTGCGTCCCCGAAAATGTGATGCGCACACAAAATTCCTCCTCCACTCCTAATTCCTACTCCTAAAAACCGTATTCGAAAACTAATATGTGTAGCTATGATGAGTATAATGCTCCGCTTTCTTCGTGAAAAATTTACGAGAGTTACATTTAAAAATTCTCAAAAACGTTTTTTGCTGAATGTATTAGCTTCTTAAAATGAATTTACTCTTAAAATGGATATGAATGGCAAGAGGATTCAATCGAAATGTTAAATTTTATTCACGAATGAGGCTAAAACGTTACACAAGTAATGCTAAAAGAAAAAAAAGTCCGTTGGGATTTAAATTGTCATCACCGTAACTACTAACTATGCTAAACAATTTCACCTAAATATTTTTAATTTTAAGCGTGATTATTATTTTTAAACTAGCCTGAGAGACCGGGTATACCCCTCTTAGGAGCAGCCATTTCCGCTGCATCCTGGCAATATCGATTTCTCGAATGGGATCAAAACGACCCCGAGATCAGCTGAGCGTGACGTAGTTTATGTTCCTGTTTACGACCTCACTGCAACCGCGTGAAAGGATCCTTAAAGTATATTTACAGGACTGTCAAGGATTTTCGTCTTCTATCTCTCCTCTTGAATAAGTCCATAAAATTCTTCCTGCTGTTTTTGTTACTCTTCTGGCAGTGTTGTTTCCATTTACCTTTTATAACGGAAATAAAAAAGACAAAAGAACCATCATTGGTTGGTGTTAAAAAAAAATTCTTTGTCTAAAAATATCATTTCAAGTTTAATCTACTAATAAAAAAAAAATCATGCTATCTTATCGTCAGTCCCATGCTAAACTAATGAAAATGAAAATCAATACTTTTCAGGAGAGTAAAAAAACTGTCATATTTTTCGTTGTATAAGAAGCTCTTTCGATGATTTTAGTTTTTAACTTTCTACCCCTACTAAGTAAGGTATTACAATCAGCTCAAATTTTCGATTTTTTTTTTTGTAGTGTTTCTTCCCTAATGCCTACCCGTGTGCCTCAGCCTTTAGACGTCATGTTTACTCTTGGTTGTTTCCGTGTCCACCTTCCATTTCACGGTGATTTCTATTTCGATCTAGAAAATGTTATGATGAATTCTATACCTCTACAGAATTGGAAAGGTCATGCCAATGTGTTGCATATCTTAGCTGGCTATTTTAGAATTTGAAGGCCCTAGGTGGTATGTAAGGTGACTATTATTAGAAATTGCAGGTGGATTACTAACCCCATTACTTTCGTCAGTTGTCTGACGTGTAGTGATAAAATTACTTTCGTTGAAAGTAAGACCAACACTGTACCCATGATGTATTTTTATTATTACCGGACTACGATGTAGCCACAAGGAGGGTAATGTGGTTAGCCTGACCGTTAGTAAGTATTTAGTAAGTATATGACGATTTTTTGGGCGAACGACTCTACCGATTTTCAAGTTCAATGGCTTAAATTATTCGATGAGATCCCGTTAGTCTTTTGAAACATTTTGAGCTCAAAATACTAAAGAAATATTGGGTCTTGTTTCCAATACTCCCGCCAGTGATTTTATGATATTAATTAACGGTTGCTATATAGTTTTATTTCCCTGGATACACAAATGAAACACATGTTTAATGGTATTTTAATATATATTACTGTTAGAATGAATACGCTTAATGAAGCAACCAATATGAATCTTTTGAAACTGTACAAATTATGCAATGAAGAGAAAGGGGCAAAGTTATTTTTGGAACAAAGAGGAATTTTGCCGAAAGTAATGTATTGCAAGCAAGGCCAAATCATGAAATTTGAAGGTCGGAACACATATAGATGCAATAAAAGGAAATGCCGGTATGAATTTTGGCCGCCAGAGGTAACTAATTGGACTAATGTCATTTATATTTATTTCTTTACTTATTTTTTAAATTTTGCAAACTATCATTTCAATTGAATAAATACATATGTTTTTCTAACACATGTCTTTCAATTAATCAGTAGGTTACTGTAACTAGGATAAAATCACTGGCGAGGTTAATGGAAACAAGACCCGAAATATTGAATTAAATGCATTTGGTCTGTCCGTTTAGGGGTAACGATTTTTTGAAGGTACTGCACGGCTGAATTTTAAATTTGATGGCTCAAATTTAGTGAATTCCTGTGTGTGTTTTGAAACAATATGGGGTTTAAATATTGACAAATATTTCATTTTATTTTAAAGTATGTTCGGCTTTTTGTTGACGATTCTAATTATATCATTTGTAAGTTCGTGATCATATGGTAAATTATAAATTGCCAATAATTGAAATACTAACAATTTCAAAATTAAATTTTATACATATTAGAAATTCCGACTACATCAATAACTTTTATATATTACAACCCTATTCGTCCTAAGGAACAGAATGTACTTTTATATCTACTTAAGCGCATTGGTGGGTTGTTAGTGACGTTGTCGCCCATAAATATTGAATCTTGGCGTAGTAGTCGGGTGCTTTCCACTAATTACATTAATTGCTATTACATGCACCTTTGCATATCAAAATACAGAATGCTTCTCACATCTGTCCGTGTAAAATTTAAAAAAGGAAATTAATGTATTGAGTAAAAAAGAGTTTTGATTTTCGTTTGGGTGTTGAAAGCACCCGACTACAACACCAAGTTTCAATATTTATGGGCGCCAACTTCAATAACAACTCACCAATGCGTTTATATAGATCTGTATATTCATTAGGGCGAATAGGATTGTAAGATAAAAAGTTATTTCCTTAGTCGGAGTTTATATTTTTAATTAAATTATTTTTCTAATGATCATAAATATGTTATAATAAATAATTACATGACTTACCAAACCCAAAGGTTCGATACGGGTAAATAAGTATTTCCCTTCTTTAACCTTGCTGTTATATTTTCCAATTCTTCTTTTTAGGATTGTAAAGCTCGGATTCTTAAACTTTTCTACGTATTCCGTCTAATATCTTCATCGTTAGAATTTATTTTTAGGTTCAGTTCCTTCGTTAATAACAATAATATGAGGGCTCTGATTGCAAAAGTCACATTCTCCAATTTTTGTCAAATTTGAGTTAGAGATATCCTTTGTTATATTGGATGTAATCTTTATGGTTATATCCTTTGTTTTATACATGTCATTGAAATTATAAAGAAAAAATAACAATATACCACTTAAGAACATTTCATTATATGCTAAGTTTGTTTATCGTTAATTCAGGTAGCATTTTCCTAATATTTTAATAACTGCAGAATGTAAATTTTGCAGTTATAGCCCTCATATAGAATATTTAACGTTTCGTGAAATAATAACTTGTTAGTTTCTACTTTATCATTATGCCCTTGCTTTTAAATGTATAGTTACAGTTTCCTAATTTATAAAAAAAAATCCTAGTAAAAAAAACAAATTCATATGGCTTTGTATTTTATCAAAAAATAAGGAGCTGTGTTAAAAAAAAATGCTTTATTTTTAGTGTAATATCTTTCGCTTTTATGAATATTTGTTCAAGTAAAGCTATTAAAAGTTCTTTTTTTTATTATTATTATTAATTTTATAATTTATTTTTAATAAAGTTTGCTAAATCCAGTAATATAAAATTGAACCTATAAAGTTTTTATTGCATAATTTGTTTTTTCTTTAATAGGCTAAAGCATACATGTATTTTTTTATTTCTAAGGTAATTATTAATTCTTTCCAGTAATCTTTTTTTTTCCTCTTTGACTCTGTATGAAACCGTTAAAACGTGAGTTGAATGTTGTTTAGCTGTATGTAATTTTAACGTCAATTGTTGTTATTAATATCGTTATTGTAATGGCAAAAATGTATTAAATGTAATTAATATCTGTGATTATCTTATCTATACTCTGTTCTTATATGTCTCCAGAGATTAATGCATTCCTTAATCTAATGCAATCAGTAAGCATTAAATACTGACTATGAGTCTGTTTGCACTCTGGATTTATATCTATAGGCGTCTTGACATTGGGGGGAGAGAGGGGAGCTTTGTTTTCCGAATGTATGGAACTGTATTTGATGAAAATTCGTGCATTTCTATTAAAATGAGGTTATTAAAATAACAAAAATGAATTATAGAATAATTTAATGAATAAATATTATAAACTAATTAGTTCTTTAAAAAAAAATAGATTAAAAGTTTCTGGAATAATGTTTATCTTTTAGAACTTTTTAACATGATTCGTTGTTATGTTTTAAAATTGAAATAGAGTAGTTGAAAAAAGAAATATATAAAAAACTTATGTTGAAAAAATGAATGAGCGTTATAGTTCACTTAGCAACATTTTACATTCCGATCTTAAATAGAGAGATAATATTGCCCCTGAGACAATGTGAGGTATTAGACAATACAGCGAGACAACATTAGGGTATTTTTCTTTATCTTGGCACCGCGGTGACATTGCGAAGTGTTATCGAAGCTATGAGATCGCGCCAGAAGGCTTAATTCACTCTATATATCGTGTTTATTTCTTTATATTTACTGACACATGAGGTCATTTGAAAACAACAAACAATATTTATCCTAGCTCTGTCTTACTTCGTATTCTCTCTTCTTTATAATCTTCTTGTAATAATTTTAGTATATACTAATCCTAAGGTATATAGATTAGTATATGTGTTTTGAAAAATCATTTTCATGGACTTTTAAATAATAATAATTGAAGTAATGTTTCATTCATTTTGAGATCGTGGGTCTAGGCTACATCCCACTCTTGAGTCAAACGCCGGATAAATTTCGATCTTCTCACTCTGGCTAGGGTAGGCTGGAAGATGTAGAATAAATATCCAATATCGTTTATTAGACTTCGAACAGCAATGTAAAATGCTTTAAGACTTATGAGTACCGACGACGAGGAAAGTAATTTAAAAATGATTTGCGCAACCATGGAATTCTAACGTATCAACTTTAGAGTGAATGATGGTTTTAAAAAAGTCAGAGTATTAAATTAAAAAAAAAAAAAAGTAGTGACGAAAATTTGAGCGTGTCGGCCAAAGTGTGTTGTGAGTTAAGACGAATTGGGATAAATAATCGATTCATATAATTTTAAACCAATAACCATACAAGCTCATTGTTACCAGATAAGAATTTTCCCCCCTAGATTCAGGGTTTTATTCACCATCAGCTGTATTTTTTACTTTTCCAATCATTTATTCTTATCTTATACTAGGGGGTGATATTGATTATACTAATACAAAAATGAGAATTAAACATTTACAGTTAAAGTTGGTGGATTTAGAAGAAAATTTAGATAAGTTTAGGGTCAAAGTTGGTGAATGTAGGGGAAAATTTAGAGTTTCAGGGGAAAAATACAGGGCTGACCTGGCAGCGCCGTACAAACTTATACATATTGATATTTTATAACATTCTCGTTAGTACTTTATGTATTTATTTTTATTTCATTTTTTTCTCAATTATTGGTAATTTCGGTAATTCATATTTTACGAACCATCAGGATTGTGCTGTATAATGTATGTATGGTTTCTTCAAAGATTCGAAATATTGGATGACATTAAAGATATAAGTAACCTGAAGTTTTCTAAATTTTTGTTTCGCAAATTACTTTTTGGATATTAGCGCCCATTTCCAATCCAACATTGCAGTACTGCATTGCGGGCTAGTCTTCACGATCCGTCGAAGGAACCGGACTAACTCAATTCCTTACGATAACTGCCTAAAATTTAATGCTGATTTTTATTATATCATTGTATGTATTTGCATTATTCTGATCATATTTTTCAAGAGAAAGTATCATTAATAAACCAAAATGGTTATAAAATATGCAACACTATCCTAAAGATTGAACACTATCCATAACATGCAATAAATATTTGATCTGAAATTTCATTTGCTCTCTCATAAAACTTTGAAAATGTTACTTAGGATAGTTTACCTCTGACATACAGAACCGAGAACTTAAATATAATTAAAATGATTTATAAGCTGTTCTTAATACCTTATGTATTCTTTAACTACAATGTATTGTCGGATTTATGAATCACATAAATATATGCATAGGTAGAAAATCATTAGAGCGGACACTTTCATAATGCATTTTAAGTTTCTTTTTTTTTTTGACTAATCAAAACATAAACGATTAGGGATTGATAAATTATTTGCCACTTCTATAAACTTGTTTTTATCGTAAACTAGTTATACATTCAAATGTTATACATCCATCTTCTGATTTAAAAACACACAAAAATTCAAAAATCAGCAATTTAAAAGACAGTTTGGTATTATTATACATATTAAATTAAATGCCGTCAAAATGCATATACTTATACATATTAAATTAAATGTAATATAAATTACATTAAATTAAAAATTAAATAATGTAATGTAATATAAATATAAATTAAAAATTAAATAACGTAATGTAATATAAATTAATTTTATATGTATAAGTATGTGTATTTTGACGACATTTAATTTAATATGTATAATAATACGAAACTGTCTATTAAATTGCTGATTTTTTAATTTTTGTGTGTTTTTAGAACTGAAGATGAATGTATAGCATTTGAAACTAGTTTTCACTAAAAACAAATTTATAGAAGTGGCAAATAATCCATCAATCTCTAATTAGATTGATCCTTCTATACCATCATGCGTACGTCAAAACATTAACAAGTTAAAAATTTGAATAAATATCCAATTTTTCAATTTGAAAATAACCTTAATATTTCTAACCAGTTATTTTTACATTCGAAACATACTTTTAATGATTTTGTGGAAATGATAAATACAAAAATATTTTATACCTTATTTCATCTTCAATGTTAATTTTTGATTCCGCTAACGCATATAATGCATCAATATGTAACATTAAATACTATTTATATTCCATATTAAAAATAAATTAATAAATTAGAATAGAACGAAATGACCAAAATTTAATAATTGTAGGGTTCTAATTGCATGCTATGAATTATTCTATCGGCCTATTTGATTTTTTTTTCTAATTACATTGACAATTTACATCCGATTTTCTCATTATGTTACTATTTTATTTACTTAAATGTTTTTATTTACCTCGTACTGTTTAACACGTGTTTCGCCTACTTGGATGACAGGTGTGCTTTCATGAGACAAAAAAACATTAGAAACAATTCTTTTTTTAGGTTAATTACACAAAGATTCACTGTTGAAAATAATAAAACAAAACGAATAGAAAAATATATAGATCAATTACAAATTTTCTTTAAAAGAAAAAATAGTGATTATAAAAAATAATACGTGGTTGTGACGACTTCGATGGGTTAGAGGTATTGAGGGAAATTCTTGATGGAAACGTCTTGTGGGCTTTTGCTACAAGACTTTAGACGAAGCAGGGTCATTTCGAAAATTATGGAAGAGCTGGTGGACCCACATCTATGGTATACTGACTCTTGATAGGCTACCAAATTAACAAAATGCCCGAACTAGCTTTGGATCCCATTCAGCCAGAGCCTGATATTGCAATGTCTCATTGACCACAGCTGATTAATAAAAGAAGATCCTCGCTCTGTTACTAGGCAACCCCGTCCAAACACTCGCTTATAGCAAAACCTCAACCAAATATTAAAAATTCGCATCACACAACTTTTCCTTACTATCATATAATAACAATCTTTTTAAAAATAATAATTTTAAAGAGTTCACATAAGCATTACTTGAAATGAACTCAACAGTATGGCACTTCTTCACGTCTTCTGTCACAAAAGTACAATCAAATAGTCGTTTAAAGAATTTTAGTACGACAATTCTGCAAACTGTTTATTTTCGGTTTGTCAAGCTGAAAATATAGGTATTTTAAATGTTTCCATTTAGTTTCCATTAAATAATATAAAAGTAGAAATTATTAAGTTAATTTCTACTTTTATATTATTACATTACATTATAAAAGAGCGTATTGTTGACATCAGGTTTAGCGGCTTTGTTAGAGGAGGTTCGTTCAGTCGCATTCATCCTGTAGTCCTTATCTTATTTCTTTTTGAGTTATGTTGAATAAAAAAATATTCTATTCAACATAACTGTTTTCTCTGCATTCCCTCGGTGATCATATATGAAAAGTTAAATAAGAAGAATTTAAGAAAGTTTCATCAAAATCGTAGGAGCCGTTTTCGAGAAAATTGTAAAAAAGCGTAAAATCGATATTATACAGTGGCACTTCCGGTTAATTCATTTGGACGAAACAATTGCTGTAATATCACAGGCATATACCTACTTTAAATGCGTAATTTCAGTTTTGTGCAACTTTTCGTTTTTGACGTTAAAACGTGTTTTTCCGTTGATTGCTCGAATTCGAAATTTTTCACGATTGCAATTCCTTCTCATTAATATGCATTTCATTTATAGGTAAGGAAAAGTAAAAATTAAGTGTAACAAATAAATTTCTCCCATAAATAAATAAACGTTCTCAAGCAAATGTAAACAAATAAAACTCTATATGTATGACAATGCAAGGACATTAGAAAGGTCTAATGCTGCGTTTCGTTGCATAAATCAATTTGGATAATTATTTTTATAAATTCAAGTTATCTAGAATTATAAGTTAATTTTAAAAATGGTAATAAAAAATATTTTCGTCACAAATTGAGTGTGAAATCTTGAGTTAACGTAGTTTTTTTTTTTTTTCATCCTAACGTTTTACTCTAAGCTCATTGCACAACTATGTCAATGGCCAAAGGAACACCAGATATGGTTTTGGAATTTCCATAAGTTATTGCACTTGGCTTCGGGTGATTGGCAAATACGTGATCTCAAGTGCAAATATGCTATCAATATATCAAATATTATCTGGCTTGTGTTCACTATCTTGATATATCTGTCTAAAGTTTTCAGCGAAGACTGTTAGTCAGCATAACGATGAAACATGCTTCTATATCAGGAAATGCAAAAGTTAAGACCTTAATTATGTATTTTATTACAGTAGAATCTCGATAATTCGTAAGAATTCTCCCTTAAAATCTCTCTATTCTTATAAAAACAATGCAATGCGGTTCTCTCGATAATTCGTATTTATTTTCGTCTTCTATGAAATGCAAGCGTCTTATAATTCGAATTTCCAAATTAAAAATCAGGTTAATCGTTTTTATAGGTAAGGATAGGTAAGGATAGGAGAGTTAGTGAGATGGATTTCTTTTTTTGTCGCTGGTAAACTGGGTTGTAAATTGGTATGTAAATTGGTTTATCTTTTTTAGTTGTATCTTCCCCGAATAAAATAGACTATCGCACTGGACCGAAGGTCGGCGCTGAGGGGCGGTAATGCATTTTCTATCCGTTACATAACCTCTAAGGCAGGATTATGGAAGTTTTGGAGATGTCTGATGTATATATTAGCTCCCTTTAGGTCAAATGAGCTGAAATTTGGTATGGAGGGTTTTCTTCTAGGCAGAACGATACCATAAAAGTATTGGTAAAGTATAGTTAAAATTTCGGTATGCTTACCTGAAATTTCGGCGTTCTTACAGTGTGGTGGAGATACTTTCTACATCTCCACCAAATTAGTTTATAGGTTTGAAAATTTGTATGAAAATTGAGTTGGTGTTAGAGAAGGGTTTCCTTCTAGGTAGAACGATACCATAAAAGTAAATTATGGTTAAAATTTCGTATTTTTTATTTTACTGAAAAGTCGATCTTAGTGACGGAGCTCTGCTGCTCACGTTTTTTTTTTTTACTTTTCATTTCTCTTTAAAAAAAATAAATGTCCATCCATATGCCCGGCAACATGGATGGACCTTAAAATTTGAATCTCTCATGACAGGCAAAACATAGGTGTTTTAAAAATATAAAAACGTTTCTGATGACCTATTGTCAAAAAAAAGCATTGAACACGAGCCACATATTCAGTTAATGGGTACAATCAGATATGGAGAAAAAAAAAACAAGCTGAAATAAAATGCCAGAAACTGGCTCATTTTATTTCCTTTTGAAATTGAGTAGTTTAGTATTGGGCTTGAATGTATCAAAACCGCAAATCCAATGTGGAATTTTGACTATTGAGAGATTCCCTTCTTCGCCTTCCTTAATATTACGCTAATTAAAATGTTATAATTCCATAGTTACAATTTTGTTCAACCTGCTACATATGTAGTCTAATCAACACCGAAGCCCACTATTTCTATTAACTAAATATGCTATAATATTAATAATATGAAACTTAAAAAAGTAAATAAATATATAAAAAGGAAACCATGTTACTTTCAGTTCCGTAGCGTTATTAGGGATAGATTCGGGATATAGGATAACATCTTGTTGACTGTTATGGATTATTTGTTATCAACAGATAAATAAAACAGATTATCTGTTATCATCAGCGAAAATGTTTGCTGTTCATTGATATTTGTACGGCTCACAACAGTACCCCTCCACTCGGCCATGTTAATGCCCCGTATTTGCCTCCCAACTCGATCTCTAAGCTGCAGCCTCTACACCAGGTCTTAATTAAAAGATTTAAAACATTTGACGCAAGGAAGTAGTAATGCAATTCATTGACGATGGGAAGGAGCTTAAGTGATCTTTATCTTTATCTTCAACAATGAGCATTACTGACAAAGTGTGGCAAAATATATAACGAAGGTGAAACAATCGTCAACATTTACATGATTTAAATTATCTCGTATATGGAATCACATTTCACAATAGGAAGAAACTCCCTTAACCTTCTAAGATTTCGTCCATTTTGACGAAAGTTTAGCATTGTGGGGATCCTAACTGACGAGGAAATTTGACTCCGTCTGAGAAGAAGATGACGATATCTCGAAATTAATTCTAAAATGGCGAAAGAATACATCTACAGCGATCTTCATTTCTTCGCAAAATTGGATATTGGTGTGAACTTATTATCTCCTCTGAACCTGCTTAACAAAGCCATCGACAAGACCCGTCTCTAAGGATTGAGCCGAAACGTTGGGACACGATAAAAAATAAGGTTCGCTTATAATTGTTTTTTCTTTTATTGACCTCACCCCTTCCCCTCTCCCTGATTAACTTCTCCGCAAATATATCTACGGTAAGCTGCAACTGCATGCACATAAAAAAAAAATTCGCTATTGGCTCGCCCGAAAACCCCCTTACAATTAATTTAATTATGCCAAACTATATTTCTTAAATAAAATTTTATCTATTTTACGATGGTGCAATTGGAAATTAATTATCTTAAATAATTTTTGAGTGATCCGTTCATATTCAACGAAAAAACGTGATTTACAAAAAAAAAAAAAACATTTCTGCTTTTCTATGTGGAATCAGACCATGGTCCATGTGAACTTTTTGTAGCTTTTGAAGTCTTGTATCACCACTTTAACCATTTATAGGGCCAAATCATTGAGCATTGAAAAAAAAATTTGTTTACCGATATATTTATTCTTTTAGGTAGCTAATATTTAGTTCTTTTGTTTCTTTTTTCAATTCCTCATTTCTCGTTTTTGAAAACACATAAATGTTTCAAATTTTTAAAAATGTATTTATTTATAACTCTAATAGTGTTTTGAACTTAATAACAAGTAAAATTTAACTATATTAAAATTAATTGAAAATTTACATTATTTACATTAATAAATAGAAATAAGTATTGCATTAGACCACTTTGGAACGACAGTAAAAAATAAAATTATTGAAATAAAAAAAAAACAAATCACCAAGATTTACCCAAATTTTTTTCATCTAACAGTATAAATTTCCTCGATAATATTAAAATATTATCCTTTCGACAAATCTTATGAGAAAAATGGCTTAGAATATTGTTGCATCTTTTTTTCTTTTAATAGAGTAAAAGAATTAAAATGATTTAATTTAATGAAAGCAATAATGCAAACAACCGTAGTCATTGATACACACGTTGTACCAATCTTTCTCTAGAGTCTATTTCCATGGTGATAGAGTCCTTAACATATTTTTCTAGCCTTGCTGCCATCCATTATATCCCAATGAAACTATTTGCTAAGTTCTAATGAACTTATTTGGCTCTGGTACACCATGTGAACCAGGGTTCTATAAAGGTTTGAGAATAACATTGATGTAAAAAAAATGTAATACTTATCGTAAACAGCGAGTGCATCAATTAATTAAACTATTATTATATGCGAGTAAAGTTATACATTATTCAATCATAAAATAAATATACGAACGGATGAGCTATATAGTTATCTTGATTTATGGTTATTTAGATTATATGTATTCGTAAGAGTCCACTCACTATAACTCGTGTAACAGGAATGCTTGATGTTTAGAATTCATTAAGTGCATAAGTGCTCTGCTGCGTCCCCCGACTTCCGTCGCCCACGGCCTACATTATCTGGAACAGCTGTTGTCGATTCTTGTCTGTCACGGGATTTGAATGAAATGAATCGATCCGAAATAATAATACCATCGATTGTGAATACCGTAGAATCCCGATACTTTGTGTTTGCCGAGAGTTTAATATGAATTATCGAGATATTCAAATTGTCTAGATTTCTAATAATCGGGAGAAAAAAAAAATACGTAATAACAAATTTCTATTAATATTTATGTACATACAAACGATAAAGTTTGTACAAAATATCTGATGTGGACACCGACTTCCTTGTACGCCTATTTAACTATAAAACGGTGGCTAAAAAAGTGATCCTGAATTTGGTTACTAGTTTCCGAAGGTAAAAGTATCTCAAAAACGACACTCGGCGTCGCGACGTCCATCTACTGACACACACACACACACACACACACACACACACACACACACACACACACACACATAACCAAAAGCTCTTGTTTTTGGAGGTTTCATTCCCTTATTGTAAGTAATCTTTCAGTAAGTAACAATAATCCCAAGAGATTTCTTCGTGTTCCGTTACAACATTAGAACTGCCTATGTCACTAGATAAAGCATTGGAAATCGACGGATTCGACATTTTAAGTTTAAGAACCCACTTAAATTATGTCTTATTCTCCTGCTGAAGACTTTTTCAGCTCACTAATGGGGATGTTATTTAAATCAAGATATAAATTATAATTACTAAATTTGAGAAGTTTTGCATTATATTTTAATATAATTTTTTATGGTAATCAGTTCTGTCCTTCAAGTAAAGTACCACTTCCGGTAATGATGCTGTGACCAAAAAAGGGAGGTTCACAACTAGATTTTACAAAAATCCTACATACAAAATTTTAACTTTCTACGGCTAACCCTTTTTGAATTATGTGAGATACGAACATCAAGACGAAACTAGTCATAATGGCTTCAAGGATGGTCAAAATGGATATTTCTGATGAAATTTGAAAACCGAGAATTTACTGCGAACAAGGAAATAAAAAGAATGTTTCCACGCTAGGTTGCCAATAGTTCCTTAAAAATCCAATCAGCAGAAGTCTTATCATCCCGTTGTTAAAATATTTTTTTACATCGATGATTAATGATGAGGTGCCATTTGGTAGAAAGTAAGAGAGCAGGTACACACCCATGTCAGTTGGAACAGTTAATTAATTTACGTCAGGTGATATCCGTTCCCAATATGGATGGATACATGATCGTTATTCATCAGTTGGAACGCTGATAGATTATACATATTCATGAATATATTTCGGGTGTCCCAGTTTTCTAACCTTCATTGGCTAGCGGATGAATGACTAATTCGCAAGCGATTTGTAAAGCGCACGAGTTGATCATGTCGTAACTGTCGGTGTGGCCTTGTTCTGTCTCATCATACGTTTGATTCATTCATAAAATCTCTGGTTTGTTATTTCATTATTATCTATAATATAGCCCTTTTAGGCTTTATTACATCCCGCTCTGACCCACAGCAACAGAGCAGTAACCATAAATAAATTGCTAAGAGAAAAAGTGTCCACCTTGCGCATGTGTTGTCTTCAAGATAACTTCAGACCTGTAGAAGCAAGTTGACTATACAAACTTTTTAATAAATGAGAAATACTATCTGAATAGTTATTACTTTCCCTTACCTCTAAATGAAATATATAGTAAGGGATTTCGATCGTGAAAAATTTCGAATTTCGAAAGTTTTCAACGGAAATATACGTTTTTAGGTCTCGTGAGTCCAAATAACCAAGTCCCCCAAAATGGTGTGAGTGTTTGTGATCAGTCTAACTCAAAGACGAAAAGTTGAACGAAACTGAAATTTCGTATTTAAGGTAGGTATATGCCTGGGATGTTACAACTTATTCGAAAAATCGACTTACTAGTAATGTCACTTCATAGATCGATTTTTCACTTTTTTTTTTTACTATTTCTTCGAAAACTGCTGTAACGATTGTGATGAAACATGCCGAAAGTCCTCTCCTTAAAGCTCTTTTACTTTTCATGTATATATATACTCGTATAGTACGTCTACTAAGATAATGCTGGGGAAAAAGATATGACGGAAAGAAAATTTTATTTGCGCATAACTCAAAAAGTATGCATATTATGGTAAATTATTTATATGTTAATATTAAAGGTAAATAAATTGTCTAAAATTTTTTTTATCTTATTCGGACCAGTATTCGTAAAGATACGGTGGCTTTTAAGGGCTAAAAGACTTAATTCAGAATGGAAAGCTGTGTGTGTCCGAAAGCTGACGAATGGGACCGAACCTCTGCTACTTCTACTGAATACTGCTATCTTCGAAAAATAATAACCACATTCAGGATCACTTTTTGAGCCGCCGATTTATAGTTTAAAATGCGTACAAGGAAGTCATGTGTTGTCCACATCAGATTTTTTTTTTCTCATTATTACAATTTATTTGAAATTAAATTCACCCACTGTTTCGAAACAATAATTTGCTGTTGTGACATATTTACTTCATTTACATTTGATCTAAATCGGATATTTGGTTCTCCGTGGTAAGATACGAGGTTTCCTCTGAGGACGCCACTCGGCCCTGCATTGGATAAGAGACGCCAACCGAGAACGCGCCATTATTCAATCTCCTTGTTGCTGAGGCTACGAGCCAATTGAAGGAATGATCTTCCACTCTGTGGTCCATTAGTATGTCTGTCACCCATTTTTGTTGTTACAACTTCCATGAGATTGCTCCCATGATATTGGCGAGTTGGATATTGTTAGTTTTATTGTAGAATAATTGGCCAAATGTGATTTATTTGAAATGAATTGCCAACAATTTTATAGGCGAGACATCACACAACCTAAAAACTTGAATTAATCAAGATAAAAATTATGTAAAAATATCTGAAAAATATGAATCCAACATTACTGACCAGACATAGTATCGTCAACAATAAATTTGATTTTAATAATGCAAACAATTTAAATATAGAAGAGGACTAGATTGTCCTTGTGCATAAACACAACTCTTAATTCCAACTCTCATAATTAATCCTATAAGAATGTTTTTGTTCCTACTATTTATGTCATTGCTTACTTTGACTAATCCTTTAATTCCTTGTCACTTGAGTTGGCTTTATGCGGTTATTTTCATTTTTAAAACTCTGGTGCAATGTGAGAAGAAAAAAATCGTGATTCCCGGTCTATTGTGACACTACTTGAAAAAAGGTTTAAGCGCAAAGACAGCCGCCGAAGAAATAGAAGGAGAGTCGATTATCCATCGAAATACTGCCGCACAACCCAGATCAGGTCGTCCATCGGTCGTTGATGATGGCGTTCTTCTTGAATGCAACTACGCGTGATTTATCGGCCATAGTAGGGACTCCAACATGTTGTGTGAACAGGTAAACAGAGTTTATGTAGTTTTGAGTATGAAGTATTCCGCTTTGGTCCACTATTGCAAAATCAAAATGTCTTTTTTAATTAAAGTACTTCTTTACTAATCACATTATGATAAAGTATTATCTGTCCTGATAATATTTATTATAATAATAAAAGTAAGAATAACACCCATTACTGTCCATTTTAATAAATTTAAAATCAGAGATACATCTTCAATTTTCTATTCAAAATACTATAAGAAGTCGTCACTCTGTAGAAGTCAGGCATTAATATGTTGTTTATTTTGGTACTTAATGGTTAAATAAGATCGCAGTATGAATGAAAAACATTAAATTTAAGCCTAAAATTTTTAAAAATAAATCCAGGCTGGTACTATTTCACCAAGCTCACTTTTTTTTATGCAAATTTTCGGCCTTTAAGCCATCCTCAGGCATCTCTGCAAAAGACCCTTATTTAGTTTAATTTACAACATAGCAAACTGTAAAATATATTTTAAAATACTTTCTAATATATAACCATATAAATACATCAAAAAGTATTAAAATGAATATAATGCCATAAGTCCAATCTGGAGCAAGTCCAATTTTACAGAGTATAATGTAAATTTTATAATATATTAAATATATATTAAACTATACTTCAACGATTTTTAATATACTAACATTATTATTAGTATTATTATTGTTTATGTATATGTGCATAAATTAACGACAGAAATTATTAAGACGCTAAATTTCAGAGAGATTTTTAACCTTTCAAATTTCTTTTTCTTCTATATTGATTAAATTAACAACGTTTCGGACAGAACTAGTCCATTTTCAAGTCTAAAAAACTTTGTAAACAATTACTGCACAATAAAAAGCCTTTAAAATATTATATAATAAATGAATTGTCTATATTGTCCAATAATTACTATTCAAAAAGATAAAATATCACTATCAACATCAAAAACAATCTTGTAACATCACTCTATTATAATTGAGAAATAGTTGTGAGAATAATTGTAAAAAGGTAAAATTAAATAAGAAAAAAGAAGTAGCCAAATAAACATTTATAATTAAAAGTTATTTCATAATATACTTCCATTATGTTCTTCATTACTCATTCATTATCTGAATCATTAAAAAAAAATTATAATAATAACAAATAATAATAAAATGGAGGTTGGATCAATTTCATTACAATTTAATATGTACAAATTTCTGTTAAGTTAATATCATTAAAACACATACAAACTTTTAAAAAATTAAAAATTAGGGAGCCATCTCATTCATCACAGTCAGCACACGTGAAACTCCAAAGAAGAAGGCAATATAATACTACAATTAATTGTGACAAAATAATTTACTAAGTAATCATTAACCAATATGCAGCTATTAAGTTACATACAATGAAACCCCAAAATACTATACATTAATTTATAAATCTAATATACATATTTATTTAAACAAATCAAAATTTCAATTTAGTGATCATGTTTGCATATTGGCTATTTTAATCATTGGTTTCAGTTTTGAAATTGCACACTCCATAATTTTTTTTTTTTTTTATGTATTTATAGTGACTCAGTATAATTGGACTTGGTCCAGATTGGACTTATGGCATCATATGCATGTTAACACTTTTTGAAGGATGTATTATATGGTTATATATTAGAAACAAAAATTTAAATATATTATACAGTTTGCTATGTTGTAAATTAAAGTAAAAGGTCCTTTTACGGAGATGTCTAAGGATGGCTTAAAGGTCGAAAATTTGCATCTAAATATATGAAATTGATGAAATAGTACCAGCTTGCATTTATTTTTATATATATTGCATTCACCTTAAATCAACAAACATACTTGTTACAAATTTGTTATTTAACGATATTTTAAACTGATAAGTGTGAGAGGAGTTGGTCGCTACGGTGAACATTTTCAACGAAATACATGAGCGGTAAAGGTCAGCAGTAACGGTAAGCAGTCACTGTCTTCCGCTATGGTGGGCAGTATCAGGGAAATTCTATCTTTAATTGGCCATAATAAGCAAGACTTTCATTGCTACACAACTAATGTTTGTAACATTGCCAGGGAGGATGGTATGTTTACATTGTTTTTGTTGATAGTGTCTCAGTTTCACCAGCACGCGGCCAACTAGGTCTTTTGTTGTTGTTATGCGCGAACACCGGTTCTTTAGTCTCCTTATTTTTCTTCTAGTAAATTTGCTATAATTAACACTTCATATTTTACAATAATTTCCCTACTTCAAAAAAAAAAAAAAAAAAAAAAAAAACGGTTCCTGACTTTGGTACTCCGTGATAGCGATGAGAAAGTTTACGGCTTATTTTTATAAACGTTGTCTTCTTAACATAATATTGGCGTTTGGCTAATAAAAATAAATACTGGAATACTTAAAGAATCTAAATTCTTGATTTTTACTCTAATATCTATTGCATACAAATTCTTATTAAAATTACAAAAATAAAATTTCCAACTAGAGGAATGCGATGACGAAAAACTCTCAGAACCTGAGGACACCAATATCTTACTATAAATTTAAAAATAAATAGAAATTAGAACTTACGAAATTATTCTTCAGAATCTTGAACCAAATATTAAAAAATTCCTTTTAAATCAACTACAGATTTAATAAGAACAAGAAAAGAAAGCTTTATAAAGCAAACTAGAAAATTTGGAGACATTCAAATTCGTCCTCGTTGAATCTAAGACTTCTCTCTTTTTTCTTGGCGGAGGTAGCCTGCTCACGATGGCTTTCTTTTAACGACAGCTATTTCTGATTTATCTAGAAAATCCATTTGACCATAGACAACCCCCGCTATTGAATCGTAACTTTGTTAATTTAAGAAAATATACAAGTATTTTTATTTTTAAAAAATAGCGAAAACCTTAAATTTATTCGCAGAAAGAGTTATTTCAGCACTACAGCAAACGACCTGGTAACCGATTTAAGGTGGTACCTTCAGCAAGAGAAGTTTTGTCAACGTGACGAAAATTACTCCACGTGGAATTGTTAGAATAAAATTATTGAAAAAAAACAAATATCTGATCTGATATAAGCCACCAGTAAATGAAAACAAAATTGATTAAGAATGTTTTGGGCGCCAACTTCAAATGTTCCCTACTTTTTTACCATTCTTACCTCTTTGAAACATTATCATCCGGGTCAGTCTTACTCGCTTCATAAAAACTGGATGTGCACCAAGAGGGTCATTCGTTCCACGACCGATACGACAGAATAAATACATTGCCTGCCATAGCCGGACTCGAACTCAGGTCGGTGTGTTAGGAATCCAGTGCCTACCCAACTCATACAATTTAAGAACTAAATGTATTATTTTTATTTGTATACCAGTTAATTATAATAATAAGTGAAATTAAAAGTTTTTTTAATTTTGGGGACATTTTTTAGGTCATTTTTATAAAAAAAAAAAAATATCTACTAATTCAACTTAATTAGAAACAAAATGTCTCAATATTAATAGTTTTGTAATTTTTTCTTTGGTTTATTGTTTTCAAAAATAAAATGTTGACCCCCTCAAACTTCTGTTTTTTCGTTTCAAGATTCATTCATTTACGTAGAATTCAAAAATCTAATTTTAAAAATCCTTCCGTTCACAGTCCGCGTCTTTTTTTCAGATTTTTATGTCTTTTTATTATTTTTTATGTCTTTAGTTCGGAACCAAAGTCGCAGGTTGAACCTCGTAACTCGACATTACCGCCCATCGTTACGTTTCAAAATGGCGGCCAATTAAAGATAGTGAAAAAATATAAAGTTTTTTTTGTATCATTATACAAAAGCCTTAAAAAAATTCGATCCAAATAAATTTTTAATTTGCTTTTTCATATACATAATTATTTTAGAATAATAAACCATTGTGTTATAATTTACTGCGTTTTTGTTTTCAAATATTTTTCATATATCTATGAAGCAGTGGGTTCAGAATCTAAAATCTTTTAAAAGTACTATATTAAATAATTTCGAAATATAACTTCAAAAAGTATGTTTAAAATTGAAAATATCTGTAGCAATATATTCCATAGGATGTTTGATTTGCGAATGCAGACATGTTTGATTTGTGGTTACAGACTGCTCGGAGACTAAACTGTCATATTACATCAAAAGCCTGCCCACTGTCGACCCACGAACGATTTCTAACTAATCGATAACATTACAACATATCGATTCATTATCAATCATACGGCCATTATGTACTGAAACCTGTTGAGACGCCCACGTTTGCTCATATATTCGTATTAATTTATTGATTATATTACAACATAACTGATTGCTTCAAAGGCGAGGGTATTAAAATATTATACAGATTTGAATATTAAAATTCCGTATGCATTGCCTGTAATATTTATTAATCAATTAAACAGTATTATTTCTATAAATTACTTATATTTTATTTTTTGATGATGTTTCCTAGCGTAATTCCTCATCAGTCTAAAGTGAATATCGATAATTTAGATTGAATTCGTGGACGGTGGAAGATGGATTAGCTGAAGCCGTGGACGATGGGCGGACCTTTTTCTTTTATTTTCGATTTTTGGATTCTACGTATCTTGAAACGTAAACCTCAAATTTCGGGAGGGAGGGTGCCAAAAAATTATTTCCTAATTATTTTTTAAATAAATTTCTGCTTTAATATGCATCGAAATTTTATTGATTTTTTAACTGATTTTTTTACTGATTTTTCAAGTTATAATAATAATAATAAACTATGTGTATATATATATATATATATATATATATATATATATATATATATATATATATATATATATACACCACACACCTGTTTTCAATTACGACATGCGATCAGGGGAAATACTCTCCATTAATTGAATTTAATGGTTTATAAACCTAAGTGAAGTTGCAATTAAACTTGGAGGGATTGAGTTTCACCGACGGTAAATTGAGTTTATTGCGAAGCACTCTGAGGGCCCTATATCGAGAGCAAGCTGTCTACCTCCGCGGCTGGTTAGCCGACCTTGTGTACAGCCAATTATCTGTCCAGTCTTCTAGTGAGGGTCTTTTGGAAAAACACAAACGTCCTTTTTCGGTAGACTGGATTTTTTGAATCCTTGATATCCATTTCGTTTCTTACAAAAGTTTCAAATTCGTCTCATCATTTATATAGCTGATAGAACTTTTTTAATGAGGGAATTAACACGCCCGTAGATTCATAGAAAGTTCATATTGGTTTAGTATGGATTTTCTTTCCTCTGTTTTTGAGTTTTAAGAAAACAAAAATTTGCCAAATCGGTCGTTTGCTTTCTCTACATTTCTAAAAAATGATTATTTTTATTTAAAAAGGAGCATATAAAAATTTAATAATGGCATTTCATTCTATTTTGAGTGTTACTGGAGGTATTTTCTTCTTTGTAGATTTAGCTCTTCTTATATCATAAATTAGCAGAAGGTAATTAAAGTTTAATAATATCTATCATTTTTTGTCGGCGACTTTATTTCTAATAACATATCTTTCTCTTGAGTTCCTGAAACATTTTCTAACCTTAGGGTTTAGCTGTTAGTTTAGAGTTTTAATGAATCATATAATTTTATCAAGAGACAATCATTTTTTGTTATTGTTATTATATAGATCAAATAATTTTATTTTTCTTCGACATGGCCCTGTAAAATTTCTTGATTTTGGAATATTAAATCCTATAATATTATATTTAGTTTGGTAGATTACTAAATTTAGTCGCTGTTATCTAACTAATGTGATTAGGAGCAGTTCTAAGGAGACTCTACAGAGTTAGGTTCGGAATCGCTATATAATTCGTCTTGGAAATATTTTATAATAATTTATAATTATTTAAAGAAATATTGATGGGTTATCCCAAGCGTACAAGGCGGTCACTCACACCTATGAACTCTCTAAATGGATTAATGGAACGATGAAGTTCTGAACGTATTATGCAATCTTTACAGTTTACAAATATTCCATTTACAGATTAATGTAATTCTTGAGAATTAATGGGGTATAAATAATTCTTCTCCAATAGCAAGAATATTAAATAGATTAATCTTTACTCAAAAAATAAAAAAAATGAAAATTTTAGCTTATTACAAATAATGATTCCACTATAAATATTTATTTTATTTAATATTTGTATTTTTTAAATATAATTGGCAGATTAGTAAAAAAATAAACAAAATTGTAAGTTATCGATAATAGTATGTTTGTTATATATTTTATGCTATCAATATTGTAATTTTCAACTACACGTTGACTTACCAACAGTTATTATTATTATTATTATAGCACAGCCTAAAAACTGTTCAGTCCATCGTTCCACTCCATCAGTTTTCCACAGTCGCGATCGATAGCGAGTGTTTGGATTTTGGCATTAGATTGATGGAGTTTAGGGCAGATGGAATTCCAGCTGTTCCGGAACCCTCACATCCACGGTCTTTTCACGTTCCATTTGGCGTGGAGTGGTTGGAGTCAGGGTGTCCTTCAGTGACATCCTTTATAATTATACATACTCATATCTAAATATGCTATAAAATAGTTCTCCCTATTAAAACATGAATACTTTTAAGCTTATTTTGTGTGCTTAATGAGGCTGTAGAAATTCTCCCATTATCCTCCCCTCTCCCCAGCATATCTGCTCTAACTTTCCCGATACGACTCCGTTTCTGAGATTTCCTCACTCTAACGATCTCCCAGAAGAGATGGTACCAATCATCTGTGATACGCTATCGATCGTCCCTCGTTCGTAGTCCAGTAACGTTACGTATCTTGCGATGTTAAGGCGTTGGGTTGTGTTCTGATATTCTTGTTTTATGTGCAGCACTAAGGTTTGTTTGTTCTGGTGAAAGCTCTGTTTGTTTGCGCAATTAGCTGAAGCGACTGTAAACATAACGGGATGGAAATTTACCATACTTGGAGGTAAGGGGTTATTGAGTTAGTTTGTCATTCTATTTCTGCCGTAGTATAAGTTTTATTAAATAATTTCCAATTGTTAGGGAAGATTAATATATTATGATTTAATTATTTGTGGAAGACAACTTCCCATTGGCATTTAAATTTATATTTAAGAAGCATTTTTGTAATATTGCCATCGACGCTTCGAAGTCCTTCTTCGTCTTAAGGATGTTTATTTTCTACTGCACAGCATAAAACAATTACAATGAATAAATTTTCATAACATTAATTTACACCATATCTTATTACTTATTAAAATTTCATATGACAATTAGCACAAAGTTCATTTCAGTGATAATGCAGTGTGACAGAGATATGAAAGTAGAGTCATTTCCCAGAATATTCTGTAACGTAACAAGTAATTGACAAAATAAAATTGTACGCATATTGGGAAATGGGGAGGGTAATGTGTATTTAAAGATAATATAAATTTTAATAAGTTAAAAGATATGGTGTAAATTAAGGTTATGAATATTTATTCGTTGTAATTGTTTTATGATATATTGTAGAAAATAAATATCATGAAGACGAAGAAGGAATTCGAAACGTCGATGACAATGTTATACAACTTTTTTTTTAAATATGAAGTTAAATGTCAATGGGAAGTTGTCTTTCACAAATAATTAAGTCAGTAAATGTTGTATTTTTTATAAAAATTAATTAGTTTACATACTGAGCAGGATATATCTCTCAGGAAAGGACTGTACTTAGTAATTCAGAGATTGAATAAAACTATTATTTAGTATTGTAATATTCATTAATATATTGTTAAATAGTTGCGTATTTACGATAATATTAACATAGCACAATGCCAGTTTGGGTTTTTCCTACAGACCTCAATTCTTTTATTTATAGCAAAAAAAACAAAAAAACGCGGGGGGATGCAGAAGAAAAAGCTGAAACTCCAAAAAGGCACTTCTCCAAAAACAAGTTCAATTTTCATACAAATTTTCAACCCTCTAACTCAATTAGGAGGGGCTTTAGAGGTGCGTTACAGTTTCAAACCGGGAAAAACCGGTTAATTTCGTAACTGTGCCTAAATTCATACCTAGCCGAATTAATAATCATCACATCCATCTTTTAGCAGATAAAATATTTAGAGCATAAGACCGTTCATTAAATAAGATCATTTGTGTTACCTGATGTTCCACAGGGCATACAAATTATATAAGCTTCTATCCACTATCTGGATAGCCGTGAGTAAACACTATTCCGTGAAAGACATACGAAGAAAAAGGATATTTTCCTAAATTTATGAAAATTATTTTGAGCAGATAAATAACCAAGAAAGAAAATAGCATCGTTGGTGTATAGTTAATGAATTAATTATCGTCAATGTCATTTACTATTTTGGCCAAATTTTTAAATCTAGTCCCGATAATTCTAAGTATTTTTCTATTTCTAAGCTATGGTAACCTTTTTTACATATCTAGACCATCATAATTGTAATTTATAAAGATTTTTTAATTCTCTTTTGTTAAGGGTGTACCTATTACATTTTTTTGGGGGGGAAAGGGGCTAATAAAATAAGCTTGTGTTTGGAGTACTTTGGCCTGGGGTCAAAGAAAGACTTTGTTTCATAAGAAAATCAATTCTGAATGAAAAGTTTATTTGAGATTTAATTTAATTATAACAAAACATATTTAATTATAACAAAAAGTTCCGTCTCTCGAATCGCTGACACTGAAGAAACCTCTTTTTAAAAGTGTTGGATGATTTTCTTGATGGCGGGTTCTCACGCTACATAAAAATAAAATTTGAACTATATTAATTTGCTTTTGAGCAAACAAAAATCTTAAATATTAGAAATAAAATATAAAATTATAAGCTAAATAGCTAGATAGATAGAAGAATAACTTTATTCTGGGACTAGGTCCCTTAAGAATAACACAATTGAACAAATAAAACAGAAACAATATCTCGCCATAAGACTTCAAAATAAAATTCGGGTCTTTTTTACTTTAGGTACTCCAGTTATTTTTAAATAGGAAAAATATTTATTATGAAAAAGTATCAGTTATATTTGAATCAATGTTGTTATTCTTCTATTATATAAACATCTGTTCCAAACTGTAACTATAACTATAAATCTGACGTGTCCTTTCCTATATTTTCTGTTCCTGTGAAAAGTATCCCATGCTTTTGGAGTGCCGTAAATGCAGCTACCTCTGATTTTATGCAACGACTTAGCTTTATTAAATTCATAGTAAACGCTATTGCAAATAGAAGAAAATATTAGATAACCTACTCCATATATAAAACAGCACATAGCATATGTATAGCAATTACTTTTCTATAACAGATACTTTTCCTGTTTAAAAATAACTGGCGTACCTAAAGTAAAAAAGACCCTAAAAATCAATTAATGTTTGCAATGTTTTAAATAAAATAAAAGGCAAATAATATAAATTCTTGTCTCGAAAATCTAATTTATGTGAACAAAAAAAAATAAAAAAAAAAACAACAGAAAAAAGAAAAGAAAAAGAGAGAACATGGAAAATACAAAAATTAGGTTAGCAAAGGTGAATCTTGTGCATTAAAAAACTATTATTCACTTCTGATCTGGATGTTAATCATAAATTGAAATTTTGTCATTAGCGAGCATCTATTTGGAAAGAAAGAAGGTGTTGGAAAAAGTGGGATTTGAATGAGAATAGAGAAGAAGCATGGCGGATATTAGAAGGAAAGGAATTCCAGAGGAGCGGCGAGAAAGGAACTTTCGAATGTTTTGGTTCTGTGGGAAGGGGTATAGAGATCAGAAAGGCGGGATCTTGTTGTCAGTGAGTGGACTGAGGATTTGAATTGTAGGTTTTAAATTAATTTTATTAAAAGGATTTAAATACATGAGTTTTGAGAGTAAATTTAAAAAGCTTAAATGGCATAAAATACCACTATTTGGCGTCAAATTTTACAAATGATTTCGATATTACAGATAATTCCACACCCCTCTTCAACTTGGGGGTTATTCTATTAACCCACTTGCCGGACTCGTTCCCCCCATCATTACTAGTACCCTCCGAAGCCCCCTAACTAGCAGGGGGGAGAGGAGGGAGGGAGCCACATATCGTACCGTTCAGGATCCTGAAAAATCTACATCCGCCTCTGGGCTTAGGGCAGTGATAATTCAAAAAATTTGTCCAAAAATACCTGGGTCATAATAAGTCATATTTTTGATGTTATCAAAATATTTTTAAAAAATTGTAAATAGAAATTTATACGTTAATGTAAAATGCAACCATGCCCCTTATTAAAGTATTGAATGGTATAGTTTGAAAAAGTATTTACCAAAATTATAGCAGATATATAACAATTTCGATAGTTGAAAGTTTGTGAGGTTGAAAAATCACTTATCCGTAAAGCGTAAACCAATTAACAGATACTGCAACTAGTGGACGACTTATGTATGAATTCGTATTAATTTTTACCTAGTTAGAGCTTCAGCATTGCAGAAACTACTTAAGGAAGTTTAAAATCTGGTTCCTGAAGATGAACAGGGATTGCTTTGTAGTTTTCTTATTTTGGACCAAAGTAGCCCAAGTTTACGGTATTCATAATCAAGAAACAACGTGCTTGTATCCACCAGCTTTTCACTTTATTATATTCATATTTTTGGTTCATATATGTGCTATATTTAAAGCTGTTGACAGATGTGTACGATATATAACTATAATTGTAAGTGATAGAGTACTGGGGATATGATAATGTTTCCTCTAACTATTCGCTAATAGGATGGAAACGCGCTCTAAAAATATCCGAGGATGCCATTGCGAATATAGAGTAGAAGCAGGTGATATCAGGAGTCAGTTCCACTGAAAATATAGGACTTAAACTTGGAAGGATCTATTTAACCAGTGTGTAGCTCCTTCAAAATATTCTATACATGCTCCTAGGACTGCATATCTAAAACTATCTTTTAGAACGAAGCAAAAAAAAAAATGGATTAATTTAAAGTTTCAAAAATATATAAGTACTCTATTGTGAACATTTATTCATGGTATTACACGAGTCATCTGCATAGTTATGTCGGAACATGCAGTTTGAATGCAATGTTTTATTTCTAATATTGTTATACAAACTGTGTAGTTTTATCCGCGTTAAATTTGCATTAATCCCTAAAATATAAAATTATAATAAATTTTATTATTTTATTATAAAATAAATCATAATAATAATGTTCTATCTCATTTGTAGCAGACTCTTTCTAGGAACAGGACCAAAGCGACTATAAATTTTTATAAACGGCAATTAAAACTGTTTACCCTCCTTTTTTATTTATAAAATAACGATTTCATTTAATCAACTTGCTTCTACGGGTATAATGTTGTAATGACAACAAGTACGCTACGGTTTTAAGCCTCAAATACTCCTATGCACGGCTGGAAGTTCTCTTCGCTTACTAACTTAGGAAACTTAAGATTCAACTTAGCCCGGTGAAGACGATGATCCCCGCGGTACTCATTACCAGTGGCTCTCAGTGCCTCGAATGCGGTGAAGGTTATGAGCACGTTCTCTACAGTTTCTGTAGCAGCAAAAGTTGGGCATAATGGATCTGCATCCTTGTTAAAACTGTGAAACTTGGCTCGAAATCCATCCCCATGCCCTGTGATAAATTGTGAAACCCAGTAGTCCGGTAGGAACTACTTCGCCTATAGCTTTGGTTTTACTATGAGATGGTATTCTTATAAGTATATACTTCGTTTCAAATAAGTCACTAGGGTTAGTATAGTTCGATAGCTGTGAGTATTGAACGAAGAGAGTAGAGGGTATAGATTCCCAAACAAAGTGGTTTTTGGTTATTTAGGTTTAGGTTTTATGCACCAAATAATTTCATAACAAAATCAATTTTTACAAATCTTTAATAAACATTACAACAATAAATTTAAATAGATTAATTATGTGTTGTGATATTTTATTATAGGAAAACTAAAACAAAAATGGAAGGAAGTAATATAATACATTGTTGACTTAAAAATAAAAAAGACATAAAAATCGACAAAAGAAATTTGTTATTTCATACTTGAGAATGACCCAATTTGGCCAAAACGTCGAAATGAAATACTTTGTGACCGAATGGCCTTTTTGCTTTCTATTTACTGATTTTTTTCAAAAATTAATTTATTAATTTTTATTAAGTTAAACATAAATGTAATATACAATTACTCAAGTAATCACTGATTGTTATTGAAAAAATTTTTGTTATCTTCTCACCTTTACTCGAGCTTACACAAGCACTAAATAAGCGCACACTCGTACTTATTAGCGATTATGGAGGCAAGATGGGACTATGAATAATATTGAAATTGTAAAAGAAATAACAGCTAATAAAGTGGAAGAAGACTTGTGAACTAATTTTTTGGGGAGAGGGAGGAGGAGACTTTACAGAAAAAATTCTCGAAGAATTCAATTTTTGTTAATTGACAAGTCCCAACTTCTAAATAAAATTCTCGAATTAAATTGGATTCGAGTGTAGTATTTTTTTAAAGAAGATTTAATGAGTCCAAACTTTTTTAGAGGTTTTCAAGTTTGACAACTTTTTTTCTTTTTAATTAAATGTTTTATTTAATTTTCTTTTTGTGTTATTTTTTTCTAAAACTAATTTATTTATTTGATTACATTAGTATAGGTACCGTGTTCAACAGCATAGGATAGAGGCACCTATTCGGATTTACATTTTAGATTACATTATTTAGATGTACCTATTCGGATTGTGATTATTTACATTAGATTAGTCTATAAAGATGGACAGACACTTTAGGAACAGAAACAAATTCTTCCAATTTTGAGGTTCTAAGGCGTAAGATTTGACGTTATCTCTGAAGACCCAGCGATGTTCTCGATTAATAAAAGGGCGAACATTGCACTAGAATATGATCTGTGGTCAGTATGACTAAAAGATTACACTTTTGGAAAAAACTGTTATGTCAGTACTGGCATTGAATGTCTTTTCAATAGTCCAATGACTTCTGATAGTTACTACCATCAGTTGTGCTATCGAAGTATCGCCAACCCCAGTAGTCACCCACCGTCGGTTCTATTTCTCAATATTGTCCTTCCGGATTATCTTCCTCCATCTGCTAGAATCATTCACAGTCATCACCTACAGATTTTCTGGAAATCCTGTAGTGCCTTCTCTCTTATATTTTTCTACTTCTTCTCTCAGGAGTAAGTCGAGAGGTATTGCCTCTGCTGAGAGCTACACCGCTTCATTTACGCTGCTTTGTAAGCCCTATTGGCCCGCAGCGGAGGAATTCATACTCTGGGTCCAGGCTCCAGACTGTTTTTCTGTCTAAGTGTGAGGCTTCGTTTCCCGAAGGGGGTTGCATACCTTAAGTAATAGTTTATGAATGTAGTAATATTTTATATGAACTTTATTTTTTTTTCATTTTTTAAAACGTTGGTTAGGGAGAACCTTGTGGGCCGAGCTCAGGCCAGGAAGTTATCCTCCAGAAAGATAAAGCCTCCTCCCTCCACATAACTTGAGACAGCTACCATTTTGAATAATATTTTTATTTGTTTTACATTCTTTCAATCCTTCTTATTCATAAGTTGATTTTTATTTCAACAACAAAAGATTATTGTTAGATGCATGCGCACTAAAAGGTTCTCCCTTATGTTTTTTACCTTGCTAATTATCTAGAACAAATCTTCAAGAGGATTAATATGTTCATATATATTTATATTTAGTCTGAAAACGTTCTGTTCTTTTCGAAATCGCGATCCATTGATAAATCTACGCATGTTTATATAACAATCCATTATGATTTAAGAATTGAATCTTATCAACTCTTGAGATAGATCCGAATTCCAGGAATCGATTGCTTATCGATGGATCGAATGGTGATATTGTTTTTAAAGAAGCCTTATCTCAGTATGGCTATTCAACTTAAGATTAAAATTTTGTATACAACATTACTACGATTTACTTACCTGAGAATAATTGTTAATATTTATTATTGTCCAATTACTTTGTCATGTTGACATAAACAATATTTCTTCTTTGTCATTTAAATGATTACACAATTATACTTTAAAGATCTGACAAGGATTGCCTTAACTAGTCTGCGCAGAGCTCCAAGCGCTTCGATCCAACCCTCTTGAAGAATTTTTCACTTCTCTGGCGGAACCCAATCCTCGACACGGTCCGGCCAATCCTCGGATCTTCATTCTTTTCACATGACCATACCATTTATACCATATCAGGCTGCGTGCCCCGATCCTTTCATTCACTGATGCACCCACATCAGTCCTTTGGCGAATCCCTTCATTCTGAATTCTATCTAGTCTGGTGACACGGAGGCAACTACACCAGAAATCCATCTCAACCGCATGCACCTTTGAGTACAAACGGGAGTTCATTGTCCACGTTTCAGAGGCGTGCGTTAGGATAGAATCCACTATGGCTATGAAAATTTGATGCTATTCTCGGTAGAAATTTCAGTATCGCAGAGGACTTGATGTCTGCCTTCTGGCATGCTCAGACGATCCCGCAGCACCTGAGTATGAGCCCAGGCACTTACACTTTTACACAGGCACTTTTACAGATCTTCCTGTCAAATAGAAGTTCACCAGTATCGAGATCGCCGATGGCCATGTACTCATTAATATTTTGTTTTAAGTGCATTTTTTTTTTAATTGGCTTGTTTTAGATTTTTTCTCATACAAAAAATCGAACTGAGTGTAATCAGAGACGATTTTTTGTATGGGCAAAAGGAGATGCTTTGGGGAAAATTCGGAGCTTCGTCTGAAGAATCTATCACGGAAAACGTTGAAAACTGAGTTAATAAATACTATTTTAAAAAAAGTATTTTACGCTATATATCGGAAAATCCTCAACATTCCGCGTGGAAAGCTAATATCAAAATTATGCGTTAAAGAAATATAACAGTTTAAATAATAACAAAGCCCTGCCCTGTTAAGCTTGAATGAGATCGGCCTCTCTCAACCATTTCCGATTTCCCAGTTTCTATCTCTAGACTTTGGTTCTACTCTTGTGTTAACGAGACTTTATTAGTGGTTGTCGCTTATTTCATGAATTGTTTTCACACTAGGATATTTCCAATATGAACATTGATTAATTTTGGTGACGATTTTAGCTGTAACCCTTATGGCTTGGGGAAAAAAACAAAGTCTTTTGGCTATTGTGAAAATATTCTCTAAAAGAATATGCTGCTACGTTCAAATTAGATTCTTTTTAGGCAGAACTTGGAGTTTATTCTCTTAACTGTTATTGGAGTTAAGCCAAGACATTTATAGGATTCCTCAGTAAAATCCTATTTTCTGTAAGTTTAGTTTTTTTCGCTGAAACAATTTCTATAAACCATTTCAACGACTATGGGTGCATCCTGCTTTGTGTTCATTAATTTATTAGAACGACACATGAATTTTTTTTTTTTTTCTCTCTTTCCAAACTTGTCAGATTCAAATGCATCTGGCTGTTGTATGATCGGAAAATAAAATAAATGAGAAAGGTAAAACCGAAACAGTAAAACATTAAAATGTCAATGAAAATGGAAGTTATTTATCAATAAATAGTGTAATGGCAGGAAACTTAATTTAGTGTGTGCCAACGTTTCAGTCTTTGTTTTAGACCTTTATCAGGACGACAGGTGTAGAGATTCTAAAATAAGTACACTTGTAAGCCTAAAGGCACTTGTAGATCTCTGCACCTAAAACTTAGGCCAAAACGTTAGCACACATTAAAATAAGTTTACTTATTTTTATGTTTTTCTTTACTGGCAGCACTCCCCTCCCTCTCCCCTCCCCATCTTCTACAAATGTTAATATATATTTATATAATTAGTATTTTAAGGGAATTAATATTTTTTTAGCTGAGTGATTAAAGAACCATTATCAATTCTAACTATATAGTTTTGACTAGGAGCCTTTGAAAATTGAATTTTTTTTTTTTAGTATATGTACCAAGTAAAATGTATGTTTACTGTTTGTTCATTTGTACAGGGTCACTTAAAAAAACAGTATCAGGATGATGTAATCTTATTACTCCTAAAGCTATAATCATCATCTCTACAACTGTTACCATGCCAACTCTACTGTTGGTAAACACTAATGCATAATGGTTTGTAAACCATAGCCTGTATGTGTATACTGCCCATGCAAACGCTTTTTGTATTACTTCCAACATTGCCAACATATCATCGGCTAGCTCAATCTTGTCCCTATGCTTTCTCAGACTGCAATGTTTTAATTATGGTATCCCTAGCTAGCCTGTAAACTTACTGTGCTTTATAATTTTGCCATTTCCAAGCCAAGTCAAACTGGATAGTTGGACTCTAATTGAGAGAGGATTCTCTCAAGACTTTCTCTCCTCCGTTGTTTCACCACCCCATATTCTCGACATTGTTGGCAGGTTGATGTAAATTACTTAAAAGATTTCAACATAAATTAAAAGAGACGTATAGGTGTAATTAGTTAACTTAATTGAATTGAGATTATACACACACAATTGCTTTTTTGTTTGTTTTTATAAAAATGCTTCAGCTTCTTCACTTAAATTTAATTTTTATACCTGTTTTTATTTTATTTTTTCTCTTTTCCCACTTTTAATATCAAGTCTGAAATTTAATATGACTTACTTTTAATTTTTAATCTAAGTTTCTTTACTAACCACCTATCTTTTTATTTTTTTTTCAGAATCTTTGTCAACAGAAGCTTGCATTTGGAAAATATCAAGTTCTATGGATTCGACATGGATTATACTCTTGCCGGTGAGTAAATATATATATATATATTAGCATATTAATGCACTAATATAATTATATAAAAAATAATATGAAAAATTTATGATTTGGAGGTTTTTCTTGAAACACTTTTTATTTATAATTAAGTGCTGGATTCACCCCAAATTAATATTAATATAATAAAAGTACAGCATTACATGTATTTATTAAGAGTACAATATTTTTAGAATAGCAATGTTATAACTACTAGAAAAGATAGCCATTATTAGTTGCATGATATTTTTTTCAATGCAAAATCCTAGGATTTAGTTGTACTCAAAACAATATCCTTGAATGCTTTGATGTATTATTAGTGTTCATAAATTTTGAAGAATTATGCTATTATAAATAGCATAACTATATTAATTAGACAATATGGAGTCTCAAGTTAGCTTAACAGTGTATTGGAATATCTCATTGCTAATGTCCATGATTTGGAATCGTATAAGATTCGGGCAAACTTTATTCAAATATTCAAATTTCAATCATATATTCAAATTATGGCCAAGTCTGATTTGTAAGAAAAAAGAAATCTGAGTCCTTATAATAAAAAATTCACAACTATTGTTTTTCTAATTGAAATGTATTGGTCCCGAATTAAAAAAAAAAAAAACAGTATATCTAAAAATACTTTTTACTTACTTTAATTTGTACTGTACTTCTTTAAAAAATGTCTAATTAAACCAATAACTGAAATATGTTATGAATTTCACATTAATGCGTTCCAGTGTTGTAAATTTTAATATTTTTGTATCTATGTAAATTCTTAACTACCGTTAACTAATTATAAATGTACATGATATTTCACAAAATATATACTGAAGGTAAGGTTGAGAATAGAACGATCAATCGATAACCTTTTTGTTACACTAAAGTGACAATTTTATTTAAATGCTGAATAAGTGGTTTCTTTAAATTTTGCCAAGTTAATATTTTTTTATTTCTAACAATGTTGTATTATTTTTTTAAAATATATTTCAGAGTATAAGTCTCCGCAATATGAAACTCTTGGCTTTAACCTGGTTAAGGAGAGATTAGTGGAATTGGGTTATCCACAGGAAATACTTTGCTTTGAATATGACCCTTCATTTCCTGTAAGGTGTGTATTTTATTTTTCAGTCATGTTTTTGTATTATATTATAAAACTATTAATTATATTATAAGTAAAATGAAGCTATTAACTTCTAAGAATTTAAATATTGACTCAACTTTTTTTTATTCCATACTCCCTGATCAATAATTTATATATTTTTATTTTCATTATTTCCTTTGTATAAACATTATTACATGAATAATTAATCTTCATTTTCATTCATACAATTTTAAATGTTTTGCTTTTTCTGCCAGAGGTTTGTGGTTCGATACCCTTTATGGAAATCTGTTGAAAGTTGATGCCTATGGTAATATCCTGGTCTGTGTTCATGGATTTCAATTTTTAAAAAAGTAAGTAAAGATTTTTTTTAATTAATTCATTATTTATGCATTAACTTTATTTAGTATTATAAATTAAACATAATAAATGTTTCAGCTCTCAGATATATGAGTTATATCCAAACAAATTTCTTCAGCTGGATGAATCACGTGTGTATATTTTGAATACTTTGTTTAATTTGCCTGAAACGCACCTGCTAGCCTGTTTAGTTGATTTCTTCACTAATTCATCACAGTACACAAGGTAAGCATTCGTGAACTCTTAATTTAGTTGTGTTGTTTTCTCTTGATATTGTAACAAAAAAAACAGTCTTCTATTCGTCTAATTGTTTTAGATTTCTAATTAATGCTCACATTTGTTTAAATAAACATGTACCGTTACAGCCCATGAAGGGTTTTAGGCTCACTGCTTTGTAAGGACATACCGTATCTAGACCAATGGTTGTGCAAAAAGGTGATTTGGTCAGGATCTTGCTCAAACGATATGTTTTTCCCCTCGTAAAGGGTACCTACTTTATAGAGGCTGGGTGAGCCAAGGAGGGTCTCCCGATCCCATAGGGCCGATACAGCTGATATAACAGAATAAATAATTATCCGCCTCAGCCGTACTTGAACCCAGGCCAGGTGACTCACTCACTGAGCTACCCCACTCATTTGTTTTTACCCCACTGTGGCGAAGCCCAAAGGAGGCTAATGTGTTTAGCTTGAATGCTAATAATTATCTAATGATTTTTTGAGCGAACAACTCAACAGATTTTCCAGTTTGATAGGTCAAATTAGTGTTAGTGATCCCGTGAAGACTTTGGAACATTTTGAACTCAAAATGCTAAAAAAATGTATTAAATGTGTTTAATTTGTCCGTTTGAGGGTATTTAACAATTTTTGAGCGAACTCCATGGCTGATTTTAAAGTTTGATGGCTCAAATTACTCAGTGAATCTCCGTGAATGTGAAATACTGAAGAATATTTCATTATATTTGAAGTATTTCCGGTTTTTTGTTGATGTTTCTTATCATATTTGTAAGTTCATGATCATATGGTAATAAATTATAAATAGCCAATAAATAATTGAAAAACTAAAAACCTTAAAATAAAATTTAATGTAATAAAAAATAAAGCCCCCGACTACAGAAATAAATTTTATATCTTACAATCTCTTTCGTCCTAAGGGACGGAACGTTCTTGCTTATCTACTTAAGCGCATTGGTGGGTGATTGTTTGTGAAGTTGGCACCCAGGAATATTGAACCTTGGAAGCCTTCCACAATACGTTACGGCCACTTGCAAGTAATTTTCGTCCTGTTCATCTGTATATGTAAGTATACAGAAAGTAGTTGATATCTGCATGATGTTATAGAAGGATCAATCTAATTAGGGATTGATAAATTATTTGCCACTTCTATAAATTTGTTTTATTGTAAACTAGTTTCGAATGCCATACGGTTCTAAAAATACACAAAAAATTCAAAAATAAGCAATTCAAAATATAGCTTAGTATTATTATACATATTAAATTAGATTAATATAAATCAGTATTATAAAACATTTATGAATCACGAATTTAATTAAGACAAGAAATCAAATATACGCTGGTACTCACCAAGGTTTAAATGGATTATATCAAACAGAAAAGTTTGTACTGGTTTCTTCTCGCATTGAACTAACAATGAACGAAAGGTAGGTAGCATGTTTATAGGTAAACGGTTTAAGGGCCAGATTTTTCCAGTAATGCCGGTGAGTAATTGTTTTTTCTGTTATAGATGGGAATAAACTCCAATAGTACAATCTTAAATTTATTCCCATCTATAACAGAAAAAACAATTAATCACCGGCATTACTGGAAAAACTCTGGCCCTTAAACCATTTATCTATAAACATGCTACCTACCTTTCGTAAATTTGTTTAATTATGAAATTAATTGATATTTTTTTTGTTCAGAGATAAAACTGGTGTCACATGTGGTGATCTTTTTATGTCATTCAAATCAATCTTCCAAGATGTAAGGAATGCTGTTGATTGGGTTCATATCAAAGTAAGTTTTTTCATTTATTTAATTTTTTTTTCTTTTTTAATACATATATATATATATATATATATATATATATATATATATAGATATAGATATAACGTTTTGATATTATTTACAAAATTAATTTAAGTAAGTTGCTGTATTAATAAAAGTGAAAAATTTGTTAGTTCATTGGTTTTTTTTTTTTATTTCAAGGGCGACTTAAAATCACAGACAACCAAAAATTTGGACCTGTATGTTAAAAAAGATGAGAGATTACCAATGTTCCTGACAAGGATAAGGGATAGCGGCGCAAAAGTGTTTCTCCTCACCAACTCAGACTACCGCTTCACTGATAAAATCATGTCATACCTCTTCGATTTTCCACATGGTGCTAGGGTATTTGTTATGATTTTCTTTAAGATATTATGATTTTAGTTTATCTTATTTATTATATATATTTATAAATTTACACTTTGTTCTAGGTTTTGATAATTATTTTTTATTACTAACTGTTTGTTACCAATGAAAATATTAAATAAAGATTAATTTTATTAGTTGTTGGTTAATATACTGTTAGAAAATACAATAAAAAATAAACAATTTATTAGTAATGAAAATAAATTATATTTTTACAATTATGAAGATTTCAGCAATTTATTTTATAAAAAAGAATTAAAATGATTTGGTAATTTTAAAAATAAAGGTGGATTGGTTTAATAATGTGGAGTATTGAAAAAATAATAAAATCAAATTTATACATATGTTAATTCTAAAAACAAAAAAATAAATTTAAATTTTAGCTACAATATAATAAATTTTAGTTTGACACGTGATTAGAAGTCCTTCTTAACTTCTGCTTAATATTCATCTCCTTTTTTCAGGATCTCAAATAAAGAGGTTTCACAGTTAGACGATGTTACAATTTAACTTTGTGTTTATTCACTGATCTGTATTTAATTTTACTTTTATAAACTCAAACACTGGCTTTAAGACATTTTGAAATAAACTTGGCTCAATTTAAGATCCGTTCCTTGGTCAAGATCACGTCTTCCCTATCCAGCTAATGATCAACAGACAATAATTACTCTGCATAGCGCCGCATCTCTCCCGACTATGGCTTGCTAATTAAGAAGGCGCAATCAAAATAGTGCATCGATATATATATATATATATATATATATATATATATATATATATATTTTTTTTTTTTTTTAATTACTTGTTTTAAATGTCAACATTTACATTTTACTTTTTAGTTTAAACCAAGCATATTTCTATGTTTGTAAAATAAATTTTTTCTAAATATATTTTTAATTTATGTAACAATTCTACTTTTTGATCATTTAAACAAACACTTGTTCCAATGCTCATTTGATATTAACTCTATAATAATTTTAATGTCAATAGTTTTTTCTCTTTAAAATAAAATTGTTTACAAGTGCATTTAGTTTCTTTTGTATAGAATTATTATATTTAATGACACTTTATTAACATTTTAACTCAAACGAATTTTATCATTGCAATATATATATATATATATATATATATATATATATATATATATATATATATATATATATATATATATATATATATATATATATATATATATATATAAGCCCAAGATTTACTTATTATTTTTCACTTTTGCAGCCAGACGAACCTCACAGAAATTGGAAAACGTATTTTGATGTGATTGTTGTCGATGCCAGCAAGCCATTGTTCTTTGGAGAAGGAACCTTAATGAGGCAAGTCAACACTACAACTGGTGCCCTACGTATCGGTTCGCACACTGGACCTCTTCAAAAAGAACAAGTCTACTCAGGAGGCAAGTATATATTTTGCTGTCTATGTATTCATTTTTATTTATTATTCAAAAAAATTGAAGTACAAAATAAGTGATCTTTGGTAGTTTTTACATTCTTGTTTTTTACCGTACATTTTTATTTTATTTTAGGATCCTGTGATGTCTTTACTAAACTGATTGGTGCGAAAGGCAAGGATGTTCTTTACATAGGCGATCACATTTTTGGCGATATTCTCAAGTCAAAGAAAATACGTGGCTGGAGGACATTTCTTATCGTACCCGAATTGGTTCAAGAACTCCATGTTTGGACTGACAAATGCCAGCTGTTCACAGAATTGCAAGCACTCGATGTTATGTTAGGTGAAACATACAAGTAAGTAATATTTATGTATAGTAACATATACAAGTATTTTAATTTTTATTTCATCATTGTTTTGATTAATTTTCTTTAATGAAGATTGATGAAATTTATTTTATGATATTTTTAATAATTTTATATTATTAATCATAAAATAGCCTATTATGAATTATTATTATTATTATTAATTAGAAGATGGTCAAGAATAAAATAAAATAGTGGTAACTACTTTTTAAATACCGACTTTTTGACCCTCATTGTAGGTCTTCATCAGGGCTCAACCTTAGACAAGTGAAACATAAATATGTGATTTAAACTTAACATTGGTTTTACTGATTTTCGTATTGAAGTTTTCCTTTAAACGGAATCATTCCCTTAGGGAATATTGTATAAAATAACGAACAGTTTCACGCAATATTTTTCAACAAGGCTTTAATTTCATATAGTTCATACGATGTGTGACTCGTGGTTTTCTCAAAATTTAGCTTTATTTTTAGATATTAATAAATTGTATTTTGAAATACAGCATAAAATAATGTAACTATGACCTCTCGGAAATCAAAGAAATTTTATGCCTCAATATAAAAATATCTGATGTGGACACCGCATGACTTCCTTGTATGCCTATTAAACAATAAATCGGTAGTTCAAAAATGATTCTGAATTTGGTTACTAGTTTCCGAAGATAGTAATATCTCTAAAACGACACTCAGCACCATGACTTTTATTGCACACACACCATTATAAAAATGTTAAAAACGGTTAGTAAGCACCTTGAAAAGTTATCCATGAAAATGGGCAAATGGATGAAATCCCTTCTAAAAAGGCGGGAGGAAAAAAGATAAACAGTTTCAGGTAAAGTACCACTTCCGACAAGCCAATTTTGACCAAAATCTAGTATATTATTTGTATTTATTCAAAAGTCTTATATACCAAATTTGAGAAGATTTGGATTGTACTTTAATGTAAATTTTGATGAAAATCTATTTATGACCTCCAAGTAAAGTACTACTTCCGGCTTTGCCAATTTTAACAAAAATCTATCATCTTATTTATATTGATAGAAAAGTCTTATATACCAAATTTTAGAAGGTTGCATTATATTTTAATATAATCTTTGATGAAAAACTATTATGACCTTCAAGTAAAGTACCACTTCCGGTAATCCTGTAGTAACCAAAAAGGGAGGCTCACAATTAGATGTTACAACAATCATAAATACAAAATTTTAACTTTCTACGGCTAACTTTTTTTGAGTTATGCGAGATATAGATGTCACGATGAAACTAGCCAAAATGGATATTTCTGTTGAAATCTGAAAACCGAAAATTTTCGCGATAATATTACTTCCTTTACTACACACAAGGAAGTAAAATGTACCTTTGTTTTAAAAAAATATTAGACACTCTCCAATCCTTAAAATTTAGTTATCCTATACCTCCCTCTCCCTATGAATGGATAATCAGTCCCAAAATGTGACTCAAGAAATATTTTCACCATGCCTTGTGGTACATTTAATATTTAAAGGATTTTTTTATTCTATCAAAAAGTTTCAAGTTTGGTCGGTCGCCGATTATTGCTCTTGAACTGATCCTTGCTTTTTTCATTTTTAGGCAATTTGTATAGTTTGGTCCAGGAAGAAGTAACATGCATGATCATAGATACAGGGTGTCCAGCAGACTTGAATTCCTTAAAGATCGGGAATTATGCTTGAAAAAACAGGCAGTCGAGAATTTTTAGTTTTTAGTCTAATGATTCCATTTTTTCATCAGTACTAAGCAACTAAATATTAAGTATAAAATGTAGAGAAGAAGGTTAAAATAGTTGTTCCTTTTGTCATCTCTAATTCCATGAAAGCTAGAAAAATCCTCCTTCCACTAACTTCATGTATCAGTCCTTTGCGTTCTCATCCTATGTTCTGTTTCACCTTACAGTCTCACTCTATCTGTTGCTTAGTGAACTAGTATATTATAGAATGGTAAAAAACAGTATTAGCTCTAAACAGCTCCGCATGTCTATTTCAACCAATTTACACTCGTCTTATAATATGTTCACCTGCTCGTCCCTGAGGCCTGAGGATGGAAGAGGTTGCCAGAATTCATTTTATTCCTATACTTGTGATTATTTTATTTGTATGCAAAATAAGATAATGAATAAAATTGTAGTGAAATTTATTCCAATAGGTTAATTTTATTTATTTATAATGATAAGAGTATGGTATATGTAGTATGTAGTATATGGACTATGTTGCTTGGTTGGTGGTGCAATCACCTCGACATTTAAGGTTCCAATTTTGTTTTATATTTTATCAAATAAATTGATGAAAAGTGCCTTGAATTTTACAGTTCACAGCCTCGAAATCCTTGAATTGTTATAGGGAGTCAGGGTGGCCGAGCGGGTTAACGCACTTGCAAAAGTACACCTACCCAAATCCTTGAATTATGCTTGAATTTTTTCATGCAATATCGCTGGACACTCTGTAGATGGAGCTACTTTTTTTTTTGAGCTTATATTTTATTAAATAAAATTTTATTGATTTATTTTTATCATGTTATCTTTTGTTATCTTTCAGGAACCTTGATTCGAGTACAAAAGAGAAACCAGATATTTCCAATCTGAGAGTAAGCATCAGGGAAGTGACCCACAAAATGGACTTGGCCTACGGTATGATGGGTTCGCTCTTCCGGTCTGGTTCCAGGCAGACTTTCTTCTCATCCCAGGTCGTCCGCTATGCTGATTTGTACGCTGCCACTTTTCTGAATCTTATCTATTATCCATTCAGTTATATGTTCCGAGCTCCTGCTATGCTTGTAAGTGATTCTTATTACATGTTTTACATGCACAGCATTTTTATATACTGCTTACTCATTAAAATAATTATCATTTGCTGTACTATAAGTGACAATAAATCTTTTTGGTAAGAAGTTATCCCATTTGCATCACTAGACAGAATAATCTTCAAACAATTACTGTTTCTTATCACCAAGAATACTCCGTTCGCAATAACTTTTAGTTATCAGGTTATCACTGATAGTGAAATTGTCGGTTGAACAAAGAAAGCATGTAAAAAAATGTCAATTGTTAGTAAACTATTATTTTTCTTAATTTTCTGGTTGTAGATAAGTGTAATTGAATTTGAGTTTAATCAAATATTTTATTATGCAAAAATTTTATTTATTAGTAATTTTTTTTTTTTTAATTGCTTAGCATAAATAACAATCAGATTTCATGTGTAGAAATACTTCATAAGCATACATTTACCTTTGTCCTCGGTTATAACATTTAAGATGACTTAACCGACAATATTGAAGCAGATGGTATCATAAGGCAGCTCCTAGACAACCATTATTATCGTCAATAATATAATACTATTGTACAATATATTGACCACCTGTGGATCATATTGAAAGATTGCGCAATATATTGAGTCAATCAAAAAGATGTACAATATGTTGTTAAATATTGCTTCGTCTGTGGGCATTATTGCTCAATATTGATTCATTTCTGTCTTCACAGTAGAACAGTGAATGTCATATGGTCAAGGATGGCCACAAAGGGCAAAGAAGAATGAAGTTGAGATCTAAGAAAGTTGTTTCAGGGCCAATTGCATCAGCCGACTAGATCAAAGATTCTCGAGACTTTTGATAGAAGTCTCATGTTCTAAACATAATCATTAGGGAAAATTATATCTGTATGTTAGAGAGGTAAACTATCATAAGTCCAATTTGGCTAATTTTGATTTTATTATCTTATTTGCATTATTCTTACTATATTTTCCAAGTGTAAGTATCTTAAATAAGTTAAGTGCTTAATAAAATATATAACACTTCTAATATAAAAAACTGACCTCTATCCACAACAAAATAATACAGTGCAGATATGAAACTTCTTTTTGCCCTCCTCTTAAACTTTGAAAATGTTACTTTCAACAGTTTACTTCTGACAATTTTAAAATTTTGCAGAATATTACATGGATACCATTCATACTCAAGTAATCATTTTTTTAAATTTATTCATCATAGTTATATTATCTAATAGACTGTTAGCAAACAACTATTCACCCAATGGTTAAACTTTTAGTTCCTACCTCTGTCTAGAACTAGAGTTCCTTGACTTTTGTGTAGAGTAATAAAATAGTCTTATCTGTAATGATGTGATGAAATTTCATATTAAAAAAAAAAACAGAAAAAAAAGAAGAAAGGATTTGAATCTGCTCACTCTTCAGTACATTTGAGTGTTTTTATGTTAAGATAGATTTATTTTTCAAGACAATTAATTTTTTAATAACAACTTTATTATGGTTGTTCACTTTATATTAAGTGGAATTCTTATTTAATTTATTTTTATTTTATCTATTTCCCTTTCATAGTAAATCTATGGAAGCGTTGTGTATTTATAAAATTTTACAAGTTTCATGTTACAATAGGCGCACTATGCGTATAGTAATATTTTAATTACATTTAATGAGATCATTCATTATTGGAAAAATAAACATTGCAATACACTAAAGAATAAAGTATAAAGAAAAACTAGAGAAAAATCGACTAAACAAAATATTGAATAAAATAAAAATTTAAAATTAAATTAAATATAAATTCGGAATATATAACAAAAATCTTATACTGAACCTGAAAATATTGACAATTAAAATAAATGATACAATTGAATAATATACAAAGCGCGATAATTTTACAATATACTAAATAATGCAAACAGATAATATACGAAATACAAAAATAGTTATTTAATTTATAATATTAATCAATATAGATTAAGATATGATAAAATTGCTTAATCCCACATTTAATTTATTAATAAAAACTTTTTAGAAAATATTTATTTTAAAGAATTATTTTACTGTATAACATTTCAGTTTTTTTTTTTTTTTTTTTTTTTTTTTTTTTACAAAATTATTGGCTATTTTCGAACTATTTTACTGTCACCTTATTCAAAATATCAATCAATCTTTACATACTACTCAAGACAATACTTGTCAACTTGCCAATACTAAATTAACATGGGTGATAGTGATGTATGCCTCAGAAAGTAATAGTGTTTTTAATCTTGACCTGAATGTGAGAAAAAAAACATGAACATTTAGAAAAATCAGAACATTAAAAATTTTTAACAAGTACTGCCTCTGATAGTATGTTAAGAATAATTTATATTTGATTAAGGTGACAGCAAAATAGTTTGAAAATGGCCAATAATTTTGAGAATATATATATATATATATATATATATATATATATATATATATATATATATATATATATATATATATATATATATATATATATATATAATATAAATACTAAGAAAATAAAAATTTTACATTTAAAAATTATGAAAATTTAATGACCAAAAGATTTTAAAAACTGTTATATAAAAAGGTATTCAAATAATAAATTTTTACAATTTTACAAATAACGGTGGACCATTTTAGTAATGTGGAATATTCAAAAAACAACAAAATAAAATTATGCATATCTTGATTCTAAAAAAACAAAATATTAAATTTAAATTCCATCTACAATTTAATAAATATGCGATATGTCATTAGGTATCTTTTTTTTTTCATAATCCCAAATAGCAATGTTATTTGTTATTTGTTTCGTTGTTACACAATGTTACTATTTAATCCTGTCTTTACTCACCGACCTGTATTTACTTTTATTTTTATTGATTTATGGACTTTTCAACCACCTGCGCCATTTTCGCCCTATATTTTTAAAACTCATATAGTGACTTTAAAATATTTAAAAATTAACTTGGCTCAATTTAAAACACCTAGTCAAGTTGATGGTCCCAATTCATTCCTCTTTCCTCACCAGCTAACGAGCAACAGACTCTAATCAATTTACAGAGCACCGCATCTCTCTCAACTTGCTAATTAAGAAGGCATAATCAAAATAGTGCATCGATATTCTTTGTTTTTCTTTTTATTTCTTTGATATGTCCACATTTACATTTTGCTTTTTTAATTTTAAACAAACACTTGTTCCACTGCTCATTTGGCTTTAACACTATAATAATTTTAATGTTAATATTTTTTCTCTTTAAAAATAAAATTGTTTATAAGTCTATTTCTTTTGTATAAAATTATTATAAACCAATTTTACCATTAGCGTATATATATATGTATATTATATTATACATATATATATATTGACTGAAACATTATACAATAAAATAATGTCTTAAAATAAAAATTTTGTAAATAAATGTGGGATTAAGTGGTACATTAAGTGGTATATATATATATTGACTGAAACATTATACAATAAAATAATGTCTTAAAATAAAAATTTTGTAAATAAATGTGGGATTAAGTGGTTCTTTGATTCATTAATCTATATTAATTGATATTATCAATTAGTTTGGCTTATAATATAATTCCTACTATTTATTGATGGTTGATTTTTTTTCATAGATGCCGCATGAATCTACAGTGGCTCATGAACAGAGGTTCGTAATGGAAAGTCCGATGATATCCAGATCAAGGACTTACAATATTTTGGAAGATGAAAAAGTTAATAAAGAGAAAGAGGCAAAAAAGGTATTATCATTTGGATGGAAATAATTATAATAAGTTTAATAATTATAAGAATACTTTTAATCAGTTATTATTTCATTGGAGGGGAAGGGAGACAGTAATGATATGAATTTATATTGTTTATTGACTGTATTCATTTTTCATTGATAAGACATGTTGAGTAGATATGATTGAAATATAACGTTGTGGATTGTGTTTAGATATTGAATGAAAAATAATTTAAAAAATGCAAAGAAGAATCTAAATAATTAAAAGTCCGATGTGGCTTGCTGATGTGAGATAATATTGGTGGAATATTGATAAGACTCCTGAAATTTTTAAAGGTACTTGAATCCAGCTAATGTCTCATAATGCTTGTAGGCTGCAGCACGATTTGTGTTGATGTTCGCGTCCTGATCCTTGTGCAGTATTGTGTATTATAATTGTAATCTCTTTAATTTTTCTCCTGTTATACTTTGTTCTGAATCCTGTATCATTTTATTTAAATATGCCAGTTTTATAAAAAAAATAAAAAAACAACTTCATAAATACACTCAATAATCTGTTGGTATTTGGTTTGGCACTTTATTTTTACACATGCCAATATAGTAGAACCTCATTAGATAATATATTGATAGCTTAGAAGTGACTCCTCGTTTCTGCAAAAGACTACTTTACAGTAAGGACAAACAAGTATTTTGGAACACAATTAACCTTCCAGTTGGCACCCAAATCCATGATAACGGCAGGCACATGGCACCCTAAGTTCACTATCGTCATTTACTTCATATAAAACAAAATTATGTGATTAATTACAGATTATTACTTACATGGAGAGGATCCCACATGTGTCTCCTAGATTTTTAGGTGAATCTAGACCTTCTAATATTGGATTGGACTGTGTAGAGATTAGAAGTCCGGAAAAAAATCGGGAAGTTTGCATGTGCAAAACACATTTTATTTTATATCTCTGGTTCTAATGAAGATAGAAGAATGGGTTTAGTACCAAAATGTCCCTATTGCTAAGTGAAATAATAATAAAAAAGAAATAAATAAGGCATCAAAATATTCAAGTACAGTAGAGCGTCGATTATCCGAACTAATGTTGTCAGTGGTGGTTCGGATAATCAAAAGTTCGGATAAATGAAATTCACGTACTCGCACACTGTATGTGTGTATATATATATATATATATATATATATATATATATATATTTGTTTTAGAATTGTTTTACATCTTCCTTTTCCTTATTATATATAAAAAAATAAATAAACAAAAAATAAATAAATTTATATATATATATATATATATATATATATATATATATATATATATATATATATATATATATATATATATATATTTGTTTTAGAATTGTTTTACATCTTCCTTTTCCTTATTATATATAAAAAAATAAATAAACAAAAAATAAATAAATTTATATATATATATATATATATATATATATATATATATATATAAATTAATTTTTTTATATATAATAAGGAAAAGGAAGATCTAAAACAACAACTTTGTAAAAAAAAATATTTGCTTATTTAAATAAATATAGTATGTATTTGCATAGTGAAAAAACCAATGTCATAAAGTACATATAAATTGTTGAACTTAGTCACATGTACATAATGAAATGAACAAAAATATGTATTTACGTGTTTGCAAAAAAATAATCAAAGTTTCAATAATCAAATAATATAATAATAATATATATAAAATAATATTTATAATATGTATATATAATAATAATATAGTAATTATAATATAATATAAAAATAATATAGTATGTATAATATAATAATATATGTATATATTTGATATATATAATATAATTCAGTCTTAGAGTGTTTCTGGTCCCGTCAAGTGCTCAGTTGCCTGTCTCTATATTATTGTTCTATTTCAATAGTTATTCACCTACTTTCCGGTAGAAAATTTACGTAGTTATTGAATATTCTATTATATAACACAGTAGTGAACTATTAATGCTCTATTTAAGTGATAATTATTAGAAAAAGTGATAAAACATTAAGAAAATTATTACTTAAGGATTCCTTCATCAGTTGAAGCAGTGGGGGACAGTTTGTTTGGGAAGCTTAATCCTCTCAGTCGCTGTATAAATATTCAGGTTTATATTATTATTATTATTAATTTTATACGCCCTTTAAAGTTACCTATTTACTAAAATGGTTAGTTGTAAAATTTGTAATAAGTCAGCTGGCCAAGATGACAAAGCGAGATTAGCCTGCGTCATCTGTCAAAATTTTTTTCATATAAAATGCGTTAAAGCTGAATCTACAGACTTTGACAGCTCGAAAAACTGGACGTGTGCCGATTGCGAAACTGCATCACGGATACCGCCTACCAAAGAAAGCAGTTCAATGATTGACCTATTAAGAGCTCTCACGGAGGAGGTAAAGGAAATGAAGACGAAGCTTCAGCCGATAGATGAGCTGAAAGAAATAAAACAAACGCTTCAGAAGCAGTCAGAGCTTTCCTACGAAAATATGGAAAAATTAGAAAAAATAGAAGCACTCTTAGAGGAACAAAAATGCCTAGTGGAAAAATTAACCCTTGAAAACAATTTCTTAAAATTGAAAATTTCAGATCTAGAGGGCCGTCTAAATCACGCTGAGCAAAATCAACTTAGAAATACAATTGAAAGAAGAGGTATCCCGGAGAAGTCGAGAGAAACTATTGTAGGCACAATACTCAGCGTCGGTGCAGGCCTGGGCGTCAAGTTGAGTCCGGACGATTTGAACCACGTTGTACGGCTCAGGCCCAAACAAGAAGGCACCCCTGGCCCTATAATCGCACGGTTTGTGAGACAGACCATGAGAGACGAGCTCGTGCGACAGAGAAAAACCAAAAGGGATTTCTCTACTCGTCACCTAGGCTGGACTGATAACGAGTCGCACCGCGTCTACGTCTGTGAAGCGATGACCCCCACTAACAAGCACCTTTACTGGCTGGCAAGACAGAAAAAGGTGACATCGAAAATTAAATATGTTTAGTTCAGTGGAGGAAGAGTCGGGTGCAGGCAATCCGATGGCCACCCGGCGGTGATTATAGGTAAGCCTAGCGACTTGGACGTCTTCAACTGACCCTGGTATGCGCGTCACCCCCTCAATGATACAAATATTTTATTTTTCTATATCGAAATAATTCTATTTTTTTATATTGAAGACATTTTAATAATTTACATTGAAGATATTTTATTTTTTAAATTAAAGATGCTTTATTTTTACATATGGAGGATATTTTACTTTTTCATATTGAAGATATTTTATTTATTTTTATTTACTACATGTATTGTTACTTTATTGTCACAGATGAAATGCTATTTTTGGTTTGCTTATAGTCTTTTTCTATTTACTTTTTCTTTTTTTAATCAATGTTACTCATATTTTTTCTTTTCATATAATTTTATTTTTGCTAAAAATTTATTTTTATATTTAATTCATATTAGAATTCCATTAGTATCTTTGTTTCAATTGTTAATATTCATATAATTGTTGTAACATATACATATATAATTGTTAATATTCACATTCAATCAAATCTTAAAATTGAATACTGCATAAAAAGTTGTTATATCCTATTCCTCAACCTCGATCCATTTTCCTCCTATTCCACTCCTGCACACCCACAGTTTTGACTAATACCCTGAATTCCTGTCACCTTAATGCACAATCCCTAATTGCCCACTATGATGAATTTCAACAATATTTCCTTGATAATTTTTATCACATAATAGCTCTATCAGAAACCTGGCTAAAACCTTATATCCCTTCCTCCCAAATATCCCTTCCTAATTACTCTTTCCTACGACATGATAGACCTGATCGCACGGGAGGTGGTGTCGGGCTATATGTTCACGACAGCCTTAAGGCCAAAATTCTACTTCTATCCACTTCTCCTTCCTTTCCTCACCTAGAATACATGTTTGTTGAAATTTCAAGCATCTCTTCTCCTCTGTTATATGCCATTGTCTACCGATTTCGTGTCCCATTCGAAAACCTTCGAATCCTCCCTTGTCCAACTGGTTTCTACCTATGCCAATATCATTATCTCTCGTGATTTTAACATTAATATGCTATTAGAATCCAGTGATAAATCCTATCTTACGGATCTAATGTTTTCCCTCAATCTTTATCTCGTTCCCTATTCTCCTACCCACCACACACAATTTTCTGATACCTGGTTAGACCTTCACATTTCTGATTCTTCCATGAAAATCCTCTCCTCTTCCCAGCATCCTGTTCCTTTTCTTTCATCACACGATCTTATCCAGATTTCATATGACCTACCCATCAAATCCTTTACTCCAAAAGTTGTTTCATATCATAGTTTAGATCTCCTTTCATATGAATCCCTTCAACCTGACCTGGATACTTTTCGCTGGGACCTCATATATTCCTATAATTCTATAGATCCCATGGTTTCCACCCTTACCTCAAACCTACAATCCGTATTAGACATTCATGCTCCCCTTAAAACCCGAACCTTACGCCGTCCTACTGCTCCTTGGCTATCCCCAGAAATAAAGCTAATGATAAGAAGAAGAGAAGCAGCAAGACGCAAATTTCGTCGCACTCGTTTTTCAGCTGATTTTGCGTCTTTCAAACAGCTTCGCAACGAAACCCAATCCGCAGTCCGACGTGCCAAATCCCTCTATATCCATTCTGCCCTTTCCAATGCTCCTGATTCCAAATCCAAATGGAAAATCCTTCGAAAACTATCCGTACCAGAATCCAATAACCGTAGTTCTTTCCCAGTTACCCCAGATGATCTCAATGACCATTTCTTATCCTCTGCTTCTAGCCCTTCACCTACTCCTGATATTGAACATAGCTTCAACCCAGAAAACTTCTTTTTCTCCCACGTGTCATATGACGAATTACTTTCCACTATCCTAAAATCCCACACCAATGATTATGGTCCTGACGATATCCCAGTAAAGCTAATAAAATCCTGCCTCCCAATCCTTATACCCCATCTCTATCATATTTACAACTTTTCTCTACAAAATTCCATATTCCCCTCTTCTTGGAAAATTGCTCTAGTCCGACCATTAAATAAAATTACAAATCCCGCCTCACCCCATGATTTCCGTCCTATTTCTCTCCTCTCTAACCTCTCAAAACCACTGGAGCGCCTTGTACAAATTCAACTTTCAAACTTCCTAGAAGAACGCTCCCTCATTAACCCTCTCCAATCTGGCTTTCGACCTTGTTACTCAACACAGTCCGCTCTCCTGAAAATAACCCACGACCTCCAAACCGTCATTGAACACCAAAACCTAACTATCCTCATCCTTTTAGATTTCTCCAAAGCTTTTGACACAGTTGACCATTACATCCTCCTTAACAAATTACAAAGTCTACCTTTATCCAACAGTGTTTTGCGCTGGTTCCAATCCTTCCTCTCAGATCGGTCGCAGTATGTAGTCGTTCCAGGATAACCTCCATCCAAGACACAATCCCTCTCTGGTGTCCCTCAGGGCTCCTCATTGTCTTCTACTCTGTTTGCTATTTATATTAATGGCCTTCCCCTTCTTATCCGTCACTCCCAATACCATATCTATGCAGACGATTTCCAAATATACCTGTCCTTCCCGCCTTCCGACCTATTACTAGCCACCAAAAGACTTCAAGAGGACTTGAATCGAATAAGTCACTGGGCTGTTGCCAACAAGCTAAAGTTGAATACAGAGAAGACAAAGGCAATTGTAATAGGTTCCCATCACCTCCTTAAAACTGTTCCTCATATCCCAAACTTGTTCCTAAATAATAATCCCATTAAATTCTATCCAACCATAAAAAACCTTGGAATCACCTTTGACCAAACTCTTTCCTGGAAAAATCATGTTACCGATATTTTCCATCGTACCTTTTACACTTTAAAGCGACTAAATTACCTCCGTCACCTATTTCCACTTGAGACCCGTAGACTCCTAGTTACTTCCTTAATATTCCCCCACTTTGATTATTGTGGTGCGGTGTACGGAGGCGTCTCTGGGGACCTCGAGGCAAAAATAAAACGTTTGATAAATTGCTTTGTATGATTCATCTTCGGGATCCCGAGGGACGCCTCTGTCTCCCGATATTACGAAGAGTTGAAGTGGCTTTATCTTTCCTACCATCGTAAGTATATCCTTGCATCTTTCCTCTACCAAGTTATCCAATCCCGCCGTCCATCCTATATTTTCGATCTCCTTCAATTCAAATCCTCTGTTCATTCTTGTCATACCCGTTCTCGGCCTTCAGATTTATATACAGCGGCCCACCGATCCGCAGCTTTCGACAGATCTTTTCTTGTCCGATCCTCATCCTTATGGAATTCCATTCCTCCTTCCATTCGTCGCTCCAATACTCTTATCACCTTCAAATCCCGCTTGTTCAATCACTTATTTTCTATCCAGTTCCAAAAAACACTGTAAATAGATTTTCTATTATGTCAATCAACATTTGTGAATATGTTCCTTCATTTATAATTTTGTCATATCTTATTAACATACGAATTTGTGTGGTTTTTGTTTTAAGACGTAATCAATTAGAGTATTAATACCAATTTCATATGCTAGAAGTTATTGCATTATGACTTGTTATAATTTTCATTTGTATTTATTTATTGACTTTTCTTTATTTTTATTTTTAATTATCTGTTAACGCATATGTTCCTATATCAATAACTAAGGCTCTGAAGCCCACCTATCATTGCCTGTAATTGTTATTCTAAAGGGACTTGTCCCAGAATAAATAAAGAGTTTATTATTATTATTATTATTATTATAATATATATATATATATATATATATATATATATATATATATATATATATATATATATATATATATATATATATATATATATATTCAATAAAATATAATCAAAGTTCAATAACCAAAGCTTTATCAAAATTAATGCTGTGGCATATAAAATGTCATGATCAAATTAATTAAAATTATACACATAAAAAAAAAAAAAAGAACGTTCCGATAATCGAACGTTCGGATAATCGACGCTCCACTGTATTATGCTTGGTAAGAATTCTAAAAAAATCCTCTAAATAGTGATTGCCAGAGGGAAAATATCAGTTTTCTCAAAAACCAAGATCAGATTTGGGTTTCCCACCTCAAAAAGTAGTTTATTTCTAATTTTTATGAAAATCGAAAAACAAAAGGTTTTGTGCTAAAAAACAGCAAACCAAGAGAGGGGTTATCAGTCCAAAAATAAATTTTATATACTTGTTTTATTCCCAGCAACAAACTTACTTTTTCAAAAGTTTGTTTAACCTTTGAAATCAGTCAGTTTATTTATAAATTGTAGCTAAAAATGTGAATTGTCATAAAATTCTATTTACTTTTGGCCAATGTTTATATTCCTCATTATCACAGGATGTTATAAATAAAGGAACATTCCGTTTTAAATAGAAAAAATATGAATAAATCTTTAAAGTTCTTTGTTATTTCATAAAAAATAAATATGACATGAACTATTCTGCTATTTTCAATAAATGATTTTGAAATATTGCATGCTAAATATACTTTTAAAAAAAATATTAAATAGGATTAAAAAATCAATAATATAAAAACTTTTTTTTTTAAATTATTTTCAATTGTTGTACTTCCATATTATATTTTTATCTTTAATCAATTTGCCTTGAAGTCAATTAAAAAACTTAGTAGTTTGATTATCTCTGATCTAATTAAAGCAGTAATCATTTTAATAATCACTAATGATTTCAATGAATTTTTAATGCAACCATATAAATTGCACCAATACGAATCCGGTCATAACCCGAAACTGAGCTACCTACCTATGGACCGTTGATGTAATATAATAATGATTCTTTCAGTTCCAAAAACAAATAATTAATAACAGGTTTGGTACTCTTGACTAGTTTCGGTATATGAGGTCCTACGATCTAAGGCTTGTACCCACTCACTATCTTGGAGTAGCAAGACTCGAGTTTTACCAGAAAGTTTACAGAAATGTAATTTAAATTTAATTTTTAACACAGCCAAATAAATTTGCATGATTACGAATCCAATTATGGTGTCAAGTTAAAACCCACAATTTTCCCGATAAAAATTTTACAATTTTTTTAGTATATTTTGATTCCATCCAATTAAAAATATCCTAGTAAAGTTGTTCCTCCATTATCCAGTGTCATTGTGTTATGCCAAGTCTATTTTAGTAATAGTTTAATAGTGTAAATTCGAACAATAATTAATAATTAGTAATAATTCCTATGATATATTGTTAAAATATGTTTTTTTCTGATATTCTGGTATTTTTTAATTATTATTTAATTTAATTTTTTTTTAATTATTATTATTTATTTAAATATTTTTTAATTATTATTTAATTATTTTAACTAATGAGGATCTTGAATAAAGATCAACTTGTTTGGTTGTTTGTTCTAAATTAACTGATAGAAAATTTATTAAGCAAAAATCAATTTATTAATTATAAAAATTTACTGACCAAAAGATTTAAGAAACTTATATATAAATAAATCAAAATAAGTGTTTGGAATTTTACAAATAAAATTGAATCGGTCCAGTAATGTGGAATATTGGAGAAATAATAAAATAAAATTATAAGCATTTTAATTTTGTCTACAAATTAATAAATGTTATTCTGATAGGTCATTAGGTGTCTTCTGATTGCCTGTTTAATATCCATGTTCTTTTTCATTCCAAAAAATTATTTTTTATATCTAGACAATATTACTATTTAAAACTGGTCTTTACTCGCTGACCTGTATTTTATTTTACTTTTAAAAGTCATATACTGCCTTTCAGATATTTTAAAATATTCTTGGTTCACTCCAAGACACTTTTACCTATATTTATGTATGTATATATATATATATATATATATATATATATATATATATATATTTATTTTTATATATTTGTATATAACTAGAGAGATCTTCGTCTCACGCCGGCTAATGAATAAAAATAGACCTAGACAGATCCTCTCCCCTCGATGGCTAACTATCCATAGAACGCTAATTGCTTTACAGAGCACCATATCTGTTCCCATAATGACTTGCTAATTAAGAAGGCATTATTAAAATAGTATGTCGATATTCTTTGTTTTTCTTCATTTCTTTGCAAAGCCCATTTACATTTTACTTTAAATAAAACTTATTCTCATGCTTGTAGAAAAAATGTATTCTAAATACATTTTTTTTATCTTAAACAACCACTTATCCACTGCTCGTTTGATTTTAACACTATAATAATTTTAATATCAATAGTTTTTAGTCAAATATGTTCCCTGAAAAATCACTATTGCAGTGGATCAAAGGACGGCAGTGAGTTTCATAACCCCTAGAGCACGATTATGAAAGTTTAGGAGATGTCTGATATATATATATATATATATATATATATATATATATATATATATATATATATTCCTCCCTTCCCCCCTAACTACATTTGAGCACCTCCAGTGTCTCCCTTTGGGTCAAATGAGCTGTAATTCAGTATGTAGGACTTTCTTCTAGCCAGAACGATACCATTAAAGAATGGATAGGACTGAAAATTTGTATGTGAATTGAGTTCGTGTTAGGGAAGTATCTTTTAAATGTCTCTACTTGGTTCCCCCACTCTCCCCACCCGGGTTGTTTGATTTTTTTAAATATTTGTGCACCTTTAAAACCCCTCCAAATTGAGTTAGGGGGCTCAAAACCTGTTGCATTTGAAAGGAAATTAAATTATCTATAAAACAAAAGAAGTTTCATCGATATCGGACCAGTATTATCATAGATATGGCTATTTCAACTCCAGCAGACCCCGTTGGGTCAAATGAGCTGATATTCGGTATGAAGGGTTTTCTGTATCAAACGTCAGCAGAGGGGCAGAACAATATAATCAAGTAAGGGTAAATTTTGGTATGTTAGGAAACTGTCTTTTGTGGGTCTCAACTTTTTTCTCACTCCCCCGTTTTTATAATATTTTTATTTTAGTGAAAATAAGACTTTAGTGATGGAAATCTGCTCACGGATTATTTCTCTTTAAAATACCATTCTTTATTAGCCTATTTAATAAAATTATTATATTTAATGATATTTTACTTTATTACTACATTTTAACTCTAACCAATTTTATCATTAATATATATTTTATATCTACTCAAATGGTTGATAGGCTAGTTTCTATAAATGCAAACTGAAGAAAAATATAAAATATTTATTATGTTGATAACTTTTGGTTGAATTTTTTTTTTTTTAATCCAAAAACATCCGATCAATTTTTTACAGGTGCTTCTTTTTTTGGTTGAATTTTTTTTTTTTTTAATCCAAAAACATCCGATCAATTTTTTACAGGTGCTTCTTTTTTTTCAACAGGAGCAAGATCGAGTCAATAGTCAGGTACCTCACATGAGGCCGGTCACTCCTCGCTCATTAACTCACAATCATGATGAAGATTATAGCGATGAAGAAAGCGACAAGAATTCTGCAGAAGAGAAAGCATAGCTATCAAATTATGTGGCTTGCACAATATAAAAAAAAAAATTGTTTGCAATTAAGCAAATATAGCACACTTGAAGTGTAACTACATTACATTTTCTTTGACTGAAATTGTAACTGAAATAATTTTTGTAGATAAGTAAGTATATGATTGTTTTCTTTGTTAGAAATGTTTGGCCGTACACATTTATATCAGATGTATTTATTTTTTACAATAATCTATTTGTAATGGTGTCTAACTTTTTTCCCCTCTTTAAAATTAATTATTGTGAGCTAAATAGAAACACTTAACATTCCTTCCTCATTATTATTTTTTTTTTCAGTATGCCTTAGAAAATATAAAAAATATAAATATATAAATATAATATTTTTGCTGTTCTTAGTTTTATATATTATATTAAATATATTGCTTTTTTGTTTTTTATTATTATTATTATATATTGTATATAAGATTATTAATATAATGCTCAAAAATGTGTGATTGTTAATTTGTTTGTATTTGTAGGAAGATATTTTTTTGTATAAATCATTGTATTATGAAAACAGAAAACTGCCTGTCTTCCTTGTTTATACATTATACATTTTTGCCAAAGGCATTTTTTTAAATTTTATTTTTATGTGAATTTTTTTTTAAAAGCACAAAAATATTTTTTATATATTTTTTGTTTTAATTAGTCCCAAGCCTTTATATATAGGTTGTTGTTTTATTAACATCATAAAATGATTATTCGATAAAATAAAAATTTGTATGGACTTTTATTAAAGCTTGGTGTGAAATTTTGAAATATTCTTTACAAAACGCAGTCTAAAAATTTACCATGAAATGTTGTTGTGTATTAATTTTATGGTAGAAATAAAAAATTCGTCAACAGAGCAGTTTTTATTAATTTAATTCTGTTCCCGTTCCATTTACTGTCAAGAGATGATGCCCATTTGCTTTAATGCCCTTACAAACTCCCATGTCAGGAATCAAAGAAGTAGCCAAGGGTTACCAAACTCTATTAGTCAGATTGTGGATGTTGAGATTTGTAACATGAATACATCACAAAATAAAAGTAATAAAAACTAACCTATAAAGGTGATATCTAAACTGGCTTGAGCATAACCGATTGCTAGCTACCACCACAACTTCAAGAGGTGATGAGTGATGCATGATGTTTTACTGATGCAACCAGTATTTTATATGGCCATGAAGTGCGCACTAGATTTTACAAAGTTCAAATTTTACATTTAAATCACTGTAAAATCATTATAGCTAGATTTTTCCTCTGTTTGTATAAATGTTCTTCAGACGATTATGTTTAAATATTACATTCAAGTAGGGATGTTGAAAAATATTGATATATGAATTTTTTTTTTTTTTTTAACTTCGAATCACCTGTCTTTGGGGTACGTCAGATCAATCACTGGTTAGATGCTTGCACTCACTTGTACAATTTTTTTATTTTATATTTCCCCTCCCCTTTTTTTTGTTGAAAAACTATATTTTTTCAAAAAAAAAAGGGGGGGAATATAAAATAAAAAAATTGTATAAGAGCGACGGGCTCGACAAACAAAGAGCCATAAACTTGTGGTATGGTGTGTTTTTATTACTATATTATTGTGGATGTGTTCTAAAGATAGCAGTTCAGAAGCTAAATATCTATATCGTTTAACAATATCGATATCTTCATAGTGAGCAAAAAATATCGACTTTTTTATAAAATTCATCATCATACTCCGATCCTCTTTTACTGCTGTTAGAATGCCCTCTGTAGATCCTGGACCAAATGCCCCTCTCCTGTATCAGCTCTCTCCTCCTGTTCCAGTCCAGCCCTCGCTTCCCGTGGTTTTGTTCTCTCTACTTGTGTCTCATACATCATTCTTGTGATTCTTCCTGGAATCATCCTGAGGAGATTTAATGTATTCTCCTCTAGGGTAGTTTCCAACAGCTGCACCTCGAGGTTTGACCTTATAGTGGTGTTGCGGATCCTGTCTCTCTTGGTCTTCCCTTCGACTTTTCTCAAGTCTCCATTGCCTGGATCTGGCTCCTGTATTTTGAGGTGAGCATCCATGACTCCGAGGAATAGGAAAGAATGGGCAGGAACGTTGACCTTTCTTCTTGGTGAATTCTCTTTTTTTATAAAATAAAAAAAAAAATTAAATGATTTGGAGGAAAGTTAGATGATAGTCTATTTCTTGATATTTAAATCCTGCTGGAAATGAACTTAATAAAAACAATTTCTTAATTATATCGGCACATATATATAAATATTATAAAAACAATATCTTAATTATATAGTCTCAGAAATATTGATATAAAAATAATATCTTGATTTTATCGGACCAGAAATATCGATATTATAAAAACAATATCTTGATTATATCAGCACAGTAATATTGATATTATTAAAATAATATCTTGATCTTGTTATATCTAATCTCGTGCTATTATCTAATTACTCGACCCCCTAGCGAGTCATGGCGTCCACCAACAGCATCTGCTGGGCTTCTCTGATCTTAATTATATCCGCACAGAAATATTTAGATGTGTGTCCCTTTAAAAGATTAAAAATATTGAGGCCCAATATATCGACTTTTTTTTTCAGCATTCACATCCCTACATTCAAGCCCATCTTTAAATCATGTCCATTTTTATGAGATTGATAATTCAATTTAATAGTACCTAGTATGCAGTTGCCTTAAGGGGTAAGTGCGTATGACGCATCTGGAAGATTCATTATTCAATTAGGAGTAATTTTAGGGCAAGAGCAAAATACTGATGTAATCATTGAAAAAAGTTAAAGCTTGTCAGAGATTCTCACATTTTACAATCTTCATTGAGTTATGAAAGTGGGATGTGGAATATAATTGAATAAATTATTGAGAAAATAATTTTTGTTTTTATTTGCTAGTCCGTAGTTGCCTTGACAAAACATGATAATAAGGGTAAATCTAGATCACGCACACTTGTCGCACAATAGAGGTCTGCACTTACCCTTACAATCATGTTTTTCTGAGTGACTGGACATATGCTTAAAAAAATAGAAAACTGTCATGGAGAAATGTAATGTATTTTGAAGAACACTTCTGTTAAAAAAAAAAAAAAAAAGCCTAATGGCAGATAAACACTGACATAGCTGTACAGCAAAAGTTGAAAGACACAACTTTATCAATAGGTTGAAACTAATATCTTTACAACTCGTTATATTTCACCTTAGCAAACTTTCGTTGCTTATTTCTGATACATGAGTGTTTAGACTTCATGTTCCATAAAGGGCAGATCTTGCCAGTTGAAGGTTTGGATTCAACAAGACAATTACGCATTTACCCCACATTATCTTATTCTAGATATTTTACTTCATAGAAGCTTCAGAAGATATTAAGGTAAACTTTTTTAAAAATTAAAAAAAAAATCACAAAAACTATAAACATAATTTATTCTGAAGGCAATAACTTCAAAATGACATCAAAATAGCACAGCACTTTATACTATACATACAAAAGAAAAATATTATTTAATTCCCTTCATGAATCGTATTATAGACAATCTTTCACCAATAATCTTTCTCCTTTTAATAATATCAACTTGAAAACCCATTTTTTCCAGTATCTCACACATTTCAATAGGATTGTTTTCTTCTATAGCCACTATATATCCAACAGACTTTTTTGACATCAAATCCTTTAAATGTGGGAACAATCTAAAAAATTATTAAAAATTATCCATCAATTAATAGTAACCAGAGAAACGTCACAAGAAGTAAAATAAACTCTAAAAGATCAGATACATTTCTAGTAAAATAACAAGTGCCAAATAAAACTGAGCCACATTTTTGCCTCATCTAAAAAGTAAATGTTAATGCATCAAACAGAGCTACTAGCAATAAATAAATCGATTAATTGGATAGCGTTATAGAGAAGCCAACTAACCCACAAAAACATCAATTTGAGATACATGAAATGAAAGTTTTTACATAAAATTAAACTCAGCTCAAAGTAAAAAAAAAAAATTATAACTTTGTTTGATTTTACTTAATTTTTAGTTGAATTGATGTAAACACGGTAAGCATAAATCTACCAAGTGGATTGGATAAAATAAACGTAAGGTGACAACGGGTTAAAAATCATAGAATAGTTGTATAATGAAAAGTGAAAAAGATGTATTAGTAGTATATTGTAATTTAATAAGGAGAATTTATTTGTATAAGTCGTCAAAAAATAATAAAAAGAAGGAGCAATTCTGACTTCCAAAAAGGAGTCATCAGCTCATACATGTCTATAAATTACCCTAAAAACAATATAGACAAGTATTGCTTTAAAAGCTGAAGACTTCTTTTGAAACCATTGTGACAAATTAGTACCTATGGATAAATATATACTAACTAAAAGAAAATTGTCCTGATAATGGGGGAACATACCCGAAGCGTTGATGTTGCTGTTATAGACATGTGAAGTGAACACATAATAAACTATTTGGAAGTCAGAATTACTCCTTATTTTTATTAATTATTTGGACTTTCTAAAATATTTGAATAAATGAATAAAAAATTATAAAATAAAATGACTAAATAAATAAATGAATGAAAAATTATAAAATAAAATGAATAAATAAATAAATGAATAAAAAAATATAAAATAAAATGAATAAATGAATAAAAAATTATAAAATAAAATGAATAAGTGAATAAAACATAATAAAATGAATAAATAAATTAATAACAAATAAAATAAAATAATAATATACTAATAATGGAGATGAGAAAAGAAAATTGGGGATGTGGGGATCGATAATAAAAAGTTGGGATTTTTTTTAATAAATTGTATATTTGGGAATAGACTAAGGATACGTTTTGTTCATCAGTCTTAAGGGATCAGATTTATCTATTTAAGGAAGAGATTCTAGTTGGATAAAAATAGATAGATAGATAAAAGAACTTTATTCTGGGACTAGGTCCCTTAAGAATAACATTAAGGAACAAATAAAACAGTAACATTATCTGGCCATAAGACTTATAGAATACAGACCAATCTTCATTAAAATAAATAAATTTTTTTATCGAAAAATATAATTAATTTGAGCAAAATTTGAAATACATTCTATGATGAGTCGTTCGTTGCGATTTTTAATAATTCATCAATAATTAACTTACAAATCAAGAAATAAAAACAAAACAGTAATAAGAACCTGTCAGTGGTCGATCTGCCATCTACATCTCCTGCCCAAGCTTTATCAATCATTTCCTTTTCTTCTTCCTTTACAGATGGAACATATGGTGGATTAAAAATCAAAACATCTATAACATTCTTCAACTTTAGGCCGTATACAAGATCCCCTTGAATAACATTCACCTAAAAAAGTTTATTCCTAAAAAAAAATGCATTAGTCAAGTAGCATGAAAAAAAATAAACATAAGGTATTTACAGAGGTTCCATTTAATTGAGCTGTGCTTTCAGTTGCCAAACAAGCTTTGGGATTAATGTCTATGGCCAAACAAAAAGAATTTTTGCAAAATCGAGCCAGGGATGTGATAATAATTCCAGATCCACTGCCGATTTCCAAAATAAATCCAGGATTCAGATTTCTGAAACATCAAAACATGAATATATAGTGCAAGCTTCGAACAGTATAATACAAACCTCTAGAAATACTTTATATTAATGGCATATGTTAAAATAATGTGTAAACAAAAATATAAATAGGTACTTGCATAAGGATGTAATGCATATGTAGGTGAATGTAAATATACACACATATTAATCCTCGATTAGGCGTGTGAGGTACAGGTATCCCCCAGCCGTTTACAACGCAGTATAAGTAATCGTGTGTTCACATTGGGGATCTAAAATTTCTAGTAGCTGCCTCCTATAATCTCCTCAAGGACTGGATATTGCCAATTTCTGCCTTATTTGCCCATCTATAACTAGCTTTTTTTCTCTAAGAGCTCTCTAGTTGGGGTACAGTTGTACCCCACACGCCTAACTACATTCCAGTTTTGTCTTGCATTGAATATGTAGTTTGTCTTTTGATGCAGGTTGGTACACATTTATTTGTATATTTTTTTAATGAATATTTTGAAAATACTTTTTCTTTTTCAAAAAGCAATTTTTGTTTAACAATTTGAATAATTCATATTATTGAATAATATCACTATATATGCATAAATAACTTTATCACTGAAATAACTTTGTTTTTTTTTAAATCAATTTTTAAAACTTCTTCATTGAATTTAATCCAATAATTAGTCATTTAATAATTACTGGTTTTATTTCTTTTAGTTCAAACTATACTTTATTGTCATGCATATAATTTATTTCATCATCTGTTTTTATTAATGTCAAAGGCTAATACTAGAGATAGTACTCATGCTAACGTCTGACTAATATGGCTGAAACAGCTTAAAGAAGAAAAGGAATTTATTATTATTATTTATTTATTTATTTAAGTGTGTCAACTAGAGTCATTTGCACTGAAGTCACCTCAATGCTTACCCAAATGCCCTTCCTATATTTTGCAATATATTTTTATAGTTTTTAAAAAATGTATTAGTTTTGATGTTATTTAGGATCTTCAACCATTTCCTTCAGACCTGTGGAAGTCTATGAGCTATACACTCAGTGAGTATATAGAAAAAATGTTGATCAAAATCAGCGACGTGCACTCCCCTTGTAAGTCAAGCAACAAAACTCACCTTATAACATTATAATTTTTAAATTCAATGATTAGTTAACGATCGCATACATCAGAAAATGACAAAACTTTATAAGGTATATAGTTAAAATAGATCCTATTTGTTTGTGGAGATTTATAAATATAAATTTTAATATTGTAATAAATATAAATTTTAAGAAAACAAAGATGAATTAATTACGAAAAAAGCAATATGAGGCAAAGAGAATTATAGAAAATGAAACACTGAATGAAACTCATACATACATATAGATAAAAACCAACACATATGTAGAAATCTAATTATTAAATAAAATAATAGGAGTACATTTCAATTCTAATCACAACTGAATTATTTTATTAGGAGTATAACAAAAGATCGTTAAGGTGACCAAATATATACGAAGTCTTTAACACCAATTGAAATAAATGTGGTTTAACTTTTCTGATAGGAGCGGAGTAGCTGCAGTGGTAAGGCACTATGTACTATGTTGCTATGGTCCCGGGTTTGAGACCGGCTGTGGCAGATAATTATTAATTCTATTATTAGCCATGGATCGACCCTGTAGGATTGGGAGGCCCTTCTGGGGCTCACCCAGCCTCTATAAAGTGGGTACTCTAGATTGGGGGAAAAACATGGCGGTTGAGCGTGATCATGGCCAAACCACCTCCTTGCACAACCCTTGGCTTAGAAAAAGTATGGTCCTTACCAAGTGCTGAACCCAAGACCCTTCATGGGTTGTAGTGGTACAGGTAACTTTTCTGATTACTTCCAAAATTGGGAACAAAAGTGTAAAAAATAATTCAAAATTGCAACAGGTCTAATTTAATATAAGATAAATTCTAAAAAAAAAAAAAAAAAAAGCTTCATTTACTGGTTCAGAATTTCAAGCATGCGATGTGGTTTCCCAGAATCAAAAAGAACAATCACAACGTCTAAACTAAAAAACTAGTTTTTATTGAAAATCGAATGTTATTTATCATCAGTTCTAAAAACACACAAAAATTAAAAAATAAGCAATTCTAAAAAAATACAGTTTGGTATAATTAATACATATTAAATTAAGTGTAATATAAATTAGTATTATAAAACATTTATGAATTATGAATTTAATTAAGACAAGAAATGAAATACATACATCAAAACTTACTCAAATACACTCATTATGTTCAAATACAATACATCAAAACTTGCTTCTATTTGATTTCTTTTCTTAATTAAATTCATAATTCATAAATATTCTATAATACTAATTTATATTACACTTAATTTAATATGTATAATTATATCAAACTGTATTTTGAATTGCTTATTTTAGTATGTTTTTAGAACTGAAGATGAATGTATAACATTCGAAACTAGTTTTCAATAAAAATTAAATTATAGAAGTGGCAAATAATTTATCAATCCCTAGTTAGATTGATCCTTCTATACCATCATACGGACGTCAACTGATTGTTGTTTTTGATTTCATTTAAATTTCTCTTAAAAACAACATGTCCTAAATTCTGAGAAGAGTTGTTTTACTCTAATTTGATTTTGTTAAAGGTAGTAGTAATGTTAATCGAGGGTTTTAAGACCACAAAAAAAAGTTTATTGAAGGAAACGGTAGTTTTTTGGATACAATTTTACAATTGGGATGCACTATCAGTGGCTCCTGCCGAAGTTACCTGAAGGTCGCCGCACTATCACTTTCCAGCGCCATTTGTGCTAGTTAACTGTTTGTATTCAATTATAAAATTCGTATTCATTAAAATTATTAATCCTGTCTACTTCCTGTGGTCAGTTGTATCTAAAGTAGTAATAATTTAAATTAAGGTAAGGGCCCAACTTCAACTGAAAAGTAACTTTTTATATATCTCTTGAGCGAGCGTAGCAAGCGGAAATCGACAGCTGTGATCTAATTAAAGCAGTAATAATTGAATTACTGTAAGGCCCCAACCCCAACTGAAAACGTTCCGTTTTATCTCTTGGAGCGAACATAGTGAGCGGAAATAGACAGCTGTGATCTAATTAAAACAGTAATAATTGAAATTGCTGTAAGGCCCCAACCTCAACTGAAAAGGATCTGTTGGTGTTTTGATTATCTCTTGGGTGAACATAGTGAGCGGAAATAGACAGCTGTGATCTAAATAAAGCAGTAATAATTGAAATTGCTGTAAGGCCCCAACCTCAACTAAAAAGGTTCTGTTTTATCTCTTGAGTAAACATAGTGAGCGGAAATCGACAGCAATAATTTTAAAAATCTAATTAAAGCAGTAATAATTCCAATGAATATGAATGTCACAATTGAATACAACACAGTTAGTTAGCACAAATAGCGTTGGATAGTGCAAGTGTGGCGACCTTCGGGTATCTTCGGCAGGAGCCACTGATAATGTGTCCCGATTGTACCAGTTTTTTTTTATCGATATTGTAAACAGAGATGAGAAGAATGTAATAACCAAAAAAAAAGTTATCGATAGAGTACATCCATTTGAAGGAATACTCGAGATACACTATAATTAATTTATTTTTTTAAATCAGCCATAATATTCAATAAATTATTACCGGATCAAAAGTAGGTCTTCTTCTATTGCATCTAATAACAAAAAACTGTCTTCACTTGGTTCGTACACCTCCTCAGAGTAACTACTTAGGTCCCATAGGGGTGTCTCAAGTCTAAAATTAACATAAAAAAATAAATAAAAAATAACAAAAGAATTATCATTTCTAATATAAATGTGAAGATATAAGCAAGGCAAATATAATAAAACCAAATTAATTTACTTGTCTTTAGTTTCCATTATAAAGTTGGAGTTGTCTGACTTGATTCTCCTTTGCTTTTCCTCTTTGCGATATCTTTACTTAGTTGGGTATGGAGTTTTTGCAGGCGATCCTATAAAATATATAAATGAAATATGAATGTCATTTCTTTTTAATAAGAGTATTGTTATACACAAAAAGTGAAATTAAAAAAAGTATATCCATCACTTTCAAATATTTGTTTCTGCCAGAACTGACATGCTAATGAATATTCTGAATAGTTTTATGATTATAAAATCATCTGTGCTGCTTGCAAATTGTTATTTAAATATCATTTAATAATTTAAAATGCAGTAAGGGTCCAACCTCAACTGAAAAGGATCTTTAAGGGGTTTGTATATCTCTTGAGCGAGTGTAGTGAGCGGAAGTCGACAGCTGTAATCTAATTAAAGCAGTAATAATTGAAATAACGGTAAGACCCCGACCTCAACTGAAAAGGATCCGTTGGGGTTTTATTTATCTGTTGATAAAAAATCTCAGCGAACTTTGTGAGTGGAAGTCAACAGCACTAATGATTTTGAATAATATCAAATTAAAGCAATAATCATTTTAATAATTCTAATGAATACAAATGTTACAATAGAATACAAAGCAGTTAATTAGCACAAATGGTGTTAGTCCAGCGACCTTCCGCAGCACACAGTGATAATGTGACCTAATTGTAAAGTTGTACCGTCATTCCTAAGAATTAGTCTACATGCCTAAATGATGTTTATTAAAGCAACACAAAATATATAGATAAATATACAGAGATTTAAAAAGATTTATTAAGAATAAAAACAATCATTGATTTCAATAATAACTGGTTCTTTCAATATCACTAAAAATTAATGAAAAATTAGTTGTTATGTTGCATATTAATCTGAGATATAATACTCAGTATTGGTTTGTTTTTATCAACAAATTTACATTTTTAGAGTCGCTGTATGGTTTCGTGATAAAAAAATTACCTGTGCTGCTTGCAAAATGTTATTTACAACTGAAATCTTATGGCGAGAATTTATCAACTTATTGGAATAAACTTCTAAGTCTACGGGACAAGTTTGATCAGCGGAAATCTTTTTAAGCTCTTCAGATAAAATATCCAACTGTGATTTAAGTTCCAATTGGCTTACTCTGAAACATAGATGTAAATAATGCCTTATAGAAAACAATAAACTCTGATCAACTAATGCTAGTGAAACTCTTTCATGCAAGACAATACCTAGTTGCTCGGACTCTTTCATCTAATTGATCTATTGTCGGTTTCAGAAGGCTCATCAAACCTTCAGCAATAGAATCTCGAGTTGGATTCTCACAAAAGTCATCAGTTTTATCTTCAAGTGATGTGTTTGTACTCCCAGTTTCAGCATCCATAACATTTGATAATTCCTGGGACATGTTCTCTGGTGTATCAGACATTAAAGAAAACGTTTAGCACGATACTGTATAGAAACTCCATTTAAGAAAAAGAATATTAATAAAAAAAAATAGAAGAATCGCGTGCCAAAATTTTAACAATTTTTTGTACAAAAACGACAGCAGATTAACACAAATTGATATGATTTGAAAAGGTAATATTGGCTATGTGATAAGACCAAAGAGATCAGGAGGTTCACCAATGGAAACTATCTTCAGGAATGAAATCATTTACCGAAAAATGAAGATTTATCAAAATTGTTTAATTATACTCGATTAAATGTTAAAAACTAGTTAGCGACTTGAAGATATCCTAAGAAAACGTCTGCTGGGTTGGTCAGTATAACTCTCTTATCATTTCTATTGGATACATAAAGAAAAACAAAAAAAAATAAAATAAAAAATGTGTGAGGAATAAAAAATTTAAATGTTTTATTTGTTCATTTTGATATTTTTAAATATGTATGCGCAATAGAAAATCCGATTCAAAAAAATAGAATCAGAAATCTCGAATATCTAATAAATAATCCCTATATCGAAGAAAACTTCAACAATAAGAGTAAATCGAAACGCGCATTAGCGATAACAAAATAGATATTAAATTTGGAATATCGTCTTTAAAAAACTAATAAATGATCCTTAGGCGTTCTACACAATTAATAGTTAATTTGAAATGCTCGTGCTCGAAAACTCATTTGTACATGCTTAAGCGAAAGTAGTTGACAGAATTTGATAAAATTTATTCTAAACACTAGTCGGACGAGCCATTTTTGGCATGTAATAGTGTCAAGGAAAATACTTTTGCGCATGGGACAGCGAAAGTAGTGAATGGAATGTTTTTTAAATTGATAGAGGACCATCCAGGTAATAATCCGCACAACACCTGAAAATTTTATTGTAATCGGATTAAGTAGTAGACGTTATGCCCGTCACAGAGATTTTACCACAAGGCACAAGACCGATGAACAAGAAATTTTCGATTGAGAACGTAGTTTTTTTGAAGTGTAAACTTCTTTTGGCTCGTTGGACACTTTTGGGATGGGGTAAAATAAGCAAACTCGCGTCACGTACCGTACCATAACGTACCCTACCTAAATCCAGCCTAAAATTTCTCATCTGTTTATTATCTTCCCGATGAGCTAGAGATTTAAAATTTGGAACATATCTTAGGAGTGGATGACAATGCAATAATAACAGGAGTGGGACCACGCAGCGCAGCGCTTAGGACAATCTCGGACGACGACTTTTGACGTCTTCGTCCGTTCTGTTCCTTGTAAGTCTTTCACGGAACGAGCTACGATTGTTATAGGCATACCGTTTTAAACAGGAAGAGTCCTGCTACATTTCGTTCGATCATAGTATAGGTCTAGCACTTTCACTTTTTCAAATATTTTAATACGAATTCGGAAATCACCTCTATGAAATTTTGGATTAATTTTTTTCGCAAACTAAAACGACTAGACAAATTGTGAGTAAGCCAAAATGAAGTCTGGTTAATCCTCTTTAAAACGATATGCCATAGAAAACTGTAGCTCAATCCTTTTGAGAAGTTATGAATTCAAGAACGGCAATAGACAGGGAAAAATCGGATTATCTAAAAGTTATCTGTTGGTATCACTGGCGCGACTTGTGTTTTTTAAAATACAAACACTTTAAAAACTAAAGGAATCAATGCTTGATCGAATGACACGTCGACCTTCAAAATCGGATAACTATTTCCGGAGATATTCTAAGAAGCAAGTTCTGTCGGCATACGCGATGCGCAACTGCGGGCCAGTTTATCCCGCCATTTATTTGATGTTTTTTCATAGAAGTGATCAAAATATTCAATAAGTAAGCAAAATAATAATTTAAAATAGCAACTCTCTAGATTTTTTGTTGCTGAATTCACTCCATTTTTCAAATTTTAGAAAAATTATAGTAGTGAAAAGCGACGATCGGCCGAAGATTATGTGTTTTAGTGCTGCGATCTATTGTCCCAGAAACACACTAAAATCCCTGTTGGCCTTAAGCCCGGAGATCCCACTTCTCTATCTAGTTTTGATTTCTTCTGACAAGTTTAAGATTATTTATCATTGCTTAAGCTTAATTTCAAATGACTAGGGTTATTTTTTTCGATTGACTCTATTTTTCTTTTGTGTTAGGATAATTTTCGAATTTTCCAATCGAGCTGAAACATGGGCAGAATCCGTTTCATGTACTACAAATCAGGATAAGACAAATAAATTCTGAAATGGAATCTGAAAGAAGTTTACACTTCCAGTGTGCAGTCCTAAGCACATTTTTATTTTTACATTCTCCCTGAATACAAAGCTTACCTACCTTCGGTAGTAAGGAAGCAAAGCTAAATATGACAGTAAAATATGAATGAATTGAAGGCCGTATAACACCAGTTTTTTTTTTGTTTTATAGTATTAAGAAGCATAGAAAAAAGAATACAAAATTATAACTTAATAATTATAGAGGCATTTCGGTTACTAGCAACATCAGTTGTTTTCATCATCGGATTTTAAGTTCTAGATTACTAGAAGAATGCTTTACAAAATTATGCAAAAGACACACTGATTTTCACACAAATAGATCTGGCATTTATATCAAGTTTATCCACACACGAGTTATTGAAAAGGTAAATACTTTTCAATAACAAAGCACGTACAATATATTATACATATTATATACAGACTTACAGTAAGGCATATGATGCGGTTTCATTATCGCTGCAAAATAAGAGCCATACTGTATTTGATATACGTTATCCAGATTTATTTTCATTGGTTTAAAAGCAAGAATATAAATCAGTAAAATCTCTTCAAGAGTATTGCGAGTTGGCGCTCGGCTATACCTATCTCTGTCCTGATGATGGCCTAAAACTTATGCCGAAACGTTGGTTCACAATAAAATAAATTACACTTCTTAGTGTGTTCTTCATTGACCGCACCCTCCCCTCCCCCCGACTAACTTCTTCTTAAAAATCTTCATGAGAACATTTTTATATCTATTATGATTATTATATTATCGCAGCTATCGACTCAAGCACGCTCACAAGGTATGCATGTCCACAACACATTCTTTAAAATGTATTCTGTGCCTTACCATGCTGATGTACTTATCAATGGAGATCATACAGATAACAGTTTCTTGATCCTACCTGTGCCCGACATTTAGAATACAGTGCCCCGAGATTAGACAGGAAGAGAATTATTTATTTATAGCATCAAAGCAATATAAATGCTTGATTTTACTTTAATAAAGCCTTTATTGAAGAGATATAGAAGGCAGAAACAACGTCATCAATCCTTGAGCAGCTGAACGATTAAATTATGCGAATGAAATGGAAGTGTATACGCTGCCTACAATCTCAGCAAATTACGCACGAAAACGTCAAAACTAGTCGGTCGCTCAAAACAGTTTGCTTTTTCGCATTAGTTCTGACGTTCACCTGCTTATTGTAAGTTATAAGTCTTGGATAGATCATTTTTTATTTTATTTAGGATTTCTTCACGTATGAAGTTTTCCTTGACCAAATACCTTCTTAAGCCTCTCTCTCCATTTCTTCCTGTTTATCGCCTTCTCTTCCGTCAATCTACGTCCGGTCATGCTTTTATCTATCTCATTTTTCTATTTTATTTCTGGTTTTCATTTTCAGTTTAGTCCTTTTTAACTTTTTTTAAATATTGGTCATCGGATACTTATCTAAAAAAATGCGAGTTTCTACAGATTATTTAAAATTAATTGTTGTATAATTTATATTAACAATGTCTATTAAGATTACAATACTATAAGAAACAATGTTGTGATAGAACTTTGATGGCTTCGCCAAGGAGATGTTAACTTGGCTCCAGATAAAGAGCACAACCGACGCTCGAATTTTTATATGCTCTGTGCGAGTTAGTGCGCTAGTTTGTATTTCTGAATTAAGGTTCACTGATACAGATGAAGGTTGACTGTTTACGAGGATCGTCGTGTTGATTTATATTTAAAAAGTTATTTTAGAACTGTAGAACTCCCCGGATTTGAGCTAGTTTCGGAGTAGTGAGATATTATGGCTGATGAAGTAAACGACGTCTCTCAAAGCATTTTGAATACTTCTCAGACTGGTAGTAAACAATGGGTGACTTTAAATGTTGGTGGAACTTGCTTTCTAACAACTAAAACCACGTTATCGCGGGATCAAAATTCGTTTTTGTATAGACTCTGCAAAGAAGATTCGGATTTAATTTCCGATAAGGTAAAAATTCTATCCATGTTTATGTTTGAAACTTTTGATATACCTATTTTTGTTTTGTTTTTTCTATTTTATTTTTCTTCTTAGATAAAGTTATCCATTATCATGCTCAGTTTTTATTGTAAACTCAAATTTTGACCATAATTCATAGATTAATATTATTTATTTGTTTATTATTTATAAGATAATAATGCTAACTTGTGCAACTTTTTACCTCAATATGACAGAACTTAGTTATGTTTGGAATTATCTATAAATAGATGTGATTCTTCAGTTACACCATTGTTTCTGTTATAGATATTGGAGGCTTAACAATTATGTTTATGTAAACATTATTATTAGTGTATTAAATTTTGATATATTGAAGCTGAATATATTTTTATTCCCCATCAAAATTTTGTTATTTTAAATTAATTTATTTATTAGTGGTGTATTTTAAATTAATTATTTTTGAAAGCCATACATATTTACTTTATTTTTATTGGAATATTTATTTGCTTTACAATGATATCCTGTTTAATTAGTTAATGATATAATGTCACTTAAAAGTGTGTTATAATTAGAAAGTAACCGTCTAAATATCTTCTATTTCTCAAAGGGCTCTTATTTTTAATATTATAAAAATATTGAAAAAATATTTGTAGGTCTAAATTTAGTTGTTTCTTGATTGTAAAATACGTTATAAAATATAATTATATCTGTTGTAAATTCCAAATTAATCAGGAAAAAAGGATCCTTTTTACAATAAATGAACAAATACACTTTTTAAATTAACTAGAATTCTTTTTTTTTAACTTAGTCGTTGGAATTTTAAATCTTTTTGATGCATGTTAATCGCATTCTATTTTAAGTAGCTCTTATAACTATTATTTTGTTTAGTTTTTGCATTTATTAATTTCTAAACTCTCATATCTAATCGAAATACATATCTAAGACTTGTCCAAGTCTTTATCTATTTTCTTATACAGTAGTATTTAACATTTTGTCGAGTTTCCAGGATAGGATCCATGATTATGTTTGTGTATCAAATGTCAATTTCTGATTATTTTTTTATTGTTTACTCAATAAAATAAATTCCACATCTGGTGGGAAAAGTTAAGAAGTAATGATGTATTATGCTTCAATTTTTTTTCTTGTATTTACTGATGAATATAAATATCAGCACCTGAGGGGTAAGTGATAGTAACTTCAGTTCCACTAGATTAGATAAAATGAAATCTAAAGGGAATTAAATTGTTATTTTTACTATGTTATTTAGCACCCACATTATTAATTCTTTTAATTTTGAAAATACCATATTTTACCGATTATGAAATATACTGTGAAAGAACTTATCTTAGGTAATTACCACAATTTTTATTAATATTGAAGTTTTAATAATGTATCAGTAAACGTCAAGTTTCATTGTTTAGTTCCTATATCTTTTCAGATATTGTTAAAATTTTGAGTGTAATATTATAATGTTGATCTGTTATTTTTGCTCTTCTTTTATTATTAAGACCAATATTTCTCAAACTTTTTACTCTGCAGACCCCTTTTTGTTCCAAGAAACAGTTTTGGAGCAGCACGGTTAGAGAACTATCTACTATCACCCAAGTCAAGGCCCACTCAGTTTTTTCACTAATATCAAATTAGGACAAACTAGACAAGTAAAATAGCTGATGGCAGAACCGATTCTAGTTATTCATGTTTTGTTTTTTTACTTGAAATTATCAAAGTTACTTTGTCAATTTAAATATTATGGAAATTATTCTGTGACCAAGGTAGTTCTGAAATATTTGTTATAGTTATTTATTCATGAGCAAACACTAACTTACTTACTAACTTATAATGTATAGTAAAATTTGAATATTTTAATTAATTAAAATTTTTACAGAAAGTAGTGAGTTCTTTAAAATGTAAATATAACTAACAATTGGTTGGTAATTTATTATTATATTCATTAGTTTTCAACTAATAAAATGTTAGCGACCAAAATAGGTTCTTTAGTATAGTTTATTTATTGAAACGTAGATAATATTGTAAAAATAATTTAAGAGCTATATAAATTCCGCAACTTAGTTGATTAATTACCTATACTCAATACAGAATGTTAAGTCTCCGCAAGCCTATTTCGTTGATACTCTGGGATCTACAGGGTTTAAGAAATGCTGCTGCAGCCTAAATACAAGTTTTCATATAGGATGTTTTGATTATGTATGTATAAAAGCTGGTAAATGTGGTAGTTCATACTTTATACTACTAAGTATTTAATTTTGCAGGTTTTAATTTTTTTAAAATAATAACATAGGCAAACAGCATAAGGAAGAATCTTATGGGCAGAGCATAGGCCGGGAAATTACGCTCAAGGAGGGAAAAGCCTTCTCGAACTTCAGATAGCTACCTTGTCAAATAGTCACCATTCTGAATTTTGTTGTCAGCATTTTGATTTGTTTTATATTCTTTCAATTGCAGGCACTAAGTTCGAGAAGGCTTTCCCTCCTAGAGCATAATTTCCTGGCCTATGCTCAGCCCACAAGGTTCTTGATTGTTACTTCATTAATGAAAGGTTATTGTTAGGCGCATGTGCACTAAAAGATTCTTCCTCAAGTTGTTTACCTATACTTATCTGATAAGAGATTATATAGACTGAATTGTTTTATCAATTCTAAAGTTTCTATTTTTTATAATTTAAATAATTATTGTTCATCAATCAGCCAAAACAAAATTTCTTTAGAAATGTTAATCCATGAGAGGGTTTTTTAATATTTGAAAACTTTTAATTATTTATTTTTTAGGATGAAAAAGGAGCTTATATGATCGATAGGGATCCAACGTACTTCAGTCCTATCCTGAACTATTTAAGGCATGGAAAACTTATTATTAATAAAGATTTAGAAGAAGAAGGTAGGTTGATTATGTTATATATTTTTTTTATAAATATTTATATATTTTTTTTATTTTTGTTTACTGGTGCTTTTAATGCCTTAATATTTTTTCTAGGTGTTCTGGAAGAAGCAGAATTTTATAATATAACCGAACTGATCCGTCTTGTGAAAGAAAGGATAAACCAGAGGGACACGAGGCCGCTGAAAGACAGTAAGAAACATGTTTATAGAGTCCTTCAATGCCACGAGGATGAGATAACACAGATGGTTTCCACTATGTCTGATGGTTGGAAATTTGAACAGGTCAGAATAATCTTCATATCGATTTTATAATTTATAAATAGTTAATTAATTAATTATTTTCATCTTCAATTCTAGTTGATCAACATTGGGTCACAGTATAATTACGGCAATGAAGACCAAGCCGAGTTCCTTTTTGTTGTTTCTAGGGAATACGGAACTAGTAATAACACAAAAGAGGCCGAACCTACTGATAGAGCTAAGGTAATAAATAATGTTTTTGGGATTATTATTTACGTTTGTTTAAGATTGCCCATTATGCTTTCTTTCCGAGGAATCAGTGCCAGTCTTAGGAGTGCCACCTTTTTCGAATTATACAAATTAAGTTTAGCAATTTAATTAGAGATGTATTAATTGAAATATAATTGACATATAAATTAATATACTACAGCTTATTATTATCCATTCATTCTAATTTTTGGGGAGGAGAGGAGTTGTTCATTGTAATTGCCTGGGAGGGAGAGAAGAAGAGACATCATTGTTAATTCATAATAAATGATAATTAAAAATTGGGTGTGGGTTGGTTAGAGTTATGCACTCGTATATGCTCATGTTTTCTCATTATTTTTGTTATGTATAATTATTATAAAAAATAAGCTTGCATACGTAGATAGGTAGGTGGCTGTCATATCCATAGAAGCAAGCTCACTACTCAAACTTTATTAAAATTTATTTTTGATTTAAAAAGAGAAAAAGAGAGTTTTAAAGGAAAATGTGAAATTCGTTTGGAAAAATTTATTATTGTTTAGACATATGTTTATATATTTAGTGTTTTTGACAGTGTTCATCGAAAATGCCTGCAAGAAAAATTATAAATAGATAGATTACGAGTGTGATTTTGCTGATAAGGTGACGCAAATTTGCCTAAGAAGTGTGGTGTAGAATTATGTTTCCCCCGACAAAGAAGTGTTTTGAGAATGAAATTTACTAAATTCACTTTGTTTCTAATCGATAAAATAACATGAAAATACAGAATTAACAGCTTCTTTGTGTAATTAAACAAAATTTTATAATAAAAAAAGTCTGTAAATTAACCAAAACAATTCTGAAATGAAATTTTCCCTGAAAATGAAAATAAATAAACATTAACAAATTAAAATGAAATTACATTTAAATTTCCAAATTAATTTTTTTTTATTGTTCTTGAGGCCACCATCACATTAAACCATACCATCACTTTAAGTATTTCCGGTCGTTTGCGGGACATTTTGTATAAGGATCAAATAAGGATTTTGTTTTTCTTTATAGGGTTTAAATCTGATATGGGATTCATTTGTACATAATTAGCAACAATAGATTATATTGTTATTCACACTATGAATGAGTTTTCTGTTTTAACAACCAAAATTAATATTATGTGGAGTTTAACCTTACTTTTTCCAACACTGTAATATGGTGAAGAAACATTTCTTCATTATAAAATATTAAAAGATAATGTGATTTGATAATTGCATAAGCTGCTAAAATATCATTACCATGAAGTTTCCCACTCTCAGTTTCATAGTAAACATGTATTTTTTTTTTTTTTTTAATCTGCGTTAAATGGTAGTGAAATTTATTTCCACCCGTAAAGAATAACTTAAGCATTCTGAATCAATTTCTTTTTTCTTTTTTTTTTTTTAACAGTGAAGTGTGTTTATGTACTTTCCAAACTTTGTCCCCTCATTCAGATGTCATTACCAAGCAAATAACAAAGTTCCAGAGATTAAGCCTTGGAAAAAAGAGAACAGTGGGGAAATCAGGGCTGAATAAAATACATGGAAGTGCCACTAGCAATAAAAAAACGAAAACTTTTTTATTACCATGTCCAAATTGCTGTTGCTACTTTGTACTTTACGTTACTACTTTTTGGATCGTTATATTTATATAATTAAGACTCTTAATCTAGTCTTTAAAAAAAAAATAGGCTGTTGCTACTTGCATTTTTTTATAAAATACCAATAGTTGTTTTTAATTTATTTTTGCAAAAAAAAAAAAAAAAAATAAAAACCATTTTTGTCTAGATGGCTATTTATAATTTCCTATACACATAGAGCACTAGTTCATGCAGTTTATGTTTTGCCCAGTTGCACTTCCCAATTTCCTTACCTCTAGATCTTAAAAAAAATGTATTAAATTCAATCTGGTTGTCATTACAGCGCTTCTGAAAATTTTAAACACCACAAAAAAATTATTATTAAAATTTTATTATGAAACTTGCCCGTATAAGCTAATTACCTACATTGTTGCAATAAATGATGTCTGATATATTTTAAGATACCTGTAGTTTATTTTTCTTTTACTTGATCTTTTATACATATTACGAAAAGAAAGAAAAAAAGTTGATTATTTATTATATTTCTTTTTTATTTCCTTATGTAATTATGATATAGTTTTGTTTTTAAAATAATGTATTTACTCTATTCGACAGGTTTTGCAACAAATGGGATCAAGAATGTAAGATTAAGCTTCAATCAAGAGCCTGCCAGCTGGTATATCTATATATATATATGTGTATATAGAAGAACAATAATTGTGCAAATAACTGTGATGTTTTATTAACTAAGTGTGGGACATCAAATCTGTTACAGACATTGAAGGATACTTATCGAATCAATTTTGCTGTTCAATTTTTTATTTTTACATTTTAAAATAATCCTTTTTTTACCTAAGATAATAAATAAGATCTGTGCTATAAAATAAGTTGTTCATTAACTGTGATTCTATTCTCATAACTCATTTATATGACTTTCTAAAAAAAAAAATTTACAAAAAAAAATCTTTTTACTGCACTAGTTTATTATTATTTATATACATATTTATAAAATATGTACGGTATAAAATGAAATCAGGTTAAACCTTTGCTTTTTCATTTAGACTTTTTGATATAGAAAGAAAAAAAAAAGAAGGAAAAAAATTGTGAATATTTGGTTACATTGGTGTTGTGAACGCCTTACCCACTTTCAGCTCATGATGTGGAATAGCATCAGAGGTGCTAATATTGTGTTTTATCTTCCTTTTGCATACATTTATTATATTTTTTTTTTAATCCTTAAATTAAATATTATTTTTATATCCACTCAAGTTCCTCCTTAGAATAATGACAATATTGTTTGTTTTTAATTTGGACATATTGGATGAATTTCCTCTGCCTATGATAAAGAACTCAAAAGACTTCCCTAATTGTTATTTATAATCTATTTATGCTGTTTGAACTATGTTATATTATTTTTATTATTATTTTTTGTTTTAAAATACATATTCTCGACCATCTAAACTTCCTTGTATGTTTTTGTCTAGACCTGTCATTAATAGTTGTATTTAAGGATCCCTTTGGTATTTTCAAACTTATAGTTTATATATATATATATATATATATATATATATATATATATATATATATATATATATATATATATATATATATATACATATATATATATATATCTATATATAAAGTTTTCTTAGAACTTTTTGACATTAGTTTTATTTAATTTTAATTTTGTTCTATGTTAATGCAGCATTCTTAGTTTATTTCCATTAAGTGGTCTCTTTTTGTTTATTTGATTATATTTACTATTATTTTTAATAAAATGAATTTTAATTTGTATTACAATTTTATCTTACTTTATTTTATTTATTTTTTTAAAACCTGTGTTATCTATTATAATGGAAAATATATAGGTATGTTATGTGCCAGAAACAGATTTATATGCAAAAGCATATCATATTTTCATCTAAAATGATTAAACATCCACATGCATACAATTTAGTATATTAATATATATGTATAATAATTTCAAAATTAATATTAAAATGTTTGAATTCAAAATTAATATTGAAGTGTTCAAATTCAAAATTAATTGTAAAATTTTTATTCCACCAATAAAAAAAAGAATTATAATGTCACAATATTGTGATGCCATAGTAATTTTACTGTACTTACCATCTAGGTAAGGAAGGAGTCGTAATTGGGTAAAAATTTCTATGTGCAATTTTCCATGGATCTATTGTCTGATCTATTCCCTGAGTTCAAAAATTCGCATTTTTATTAATTGATATTTCTGTGCCACAATTATCTTGAACATGTGACCTATTTTTTTATTGTAGGGTTTCGATCTCCGATGTCTTTGTACTAAATCAGGTACCCTGAGCACAATATCCGAAAAACGGGCCCCATGATTCTGACGAAGCTTGCCTAAAATCTTCTTAAAACCCTTTAAATTTTTATATATAGTATATACCTGACAAAAAACAGGAAAAGAAGTTATAACAAAAATTAATTTTATTTAGTGCCTAGCACAAGAAGTATAAAGTTTTATGAAAAATTCTAAATAAGTACTATATATATTCTTTATTTCCAGATCGGTTAGGAGAGTCTTGCATGATTTTTTTTTTAACAGTTGGAAAGGTGGACTCATGCAAGAGATATCCCTAATGGCCCATATTGTTTATGAACATATAATAATTTTATATTTATAAAATTCATAAATAAACTATAATACTAAATTAAGTAGAACAGATAATGCAATTAAAATGATAAACTGAAAAATAAATAAGCACTTGAAAGGTAATTAAATTCTCTACAAAACAAAAAAAAATGTCTTATAAATGTACCTAGTATTAGCCAATATAGGACATAGTGAACTTTGGATCCATGTTTTTTAAACTTTCTCACATGTTCCTATGGAAACCAGTTCACTTTTTTTTTTTAATATCTCTAAAAGTAAATTTTCCATAACATTATATATGCTCATTTGAAAGATAATTAAGATGTCTACAAAGCTAAACTAAATTAAATAAAGCCATTTTGATTGGCCCATCTTTTGACGGAGTGGAGTGCTTGGAATGAAGATGATTCTCTCTGACGATCACTCCACATTCATTTTCATTTTCTACTGATAGGCAGTTATTCATACTCCTACAGACCCTTTACAAAATGATTTTGAACTCACAAATATTACAATTCTATTAATGCTAAGACATTAATAAGAAACATTATCTTTGAATATTATTAGAATTATATTATGAGTCAAATGGGTGAAACAAGAAACTTTGCTACCCATTGATAATTATGCTAATTAATAGTTTTGGTCACACCCTTTTTCAATAAAATGGGAAAAGATTGGTATATATGTATTTTTAATAATATTCACAGTCCATAAATATTTCAATTTGTACATTAATATACAAATTCTGAGAATTAATGGGCTGTTATAAAACAACAAGAATATTAAAAAAATTAAATTAAAAATTATTTCTCGAAAAAAAAATAGTGGAACTTTCAAGCATATAATGAACTATAAATCCACTATTAATATTTATTTACTTTTAATTAATATTTACATTTTTTAATTAATTGATTAATAGTAAAAAAAAATTGTGTTATTCATTAAATATTTTTGCAACGTATTTTATACAATAAATATTGTAAATTTTAACTATGCTGTTGTTACTGAAAACAATTATTATTATGGCACGGCCTAAAAACTGTGCAATCCATCATTCCACATCATCAGTTTTCCACATTCACAGTCCCTTGGATTGGATTGTTTGGATTTTAACTTAGCGTGATGGAGTTTTGGATCAATAGAATTCCACAGTTAAAAAATATGCAAGGACAAACAATATCTCCACATACTGCTGCCCCTATCATCAATCATTGGCACACCGACAATTACGAGCTATTTCGTCATCACTTATACACATATGTAAATTATTTTACAGTTTTAGAACGGAAATGTGGGTTATACAGAAATGTTTATTGGTCTCATCCATTTGAAATGATTTTTATTTCTTTACTTCCTTGAACGCAGTAAAGGAAGTATTGTAATCGCGAAAATTTTTGGTTTTCAGATTTCCATTTTGATCATTCTTGAATCCATGTTGACTAGTTTCGTCGTGACGTCTGTACACACACACGTTCGTGCGTATCTCGCATAACTCAAAAATGGTTAGCCGTAGAAAGTTAAAATTTTGTATTTGGGATTGTTGAAAAATCTAGTTGTGAACCTCCCTTTTTTCCCACTATACGATTACTTGAAGGTCATAATAAACTTTCATCAAAAATTATATTAAAATATAATGTAAAACATCTAAAATTTTGTAATAAGACTTTTGTATCAATAAAAATGATATACTAGATTTGGGTTAAAATTGGTGAGCCGAAAGGGGTACTTTACTTGAAGGTCATAATAAACACATCGAAAATTATATTAAAATTAAATTCAGAGATAATATGGTTTTGTAATAAAGGTTACAAACACGATTTTTTTCCAATCTAGTTAAACAATTTTATTACTTGTTTTAACTGTTAAAATTGAGTGTAAAATACTTGATTTCCTCCCCATTTGTGAGCTGAACAAGCCAGCAGCAGGAGAATACGTCTTAAAATGTCGAAACCGTCGATTTCCAATGCTTTATCTAGTGACATAGACAGTTGTCACGGAACACTAAGAAATCTCTTGGGAACTTGTTACCTACTGAAAGAAAACGACATATAATAACGGAAAGAGACTCCCCAGGAACATCTAAAGGTTAGTGTTACCATTAGTACTCAAAACAGATTCGGACCTTTATCAAACCTAATTGACGATTCCCAGCCAACAAACAACCAGCCTGTTAATGCTTAACCTTCACCTATTGATTTAAGCGTTGTAAAACAATATGCAGCACTTGTTGCATTCCTTCGTTATGACAAGATCCTAATGGCTTCGGGCTGAAAACCTCTGTGAGAGGAATTACCCTGTATCCCGAAAATGCCGATATAAATCGCAAGATAGTAGAAGGTTTAAGAAGAGAGGCTGCTGACTTTCACACATATCAGTTTCCAGAATATTAAAGCCCCCGAGTTGTCTAAAAAAAATGTACTACACTCCACCAGCAGCAACTATAAAACAAGAGCTTGCCAACCTCTTGGCAAGCAATCCAAAGGATATGAAGCAACCAATATAGTCAACGTTTTCTCACGGTTTAAAATACCTCTACCTTTGATTTTACTTCCTTGAACGAAGTGGAGGAAGTATTGTAATCGCGTATTGTAGTTACCTGAAACTAAAGTTTTTTTTATCTCCCGCCTTCTTAGAAGGGAGGAATGTGAATTGTGCTAAAAATCACAAAACTAGATTTGCATAGATAATCACGTTTCAAGGTCCGTACTAAGAATTTTTATAATTACGCATGTGCGTATGTCTGTTTGCCGGTATGTTTGTGTCAATTGATGGACGTCGCGATACCGAGTGTCGTTTTAGAGATAATGCTATCTTTGGAAACTACTAACCAAATTCAGGATCACTTTTTGAGCCAACGATTATAGGCGTACAAGGAAGTCATGCGGTGTCCATATCAGATTTTTATTTGTATCAAGCTATGCTTTTCTAGTCCGTTCTCCTGCACGGGAAGAAGTAGTCGAATATTAAAATAAACTTTTATAACTTTTAATCTAATCTCTTTCTACTTGTTAATATAATAGTCCGTTCTATTTTATAACTAACCAGGATCTATCGAAGATTGATTGAAATAATTGGCAAAAATTATGCAAAGGCATCTGTACTGGCATATGCAGATGTCATTGCTATATATAGTGGTAGTATGAGCTCTTAAAAAAAACTGAAGCAACATGAATAGGCCTGTAACATTATTCAAAATGAGCTGGAATTGTAAAAAAAAAATACAAGTTAACCAATCTAAAACCGACTGCATCATCTTTTCCTTTCAAAAAATAAGAAGAGACTACCCAATAAATTTCGAGTCGAAATAATAATTAAATCTGCATTTAAAAAAACTTGGTATATCTGGGTATCAAACTTGATAGGCATCTAAAATTTAATGTTCATTGCTCTACAAAATTATCAAAAGTTTGAAAAAAATCATGTAAATACAGCCACCTTCTGATAACCCCAAATCTCATTCTTAGATTAAAAACTGCTTATTTATAAAAGTATTCTTCGGCCTTCTCTCTTACACGGTGCTCCATTACTATCTCATATATCAGTGAATACAAGAAAGAGACTACAGCAATTTCAAAATGGTATTTTAAAACAAACTTACCAGAAAAACATCATTTGAAAAAGAAAAGGCAGAAAAACTGCATGCATTATTGAACTTACCAGCAGTTCAAGATGAATTCATAAAGTGAAGGGCCATAAAATTTGATGATTCACTAAAATATATACCAAACTCATAATTTAATTGCCTCACATTTCCGCAAGATAGGGTTTAAGGTAATTCTAAGATTAAGGCTAAGAACAGTTTCAGTATAGAGAGGAGGCCTATCACCATGATGGATAGATATGAATAACTTGTTTAATTAATGACTATTTTTGAAATAAGGACCTTTGAACAATCTATATCCTCTTCATAGTTAGTATTATTTTTAGAACATTACAATATATCTTTATATTTTTTTAATCAATTCTAATTTTCATTTTATACTCAATTAAAGAAGAGTAAATTACCTTAAATTATTATTTTAATTATTAAAAATAATTAATCCGCTCCATTTTAAGGTATGACTATACCGAATATAGACTTGACTTGAGTTCGGTAGCGAATCCGAATCGTACATTTAATAGTAGGCAGCGTCACCGAATCCAGACTGGAGTTGACTCCGATCTCCTATTAAATACACGATACGCGTTCGCTTTCAGTCAAGTCAAGTCCGTTTTTGGTGTAGCCGCATACTGAAGCGAGCGCGAGTAGAAATTATGAGGCGCGATATCGAACTTATTTATTTTTTGAAGGAAGGGTCTTAGAGGAAAGTTTTGAGAAATTCTGAAAATTCGCTTCTTTGTGTTATTTGGGTAATTTTTACCAGATTTTTGTTTAGCCGCTACGTTTTTAAGCGAGTCCGAGTCAAAATTATGAGGTGGAATGTCGAAATTAATTTTTTGGGGAAGGGTTTCGTTGAAAATTTTAGAGAAGTTCTGAAAACATGCTCATTTATGTTGTTCTTTTTGAGGTGCTGATTACGAATTTCAGCAATTTCCCAGAAATATCAACAACAAAAAAAATCAAAGAAACTCTCAAAATTTAACAATTAGTGTATAATTTCCGCTCTTAGTGGATGCATACAAATTTGAGACAACAAAGTTGAAATTCGTCATTAGCACCGCAAAAAAACATAAATTTTACAGGCAAAAGTACCATGGACCCTATCCATTAATATGCAAGGATATACCAATATTCTGTCAATCCGGAATCCTAGTCAGATGTAGACTTGGCTTGTTATTATCCAAAGAGGTTAGAATTGACAGTAGGATAGGAACAATTTGTTCTGGCGGGAATGGTTTGGTTTGAAATTTGGACTTTGATTAGCCCAGGTAACTTTCAGGTTCTTTATCTGCAGCGTTCTGTGGAATGTCTTGAATTTTTGTAGTAAGTTAACTTTATTAAAATGAGACGCTGCCTAAGTTATGAAACTAGTGCAAAGAAAAGCTACCTGGAAAAAAATATTGCAATGATCCAAACTCATCTTGTATCAGATATAGCACCAGATCTATATAAAATTATACATATGGTCATTGACTGCAAGGATTCAACAAAATTGCACAATACCATAGATTTTAAGGAGGCAAAGGAACTTTTGGAAAATGGTGCTGATGTGAACAAGAAAAATCAATGGGGCGAAACACCACTGCACCTTGCTATATCTGAAGGTAGAGGATATCCATTTATCAAATTATTGTTAGACCATGGTGCAGATGTTAATTCTTGTTGTAGTTTGGGCCGAACACCTCTCCATTGTGCTTTGAAGGAAGGAGGGAATTTTGATAAGAATATAATTAATCTGTTACTTATCAATGGAGCTGATATTGATGTTAATAGTCGTGCATTTTTTGCTAACTGTATTAGACGTATGCCAAATGGTACTGAAAAATGGTTTGATAAAGGTGACATAGCCCTTACTAAATCGTTAATAAAAATCACGCTTCTTTATGGTTTTAGTACAGGTTACTGCAAAAGGATCAAATCCGTCTTCTGTAATAAACTGTCACACTGCCCTGAAATAGTACAGTTTACAGAGGCTTGTATCAAGGAAGTGTTGCGCTTAAGAGAGGAAAAACTTTTTGACGACTGTACTTTGTTCGATATCGCCATCTCTGAACCTGAAGAATTTAAGATAGTACCACTGAAACTTCAAAAATACATTCCAATAAAGTATCCATTATATTATGATATAATTAAAGATAAATATAGGAGGTATATGAGAAGGGTAGTCCTATTTAAAGTTTTACAAAGTGCTGGTATGGTGATTGTTTCAGAAACCTCAAATAAGGAAATTTATGTAGATTACCATTGTTTAAGTATGATTTGTGAAAATCTTGTCAACAATGATGTAGGTAATTTTGTAAAGGCTATATTTGATCAGAAAACACTTAATGAAAAACTTGAATTGATAGATATTTAAATATAATGAATAGATTTTGTGTACATTTATGTCTACCTTTAAAGTTAGTCTTAACTTATAATTAAAGGAATGCTTTCAATTCTTCAACAATTTAGAATTTTTCTAGTTTTTATGTATTTATAACATTTAATGGACTACTTTATGGTTGATCTTGTTATTTTATAAATAAAATGTTAATTGTTTTTGTGTTACATTTGATAGAAAATGTTATACTGAATATATCATTTAATTTACATGTATAATTATATAAATTATTTTTGTGTATATGTATATATAATTACGTTTATGAATGAGATGGAAAGATTTTTTTTCATCCTGACATTGGAAGATTACTATAAAACTTTCAAATGCCTAAATGAGTTTATATACATTATTGCTTTGCATGTTTACATTTATCTGATATGTACTATGGTATATTGACAACAACATATAAATTATTAGAAGTAATTAATCCAAAAAATCTGTTTATTTAAATTTTCCTGTAATAGGTTTATTTTCATGTATTACTGTTAATATCATTTGATTATATTGTTCCTATTAGAATTAAAGTTGTGTGTTATTATTGAATAATTATGTTTTAGATTGGTCTTCTAATTCTTTATATGTATGTAAATATTATATTTGTTTTAAGAAATGATTTTATATATCTTAAAGGTTATGGTGGTTCAGTTTGATTCTTATTTTTTTATATTTGGAGTGTTGCGAGACTGATTAGTATCATAATGACAACCAGTATATAATAATACTTAACTAAATGTACTAAGCATTTCAATTTATAAATATTGATATCATTTGAGTGTGTTTTTCCTATTAGTAAATTTATGTGTAATTATTATGTAATATTTTTTAAGTTGGCCTTCTAATTCTATGTACATTTGTACTGTTAGTTAAAATTAAGTTGCTGTAAAGTTATTTTTAATTAAGTTAGATATTTGTTTTAAAATCTTAATCTTCATGGTGGTTCAGTGTGATTCATATTTTTAATTATTAATAATATTTTATATTGTGTTCCTAATGTAATCGTACCAAGCACTTGCTTAATAAATGGTTTAAATGCTGACCGATAACTAAACATATTTTGGAAAGTTTTCTAGATAGTTTAGGTTGTTAGAATTAATTAAAAGTAAAAGTATGTTGAAATGACATTTCAATTCATGTTTTATGTACTTTGTGCATATTTATAAAATGCTTAAAATTATTTTTGTTTATAGTTTTTTTAAATATAAACAATTAATATATTTCTATATTCTAATTTATTAAACCTTACATTTCTGAAACATTTGAGTTAATGCAGTCGAATTTCTATGTATCGAACTTCCATATATCAAAAATCTCTATACATCAAACTTTTTTTAGGAACCTTGAATTTTTATTAGAAAAAAAAATTCTGTATATCGAATAAAATTTCTATATATCGAACAAAAATTCCAATTTATAAAAATATAAAATGTGATTATCATCAAAAAGAGCCCTTAGTTTACGTATCTAAGAATGGGTAATAATTAAATAAGAAAACTAAATGTTCCACTGGTTTGCTATTCAGGTATTCTGTTTATTGTTGGGGTATAAGGATTGTATTCCTCAAAAATATGTTTAACAATAAGATTGGAGTTACATTATTGGCATCATGAAGGAGGCAGTTTTCTAATTAGATACGAGTACAAGAGCCCAGTTTGGTCAAATCTTAAGCAGGCCAGGACGACTTCCTCCCTGCAGCTGCTACGATAGGATGTAGACCATGGTTGTACTACTTTTTTCATAGGTTTTAATTTACTAAACGGGCTTTCGTCATACATGGTTTGCCATCTCTCTGATATTTCCATTGGTAACTCCATCTCTCTGAGAACAATGGTAACTTGGCCACGGAGCGTGAATGCCTCTCGGTCTGCTTATTTTGCGAGCTCGTTGCCTACATTGCCAATGTGACTAAGAATTCATATGAAATATACGCAGTTACCTTGGTCTAGGATTATTAAGAGATGAGATTGTATTCTTTTAACAACTGGATCTTCTGGTTACATACCTTTTTAAATCCTTTCGGAAGCTTAATGAATATGACATGATAATAGTCTTCTGAGCTATTGAAATGTGAAGGGCTGAAGATATCACATGGAGTTCAGCAGTGTAAATAGAAGAAAATGTCCAGATACTCTTCAGTGAAATAAAATTTGAAGTACAAAACTGTATAGTTATCTAGATAATGAGAGTGGTAAAAGGTAAAAATTGAGAGCTATTTTTTCATTGCTATAATAATAATTTGTTTTCTACTGCTCAATTTTATAAATGTAACAACTTACCTTTTACCTTGGTATAGAAATACAGCCAAACCTCTATATATCGAGCATGGAGGTTCCTTGAAAAAATTCTATATATGGAATTTTCAATATATATAGGAATATTGTAATTTTTCACCCTTTTGGGCTAAAACAATTACAGCTAATCTTTAGGGTTAAAAAAGTATCAAAGGCAATTTTTTGGGGTTAAAGAAAAACAAAGCTGAACGATCAATAGCAATAATTTGAAAAATTGTACAATATACATCTGTGATTGCAGATTTTTTACAAATGTACATTTATAATTTAATAAGGACATGTATTAAAAATATGCAAAAATGCATACAAATTAATTTATTTTTGTTTTCAGGCAAAATAGCTTCTAATATCTATTTGTTTAATTCATCACCGAATTTATGTTTAGGAGTAATGTTCACAACAAGAAAGACAGAGTTAAACAGAATTTAAAATAAAAATTTCACTCTATGTTTGGAAAGAGATTCAAAGAATTTAGATACTCCTGTACTTCTTCTGAAATAAGATCTTCCCTGAATTTCCATTGCTTTGCAAACCAATGGAACTTTGTTTTTTTCTTATTTAATTATAACCCATTCTTATACACGTAAACTAAGGGCTCTTTTTGATGACAATCACATTTCATATTTTCTTAAATGAGAATTTTTTGTTCGATATATAGAAATTTTATTTTATAGAATATTGTTTTGTTATAAAAATTAAAGATTCTATAAAAGTTTGATATATAGAGATTTTCGATATATGGAAGTTCGATATACAGAGATTCGAATGTATATTAAAAAATCTTACCTCAACTAAGAAGTAGACCAGCCTTTGAACTATCTAGAGCTTTGCTGTATTTTTTAATTTAAAAGTATTGGTAATAACAAAATTAAAAAATACTCATTGCATGAACAACAACAATTTATTAAATAATTATAAATATACATATAATATATAGATAAATAAATAATTTTTTAGATAAAATTTACACAAATGCAGATCATCGATATATGTAAATAGTTTAACCATGGAATGATTTTTATAGTAGAACACTTAAGTAATACTTTTTCCTTTAATGGAAAGGAAGCACCATTTAAAAAAAAATAATAATAATAAAACAAGTAGCTAATTTAAATAACACTTCAAGGTTTCCATTTGGCACGCAATAATGATTAAAAAGAAAATATATGTTTCATTTTGTTTCTTCAATATTTTTTTCACAAATTAAGGCTTATATAAGGGACGGTCATTTTCTTTTTAAATAAACTTAAAGTGTTAATTAATAATAAAAAAATATACTCTATAAGTATTAAAATAATAAACAATCAAATATGTTTATTTCTTTTAAAATAAAATGAAACAACTGGTAGTTAAAAAAATCAACACAATCCCACACCCTATAAATTCTGTCTTAGTGAGAGAATTCCTCATTATCACTAACTATAACATAATTACACACAGTAGAAGCCATCTTATCCCCTTTAAAACCAAATACTGACCACACAATCTTTTTTACTAATGATTTTTGTTGAGCAAAATTCATAACTTTTAAGCTATTTTATTTTTAATTGATTGAAATAACAATCAACTAACGAATTAGTGATGCGATTGAAAGAAAATAAAACAAATCAACATGACCAGACAGCTGTCTGAAGTTCATAAGCAGAGGCATGGTGATGTAGTGTGGGAAGGCTTCCTCTCCTTGGGCATAATCTCTCAGCCCAAAGCTCCGCCCGCAAGTTTCTCCCTTAAGTTGTTTGGATATACTATAAGGACCAGCACTTCCTTCCTTCATGAACATAACATCAACTGGAAATACTTCTTGTTGTTCTTCAATGTATCTATTAATACTCTCTGATGTCTATTTTAATTTAAAAGGCAATATTTTTTTAAGCCGATAATATTTTTGCTCCTCTTTGTCTTCTTGTTTTAAACATCCTTCGATATCAATTTCTTCAATTTTGTTTTTTAACATTCAGACAGTAATTATGAACCACTAAGCAAGCCTGAGTTATGTCTCAGCCATAACTGATCTGGCTCTACAAGATGAATAGACGATTTTGATTTTAAATGTAAATATAAATAACAACGCGGTCAGAACTGAAACAATCATCATGCAAGACTGAAGTGGAAACCTATATCGTCGGTAAAATAAATTCTCCAAGAGGTGCGATGTCTAATTGTTCTTGAGGTAGGTGATTCGGATAGCTTCAACATTATCAAGCTCTAAACATGAGCCGGTTGATTTTAAATTGATCGAATGATTGAACAGAGTATATTTAAGTCTATCATACTACTGATCACAAAGTCATTATAAAAATGTTCTCTTGTCATGGATTAAATGAAACCCATGCAATTAATAGAGGGAGAACAAACTAATTTAATGCTTTTAATTTCTAAAGAGAGCAAAATAGTTATATTCAAAAACGTTATTAAAATAAATATGAATCGCTATTTTTTAATTAAATTTTTTCATTAAAATTTTAGCTAACATAATACAGCTAAAGCTTAATTTAATGTTATCACATGGGACAGGGTTCCACTGGAAATTTACTTAAGATTCTCTTAAGACTTTTAAATACATAATGAAGGGAATTATATTGAGCAATAAATTAAACATTTAAGCAGCAATTGCTTGATTTATAAATATTAATAAAATTTATTATTTAATCTCATTCTAGAAATTTAATGCATTAAAAAAAATTAATAAATTTCAGCCAATAGAAAACCCTTATGACAAGAATGAACTCAATTAAACAAATTGGTAACAAATTTTCCAAAGTCAATAACTAAAAAAAACAAAAAAAAAAATTTAGTTGTAATTATTTAAGTACGAATGCTAAGTAGGATTTTATAACAATTAACATCAAAAACCTACTTGATTATGAATTAAGCACAATTTCCTTTAATATACAAATAAACATTACATACATATACAAATACCTCTTCTGCAATTGGACTAAAAATCATTCTATTTATTATTTGGACAATTTCCACGACCCAAGATGGAAACAACAATTTATTCATGTTCGAAGATTGTGTATGGCAAGTCGCCATTATAGATATCGACTGGCAACAACAGATATGCATTAGGCATTGATATGTTCTGGCAGCAAAGCGACGGATTCACACATGGGATTCAGAGAATCACCAACACACCAAAGCTTTCTGTTAATTGTTCTAGAATCATAAAAGTTAGAATTGTGTGCGGTGCCAATCTTATAAATGCAGGAATATACCCCTGAAACATACAAAATATTCTAATAATAACATAAATACCTAAATATATATTTTAAAATTTGTTTAGAATGAATTATTTTTTCAATATACAATTTATAATTAGATATTTATATTTTATAAAAAAATGACTCCACAAATTTTCATCAAATCAATTCAATACTAATTTTAAGAAAAATCAGTTGTCTTAGAACAATTTTTATGAATAAACTTTGAAAATTATAGAACATGTTTCATAGAATAAAAAAATACTCTATTAAATCATTTACTGAAGACATTAAGTTCCTAAAATTTGTGACTAACAGAATTCCAATAAGCTGTATAAATTAACGCATTATAAAATAACAACCTTTTTCAAAAACCTATTAACTCCAGTTATCATTAATTTTTTCTTAAATCTTTTCTTTCTTATAAACGTTAATTTAATTTTTCAAAAGACGATGAATGCTACCAACAAAGTTCAAAAATATTTTATTCCAAAGTTTTAATATATAATATATTTTTTCTTCTTAAATATTGATTATTTTGATGTTCTTGATTAATAAAAACAATCCCATGAAGTTTGGTCGAATTATGTACAGCAGTTTTTTTTTTGTTTCATTTTTTAAATTTTTTCTGGGAAAATTACAATTACAATACAATATGCCTTTAAGAAGGCTGAATTATATGAGAAATGATTCAGAAACTGTACAGAACTTTAAAAATCCAGTTACAGCAGTGCATTGACAATGAAATTTGTCAGATATTGCACTCAAAACTTTGTAAAATGTTTCCAATTTTATTCTATTGAATCCAAAAAAAAAAAAAAAAAAAAAAAGAAAAATTTAGTTTTTAAAAAATTGACACTATCCAGGAAATACCCAGCTCCACTCTATATATAAAAAAAAAAATCCATGACTGAATTCATTAAATGCACCAAAGTCAACTATGAAAGAAGTAAACAACTCCAAACATTGAATATTTTAAAACCAAACTTAACATAGTTCAATAAATGATTGACTGCAGTGAAACGGTGTTACTTCAGCTTCTGAAGACAATCCGTAGCAGAATTCACAGCAGACAAACAAAACTGATACTCTATCTAAGACTTTGATCCATCCTATTCTCACCTATACCTCACAGATCTGGACCATCCAAAGAGCAAAGAAAAGATCTATTGATATTTGAAAGAAAAATATTGCGACATATAATCGGTCCAGGGGGCTGGAGAACTCTACGACCTTTATGGAGAGCTAGGATATGGCCAGGTTTATCAAGCTTAGGATGCTTAGTTGCACTGTTTACGTTGCCAGGATGAGTGAGGAAGTGACCCCAAGGAGAGTGTTGGAGGAAGTCCTTCATCGAACAAGAAGAGCTGGGAGGCCAAGACTGAGGTGGGCTGATGGAGTGACAGCGGACATGAAAAGCCTCTTAGGGATCAGGAACTAGAAGGGGGCAGTTCTAGAACCGGATGGCGGAGACCAAGACCCACCCCGGATTGTAGTGCCACGGAGATAGATAGATAGATAACATATTTCAGAACTTATTCGGAAAATTCTAAGAATTCTTTTTATTACATTCACATTGACCTACCTTAAAGAAACCCAATGGACCAAGTTTAGCCGTGTGAATTGCGATGTCCATGAGTCCTTTGAATTCTCCAGGTTTCGCGTTCATCGCTCTTGTTTTAAGAACATCTAAAGGTTGAGTCAAAGTAGTAGCTACACCACCCTGAAAGCAAATTAATATATGAATATTGCTAGATTAAAAAAACAAAAAAAACAGAAATGAGTCAAAAACAAATATAGAATTAACTAACAAAAATACAATAAACATAATTGAATAAAATAAATAATAATAAATGTAATGAATAAAATAGTAGAGGTGGCTGATTACCGATGCTAGGTTTTAATTTTAGGGCTGAGTGAGTCCAGTAAAGATATCTATAGGGGGAGCATGTCGTTTCTGCACATGTCAATATTTGTTTTATTATTTATTAGCTCAAAGTTGTGACAAAGACTTTTTAAGCCTAAAGTGACTTGTTTACTAGAAAAAATTAAATTGTTAATTTTTGTTTGCCAAATTTGGATGTAATGGACAACCTAATAACAGAAGAGATACATATTCGGCATTGTATGCTTTTTGAGTTTAACAAGTAATACAATAAACGACTCTCTCACAGGGTGGTTACTGTGAAGAAATGCAACAGTCGCTACCAAATACTTTTGTGATGTTAATCCAAGAACATAGGATGTAGATAAATACCTAAGGTGGCTTTCTAGGTTCAGACACCGTAATTTTGATCTTTTGCGACTTGGATCCATCAGGAAGACCAACGATTTTAGACAATGCCACGTTAAGGGCGGAAGAGAAAGCAAATCCGTGTCAGACAATTGAGGAACTATCAAACAAAAACACTTTGGGCATAAAGAACACTTGGGAGATGACTGACGATTATAGTTGTGTTTTTCCCTTCGATTAAAGTGCCTTAACCCTTTCCTCTATTGATGAACCCGAACATCTAACAAAGAGTTGGTAGAATTTTTAGTAGAGAGTGACTCAAAGCAATTAAAGCTGCGGACAGCAGACGAACAGATTTTTTTTTATTCGATAATTGGATTCTACCTATCTTCAAAAGTAAAACCTCAATTGGTAATCCTTCCAAAGTGCTCCTAACGACCTTGAACAGGTCTAGATTCTAAGACCAGACTATACTTCATGCACCGCGCATGTCCACAACATATACTTACTCAAATCAACCAAATTTACACAGAATGTTCATGTACGGTTAGTACATTTCCCGTCTTTTTATAAAGGGGTATTGTTACCCCAATCACCTTTCCCATTTCTCCTACTTTTTCAATTTCCCGTGATTCATTTAAAATTCCAGCCGCAGATATGTTAGGTAAATGGCGAAAACATCATGAATAAGCTGATTCAACAAGCTGATATTTAAACTTAGATCTGGTATAGGAAAGAAGGTGGTGGGGACAAGACATCTATTCGGTAAAAGAAGAAAATCTGATCAATCCCTATATCAGCATTCCAACTGATAAGTATCCGTTGGTTTGAGTATTTGTTGTGGGCAAGGGCGGTTTGTGAAGTACAGTCGAGTCTTAGAAACTAGACCAGTTCAAGGTCGTCAGGAGCACTTTGGAAGGAAGGATTACTGTAGATTCTATATATCGAATAAAATTTCTAATATCGAACAAAAAATTCCAATTTAAAAAAATATAGCATATGATTGTCATCAATAAGAGCCCCTAGTTTACGTATATAAGAATGGGTAATAATTTAGTAAGAAAAAAAATAAATACCACTGGTTTGCAAACCAATGAAAATTCAGAGATCTTGTTTCAGAAGAAGCACAGGAGTACCTAAATTCTTTGAATCTCATTCCTAACAGAATGAAATTTTCATTTTAAATTCAGTTTAACTTTGCCTTTCTTGTTGTGAACATTGCTCCTAAACATAACTGGTGATGAATTAAACAAATAGATATTAGAAGCTATTTTGCATGAAAACAAAAATAAATTAATTTGTATGCATGTTTGCATATTTTGAATGCATGTCCTTATTAAATTATAAATAACACATTTGTAAAAAATCTGCAATCATATTGTACAATTTTTTAAATTATTGCTATTGATCGTTCAGCTGTGTTTTTTTTTTAAACCTAAAAATTGTCTTTGATACTTCTTTAACCCTAAAGAATAGCTGTAATTGTTTTAGCCTAAAAGGGTGAAAAATTGCAATCTTTCTATATATCAAATTTTTTTCAAGGAGCCTTCATGCTCGATATATAGAGGTTCGACTGTATAATTCACGTATTTATATTAATATTAATATATTTCACAACAATTTTATGCCTATTTTACACACACACACACATATATATATATATATATATATATATATATATATATATATATATATATATATATATATATATATAAAAAGAACCATAATTTTAGGAATAAAATAAATCCTAGCAATCCCTTATTCTTGTCACTTCACCCTCGGCCTCAACAGAAATGAATGAACATGCGAACTTATTATAAGAAGACGAGTATAAATCAGTTGAAATTGAAACTCAGAGCTGTTTGGAGTTGGTACATTATTTTACCATTCCATAATATCTCTAAGCTGATTTAGTTACAGGTAGAGCGATCTGGAAAGATGAGACCTAACATAGCACAAGTTCGTATTTGAGAGAGAAGGACTGATAAAAAAAGTTAGCGATGGAGACTTTTTCTAGCTTTCGTGAAATCATAGATGGAAAGGGGAATAATAAAATCAACCTTCCTCTCAATAAGTTATACACTTGTTGTTTAGTACTAAAAATTCCCGATGATTGGCTGGTTTTCAAGCATAATTCCTGATTTTTTTTCCTGACACCAAAAATTGGAGAAGAATTTCCCGTCTTCAAGGAATTCAAGTCTGCTGGACACCCTGTAGAGGATCATCTTAAAGTTTTTTTTATATACCTTGTAAATCTTGGAGAGCTAAAACCAGCAAACCTTACCTTCATTGGCAAATATTTTCCGATAGGCAGCATGAGGTCTGTGCTATCTATGTTTATTCTTCTTATCCAATCCTGTTTTTTAGGCCTCAGCATAAGTAAACCCAGATCAATCGCTTCAAGCTACATAATCCATACCTTCAGACTGATCTTGACTACTTTCTCATGTATTCTTCTCCTGCGAACATTACATCCACAATTCCAGATTGCTTGTCAGAAACACTGTATTTTAGAACAAGCTTCATTGTGGCATTATAAATACTCTATTAAGTTAACTAAAAATTTCAGAGATTTCAATATTTTTCAGTAACCAAAAAATATTGTTGAGAACAATTAATGCTTTATTTCATTAAGATTATTTTTTTGAGGCATTGCTGAACCAAGGTATAAAAATCTGGTGCAATACACACATCACACAAGTTTCACTTAGCACCCTGTAATAATTCTTCATTTTAAAAAATAATTTTAATGAATTCACATAAAACATCACATATTTTCAGCAACATGCATTTCTTCAAGCCTTCTCTCACAAAAGTACAATAAAATAATTTTTAAAACAGTGTGACAATTCTGTGCACTATATTTGAGTATCATTGACAATCACATTTTATGTTTTTTTAAATGAGAATTTTTGTTCGATATATAGAAATTTCATTCGATATACATAATATTTTTTTCTAATAAAAATTATAGATTCCTAAAAAAAAGTTCGATATATAAGATTTTCGATATACAGAAGTTTGACTGTCCTTTTATTTACTTTTTCATTCATATCATGTAACAATGACTATGATGAAAGGTGCAATATATAAATGTATTAAAAATAAAATCGAAATTATACTTAAATCTTTTTTTTTTAAAGTTGTTTGTAAATGATTTGCATAAACTTTACAGTTTGATGATGAATGATGATTAGGAATGATAAGAACAATAATTCGGTCTTCTGTTACTTATATTATCTTTTAAAAGTTAAACATAAAAAAAACAAAAAACTTTAAATTTATAAATTACTTACAGCTCCTAATGAAGAAAGGAAGTGAGTTGTGGGGTTATCGATGAAGTAACCAGAGCCTAATAAGAACTCTTTGAAGAGGTCATAGAACGAGAGCTGGCCGATTGTCATGAATATAGCTCGAGAAGTTGCTGCCGAAGCGCCATTAAACATTTTTAGTGGGCCCTCTTCTCTTGCCACCCTCCACAGTCCATCTATTGCATTCTTGTAACTAAACAAATAGAAATATTCCTCATAGACGAAGTGCTTACTATATTTTTTGTTCTTATTTAAAATAATAAATAACAAACATTAGAAATGAACTAGTCAAGCTTAATAACTAATTCATATTACCTACCGCTACTAAGAAAGGAAAATACTGTAATCGGGTCAGAATTTCGAAATCAAGTTTTCAATGGATCTATGCGTTTCAGAGTCCTTTAAGTAAGAAAAAAAGCATTTTTGGTCTGTCTGTACCACGATTATCTTTTGACCTGGAGTGCCTATTTTGTTGCTTATTTTTTTATTATGGAGGGTTTCGCCCCCTGATGCCTGTATACCAAATCGGGCACCCTGTACACAATATCTGAAAAACGTGTTTTTCTGTAGACTGTTGCACAAAAAAACCTTTATTTTTCCTCTTTTTTTTTCTGCGTTTTCTCGGGTACATCCGCAAGAAAAAAGTTATGAAAAAAGAATATCTTATTTGTGAATAACTTGAAAAGCTTGCATTTTATGGAAAATTTTGTATGCAATTATTTGAAAGATAATTGAATTCTCTAAAAAACAAAAAAAAAAAAATATCATCTAAATCGGATCATTATTAGCAAAGATACAAGGCGTTAGACATTATAGCCATGCTTTAACTTTCCTTCCCTTACTAGATAAGAAAAGTATTACAGATGGGTCAAAATTTCGATGAGCAGTTTTCAACGGATCTATGCGTTTCAGAGCCCACTGAGTCGCAAAAAAGGCATTTTCAAATCGAGGTCTGTCTGTGCCACGATTATCTTTTGAACGGGTGAACTGATTTTGTTGCTTAATTTTTTGAAATAGAAGGTTTTGTCCCCAGGTGCCTGTTTACCAAATTTGGCATCCTATACACAATATCTGAAAAACGTGTTTTTCCATAGACTGTAGGGCAAAAACGGCTCGAACCATTTTGATGAAAAGGAAAAAAAAGGTATGATGAACAGAATCTTTTAGAAAGATAATTAAATTTTCTACAAAACAAAAAAAAGAACCATTTAAATCGGATCAATATTAGCGAAGATATAGCGTATTGAACTTTATACACGTGCTTAATAAAATTATTCTATACATTTTACTTTCGAAACTGATTCATCTTTGTTCAGTTTTTTTTAAAACTTGATAGCTATAAATCTCCCGGAACAATCAAGATGCTCATTTGAAAGATAATTCAAATGTCTACAAAGCTGAACATAAAAAATAAAAATTTTAATCAGATTAAAACTAGCGAAGATACAGCACAAACAGTTCTTATTTTGGACTATCACCCTATCCAAAACGGTAAGGAAAGACGTGTGAGTGGACAGACCAGATATTTTTTTAAGTATCGTAAGTGAATGACAATATTGATAATTTGGTTAACACAAAAACAAATCATTGATGTTTACCTTTTCTTAAATTTCAATAGGAGGGAGGGTTGAGGGAGAGATAAATTTAAAGTTACATTTTGTGGGGGATAACAGAAATAAACACTCTTTAAACAAGTACAAAATATAACAAAAACTATGAAAAATAAAAGGGAAATTCAAAAATTATTTAGGTAATCATAATGGATTAACAAAACTGACTCAATCCATTTTTAAAATTTTACAGGAGAGAACAAAAAACATACGATTATGTCGCATTTGATCCTGATGAACCCATTTATATTAATATATTGGACAGAACGGCTTTGCTACGTGATATAGTGCAGTGGTTCCTCCCAAATGATAATCAGTCAGGGACTTCCAGTAACTGAATTATATAATCAGGGGGCCGTGAATAATATTATTATAATAATATTTAATTATATGTGCTTAAATTAAAATCATACCTTAGAAATTCACTTTACTACCACCAGTGTTAGTAATGGTTATACCAAATTAAAGGTTAAAAAATAAGAGAATAAGATTGGAGAAAAATATTTTGCTAAATTTTTCTAAATACAAACTAATTTCATTTTACAAATCAGTACATCAATTATATATTCATGGAGATAGAACATTAGAAATAATTAGTTACTATAAACATATTATGTCCACTAATTAAACCTATTCAGTATGTTTAATAGAGGTATTTTAAAACTTATTTGCACCAGTCAGCCGCGGACGCCTTGCAAACCCAGTGTGGTGCGTAGACCACCTTCTGGAAACCACTGATGTAGTGCATTAGGAACCCGTGAAAAATAAAATATATACATTTTGTCGAAAAAGCTGATAGTGCTGGTTTTGAAACTAATCACCTTAATTATAAATTTAAAACGCTCAAGGCAATTTTTCTTTAGAAAAAAATATTATATTCCATTAAAAATTAGAAAACATAACTATGCCAATGAAATAGAAACATTTTTGAGCCTCAGCACTGAATTGCAACCAAGGGAAAAAATTATTTGCCACATTTTAAAAGGCGAAAGGACACATTTGTTAAAAGGTTGAAGCAAACATGAAATTTTTTTTTTAATATCGATAATTAAAGGGCCTAGAAAAATCGGTTTGATAGAGAATAATTAAAAAATATTTTAAATAATGCCAATTAGATAGTAAGTTTTATTTTAATTTTATATTATTATTATTAATTTTCACATTCCTCAGCGGACCTGAGTTTTTATAACATGCTTCTCTATCGATAACTGTACTTCTCAATCTCCATATACCCAAATGGCTGAGGCGTCTCCCTCTGGAGTAGTCTTTTTGGCAACCTCCCTAGCCATTTAAGGCGGTATCTTTTAACGGTGACCACGATGTCGTCATTATTATAGAGTTCATATTGCTTGACACTTTTCCTTATTCGCCACTGATAATTTGTCCTCTTGGTGACGCATATTTTTCTCAGAACCTTCCTTAGCCAAATTACTAGCAACCTTTCTTGAGTCAAAACCCATGCTCCACAACCGTAGGGGATCACTGGTCTTATAATATGTTTATATAATATTACCTTGGCATCACATGACAGTTTCAGTGTTTGGTGTTCAGTGTTTTTGCTAGCGCAAGAAAACACTTATTGTCTGCTGTATTTCTGGCTTTTATTTTATTTTTATCAGTCACAACCATTCCCAGGTATTTAAATTCTTTGCCCATAGGAAACTGATGCTGATTAATTTAATTTTATATTCGGAATAGATAGATCGAAAAAAGTGGTGCCAGGCAACAGAAATTCAGACTATTGATATATAATACTATAAGAGTCACTAATTTTTGTTAAAAGCTGTATTTTTATATTAAAGGGCTAGATTATTCATAATAAGTTATTTTTAATCTATGCTAATGTATAAAACTGAAAAGTTTGTTTGAATGCGTCAATTTCTGGAAATACCAATCCGATTTAAAAAATTCTTTTTGCGTTAGATAGACCGTTCACTGAGGGAGGTTTTAGCTTTATAACATCACACTACAACCAATAGGAACTGAGAAATAACCATAATTTGATTAGACAAGAATTGTCCAACTTGCCTATGTGTAGACGTCAAGATAACTTCATACTCGTGGAAGTAAGTTTACTACAGAAATGCTTTAATAAGTGTGAAATTATTGAATGAAAGCGTTATTTTATAAACAAAATGTGAGAGTAAGGAGGAAAAAAATTGTGAAAACGTAAAACATTGCCGTTTATAAAAATTGATTGTCGTTTTGACCGTGTTCCTTGAAAATGTCTGTAAGACTGAACAACATTTTATATTTTATTATTTTGTATTTTAGGGGTTAATCCAAATTAAACATCGTTGAAACCACAGGTCACAGCTAATTAATAATTATAATTTATTGCGTCATGCAAAACCATTTTAAGCAAGTGATTATTATTATAACTCATTATTAATGCAAATAAATAAACATACAAAAATATCAAGAAACCAATAACAATCTAATTGTCTTATCTTACACTCCATTCCATCGAAAAGGAACGATTAAACGTTTTGAAACTATAAGATGGATAATTATAATTATTATTTATTACCTCACTTTGTGCATTCATTGGGAATCATTAATTTTTTATTTTAAAGATTGTGTATTTTTGACCCTTTAAAATATGGCAATGGTCCATAATTATATAATATAATAATAATTAAAATATTTCTTACTTTCTCCTTTGTTCCCGTGGTAATTTCATATCATTCTGCATACGCACGTTGACTAGATCAGCAGGAGTGCCAACAACCCCACCAGCTGCACCTGCCAAACCAGCAATTACCACTCTATTTCCAAAAGAGACCGTTTCTCCATGAGATGAAAGATGTTCTTTGGCAACCTATAAAACAAAAACACTGTTAGGACTTTTTTGAAACTACAAATCTTAAGGTCAACAATTTTTTCTCTTTTCACTCCAGAAAAACAGAAGGGATAGTTATTATAAAGAAAAATATTGTTTCTGAAAGCATTAACCAAGTAATAAAGCACATTATATTCATCCATAATAGCTGGTACTAGAAAAGTTTAGCTTCAAAATGAGTACCTTTTCCATGTGCTCTGGCATCAGGCGAGAGCGCAGAGCAATGAAAAGGCTCTTTGCTCTTGACAAGTAAGAGGTTCATAGCATTTTTGTTATATTTAGTGCTATTTAATATTCCATAATTGTTATTGATGTTGAAAAAACAAACAAATTTTTATTCAGTCTGATTTTTATTTTTTGAGTGAATTTTTTCAATAAAAACTTAATTATTTTTAATTGAAAGAAGTATCGCCCTGAGAGTGGTCATTATTTTTAATAGAATAAATAAAACTCAAAGAATGATTTTTATTTATAAATCATGTATAATTTTTTTAATTTATTAATCCTTTAATGATGGCGGGTTGGAAGGGAATAGTGGGTCCTTAGGACGGTGACCATGAAGTGACTAGTGGGCTCCTGGAATCCTTTTATTGAAAAACGACTACGGCAATATCGCATAATTGAACGAATGTTTCTAGCATTTAATTTTTTTTTCCGTTAATTTCTAATCCTATTGTTACTCCGACATAAAATGTGAAAAAAAAAGTATACTTTTTATCGATAATATAAATAAATATAAATAAAAGTGAGTTGCCTGGCCTTTGCAGACGATTTAGCCCTCCTGGCAGAATCGGAAGAAGAGGCAATTAGTCAAATAAATACTCTGAAAGAAATAGCAGAAAAAGCAGGCCTACAAATTTTCTAAGAAAAGACGGAATTTATGACAACAGAGAAAAACTATGGCAAAAAAATAATAGAGACGAAATATGGACAAATAAAAGTAACAAACAAATTTAAATATCTAGGAGAGACAAAATGCAATAACGGTTTGGAAAAAGAGAGCATAAAAGAGAAAATCACAAAGTTTGAAAAACTAAGCTTCGCAACAGGCAATATTTACAATAAGAAGACCTGTCTTCTAACTCAAAAATAAGACACTACAACACGGTGATAAAACCAATAATTTTGTACGGGATGGAGACAACATGTCTCCCTAGACTAGAAAAATTACTGAAAATAGAGAGAAGGATCCTGAGGAGAATCTATGGACCCAAGAAAACACAGGAAGGCTACAGTTTAAGACCCAACCAGGAAATCTACAGGGAGACAAAAGACCTGGAAACCGAAATAAGAATCAGAAGACTAAGATTCTACGGACACATGATAAGAATGGACCAAGAGAGACTAAACAAGAAAATCTTTGATAGAATCCGTGAATACAAGAGCGTAGGAGGATATGTAAAGCAAATGAGAGAGGAAACAAAAAAATTGGAAATAACAGACGAAAATTGTCTGGATAGGGAATAATATGGAAAAAAATTAAAAGAAATCAAGCTTCTTGTGGAAAATAAAGAAAAACGGAAGGGTACTGCGTGGTCGAAAGCAAAGGCACGCAGAAACAATGAGAAGATACTGGGAGAAAAGAAAAGCGAAAATGAGAAAGCAAAAGTTATGATATTCGCGTGGTCTTAAAAGGCCGTTTCGTGAAAAAAAAAAAAAATTAATTATTTTAAAGGATTTAATTTTTTTCAAGAGGAAATTCAGGAAATTATTATTTTATAGTATTTAAATTGTTTTGAAAAATATGATGTTACAGTGCATACAAAAATATATAATCTTTTCTTTATTTATTCATGTTTTACGAGTAGCTTGGTGTCCACTCTATCGAGTAGTTTTAAACAAATTTCTTATGTCTAATTTCATTAGTTTTAATTTATATCTATAATAGTATATAGTTTATAGAAGAAATATCGGTGTTATTCATAATAGAATCAAAAATTAATTATTTTTCCCACGGTGTTAATTCGTGAAATTATCAATTTATTCTAACTAAAATTTTGTAAAAATAAAAAAATTAAAGGAAGTCTGTTTCAATAATAATTACAAGAAGTTAAATAGGTAATTAGGAACGCAGAAAAAAAGATTTGGGGCTGATCCCAGGTAATTGGAAATATTTAACAAAAAAAAGGGATAGAAGATGAGGGTCAAGATTAACTGAATTCTTGCGATATTTATTAGCAGGAGTAGGTACTACAAGCTCTCTAGAATGACGTAAGACTATTTCAAGGTCCAACTTGAGTAGCAGTTCATCGTCGTTATTTTAAAAACAGGCAGAAAAGGGCGAACTTTTATAGCAGTATGCCGTCCTAGGAGCCCTTCTAGCGCTCGACTTCTACAGCAGTACACCTTCATTAAAGGGTTAATGAAAAATAATGATTATTTCATGATCTGTTAGAAAAAATAATTATCGATTTCAAAGCATTGAAGCTTACAAGTCGTAGTACTTAGTGACAAATATTAATAATATTTAATTTTAAAAAAGTATAAATTTAATTGCTGAATACCAATATAATTAATAAAAAAAAAATAAGTACACATTACAATAGTAGACAAATTGTGCTCTACAAATTCCTAGTTCTACAGATATGTTATTTAATTTTTTTTTATAATTTTTAATTCTTATTGAATATTTACACAATTTAATAACCTTGAATTTCAATGTATTATACATAGTACAAAATGCTAGCTAACCCTCGTTATTAATATCAAATGATTATTCCAAGGACTACTTTGGTGATTATATTTATTAATAATTACTATCAGTTTTGAGGAATACTTAAATAAAATATATTAACACTCAGGAATAAGTAGTGAAGATATAAAAGTAAATACAATATCATATAAAACAACATAAGGTTACTGAAAGATGGAACTTTTTACCTCATAAATTCCAAATCTTGCAGTGGAATAAGTTAATTGTCGAAGTAAGGATGCGGAAATACCATTGTACAGGGAAAAGAAACCATCATTTTTGACCATATTACCAACTAAACGGAAAACGCTGACTTTTTTTTCTTGCTGTGTCTGTAATTGCACCTGCAAGAAGGAATATGAAATCATAATTATGAATTTTATAAAATAAAGGCAAATACATCAATGACACTTTTGTTGAGTGGATACTTGAATCAAATAATAATAGTTGTTTTGTTTTTTGTATTAGCATAAAGTAGGATTATTCTTGGTTTAATGGTACGGATTAAAACACCAAGTAAAAATCCAAATCTATTATATATAAAATATTGAAAAAAACATTGAAGACATAAAAATAGAAAATAAAAATTCAATTTCAAAATTAAATAAAACTTCACGATACCTCACTAAGTTAAACAATCTTATTAAACAATGAAAAATTTTCAATACCATTTAATTTTTCAATTACACAAAATCCCTATGAGGAATAAGCTTTTTAAAAAGTAACATATAGATGATACATCTACTAACAAAAAGACATAACTTAATTTTTTTTCGAAAATTCTATTATTATTTTTATTCAAAGTTCTAGACAGTCGTAAAAAAAAAAAAGATTAATTTACACTGCAAAACATAAAGGTAATTTATTCTATCACGGGCAAACCTTTTTACAGATTTTTTTTGTGCAAAATTTTAGAATTTGGAGTTATTCCTTTTTGTTGGTAGACGCCTCAAATACAAAGATTTTTAAGAAACAAATTATTATATCATCTTATGTTAATCTTATTCATGAAATAAGTTATTTTGTGATTGACAAAATAAGTATTTCATCAAATCAATTTTTCTGAATTTATAATTTTTACAAGTCCATCTAAATACATTTTAATCTCTATAGAAACCTCATTGTGCTTAAGTTGAGCCAGTTATCCAAGGGCAGATTACCCAGTTCAAAATTATTTTACAAATGAAATTATTAATTTTTTCCATTCCTTTTTTTTTTTTTTTTTTTTTTTTTAATCACGTACCGGCCACTTTAATATTATTATTTTTTCCTTTCCTTTATTATTATTATTATTATTTTTTTTTTTTTTAGCATTACTAGATAACAAATAGTAATTAAGCAGATGCTATTTATGCTAATGTACTTAACATAAAAATGTTTACAAGTATTATTCGCTCCTGTCTTGATAATAAATATATATATATATATATATATATATATATATATATATATATATATATATATATATATATTCATGATAATATATATGAATTTTAAACATTAGTTCATAAATTATTGCATTATTTCAATGAATGTTTAAATATCCAAATAATTACTTCAAGAAATAAATACGTATAGTTTTATGATTGAGATTATTTCATTGGGAATACGAAATAAAATTTTATGAATTACCATTACTTTGAAAATAATTCTTTTATGGAATATTCCTTTAATTTATTTGATATATGCATTATTCAAACAGTGCCCAGTTCCAGTTTATATTAGTGAAATTACTAATTACTCATTGGTGCTTTGACTTAATCAAGATTAAAATAAAATTTTCCAATAAAACATTTGATATAAACTTTTGGAAAAGAGAAAGTTTGTTAAAAAAAAAAAGTCTTAAAGGCACCTGTAAACTCAAACTAGGGGATTCAAATAAATTTTCATTAGGAATTAATATGTTAGCATATCGCTCACAAGCAAGAAGAATACCACAATATGAAAATTATTGCTTTTCCTTTTTTTTTTGCTTGGAAAGATTCGATTTATATTATTAGAGGATACATGCCAGATTTTTAGTTTCAATATTTACCGCAATAAAAAATTATTACTAGTTTAGCTATAATAAGTTATAAGTGAAACATAATGACTTCCATCTTGCAGTGATTAGAGCTTAACTTTATAAAAACTATTTTGATAAAGATAATAATTAATTATTCTTATGCTGGTTAGGTGGCCAAAAAGTATCAAATTTGCTTCTGAATGATTAATTAAAAAACATTATTTATATTAAAAATATTATTTTGTACTTTAAAACAGTCGACAAAATAATTTGAGTTTATTTTTAGTTTCAAATTTAATTTGTTGAGTAATAAATAAGTTTTTTTAAATGTCTGTTATTAGTATAGTCGATAGTCTTTATAAGAGTGTGCACTATTTTTTTTTTTATTCATGATTAACTGATCAAATAAAAAAAATGAAGATTAACTATTTTTTTTTTTAATAAAAAAGGTAAGCAGTATTGAAAAAAGAAAATGCCGGATTTGATTTTTTATCAGAGAGTTGAGGGACAGGGATAAAACTTTAAACACTTGTCCTATAAAATTCCACTTTTTTATTTTATAGCACTCTCCTTCTTAGCGAATCTTATATAGTGATCATTAAAGTAAAAATATATAGTAGCAATTGATTATTAATTAAATAAATTAACATAGGCTTTCTTGAAACCGGTGTAAGAAATATAAGAGAAATAACATACATAAATAAGAGATATATATATACAAACCTTAATTAAATCAAATGGGTGGGTGAAACATGCCGCACCAGCAGATGAAAGTCCTCCGAAGTACCATTTTGGCAACCGTTTGTCCCCCATGATCCCTAAGGAACAAAAATTCAATTAAGAAATACACAAACTAACTAAATGGGGGGGAGGGATGCATTTATCACAAATGAGATACAATAGATGAAATCTTGAGGGGAAGGGGTCAGGTCTAGTGATGACAAAGCACTTCCTCATCTCATGATCAGTTTCAATGACATATCCATGCTTCCCATATACTATTGTTACCTTTGTAAATACTTAAAAGTAAAATTGGGATATATGTGTAAAATTACAACTCCTCCACAACCAAAACATACAATATATACCGATAAGATATGATAAAATTGTAATAATTTAATATTATACTTTACCTGCCAGACCTCACGAAGAATAATAATTATATCCTACATTTCCACCGTCAAACTTCCCAAGGTCTCTTTTTGCGAAACCGCCATATAACCTACATTCGGAAGTTTCGCCGGGAGACGAACCATTCTCTTATCAGAGAGCGTGAGTGATAAGAACGTAAGGACATCTTACCAAACGACTGACCGGTTACTTATAGGATGTGCTATTGTTTTTATGTAATCGGTTACCGGTATTTTTTTTTTTGTCTAATTTTGTTTAGTATTTGTTTAATAGTAACTATGAAATAAAGAAATAATTTAATATGTTTTAATAAATATATTTAGATTCTCATGATTATCGATCATTAATTAAAATCCAAATATTTTCATTATTAAGATCATTTTTCACTTATAAATAGACAATACTACAAAATACTATAAAAAAAAACCTACAAAACTACACTTTCTTAATTTCATCTATTTTGTTATTCTTGTATGCTATTATATTTATGTTGAACTCACATTAAATACTTAAAAACGTTATTAATTCACTTAAAATATATAAAATACTGATAAAGAATTAAAAATACAAATTCTGCAATTCCAAAATTTCTTACATTAGTTCAAACTTTCACTTAAGTTATTTTAAATTAGATAATGGCTGGTTATGTATTCAGTGTTTACTATTTTCATTGTGAATCATGCTTGTAAAGAATTCATTTACATTTTAAAGGAGTGGGACAAATTTCCATTAGTAACAGTAATGTTTATGTGTAACAACGGTTTGCTTACAAACGTGATTTGGTTCCAAAAATGACCATTAAGACCCAACATTTTTGAAGATTCGATTATAATGATAAATTAAAATTTAAGAAGTAATTATTAATGAATGGTTTAAAGCAGTACTTGAAATTAAAAGTTAACTTTTATTCTTCATCAGTTTCGATATGAATGGAATTTTTTTACTCGATTATTTGTTGGAGCGAAAACTTTTTTGCATGGGATTTTTTAATAAAAGTTTTTATAGAAATTTTATTTAAAAATTGTTCTAAATGAACTCATTTCATTTTCATATATATATATATATATAATAAATCTAAAAAATAGTAATGGTACAGGGGCATTTTTAGCTACTCAATTTAATTTTCTATCAATTTGAAACAACCATCATTTCGATTCGAAGTAGTTGATATTTTTTATATTATTATTATTTTTTTATACAGATTTTATTTCAAGTATTGATGAGATCGGTATTTATTACACTAACTCTCTTCCAAATTTATGGTTTCTTTTTATTGAATAGAGTCTTACATTAACTTGAACAATTGCACCGTGTGTTATAATGAAAATAAATTATCTTTTTTGTGGGAATTTGTAATTACTAAACCAAGTACTGATTGAATATGAAAAAAAGAGATACCATCATATTTAGTCCAATTTTCTTCTGTTCTATTGGTCTCTAGCAATTTTCTTTAAATATATCATTGTTTTGTTTTTTAATATATAACAAAACTTTTTTTTAAGAACTTAAATAAATAACAGTTAAACTTTTATAATAAATCTAGAAATTAATTCTTTTGAACTTTTAAAATAAAAATATTTTTTTCAAAAGAGTTCCTTCGAAACTGTTAAAATTAATGTTCCTGGTTTATAGGCAATTCATCTGATAAGACGCCTAAAACTGTCCTGTTCTTACATAAACTGAATAATCAATCAAGACTGATTTAAATTGATTGCAAGCGATTTTGTGCCAAAACAATATTGGAAGGAATCCTAACGTTCTGTTTTAGTCTGGGTTGAGGAAAAAAAAGAACACACAAAAAAAAGAAGAAGAAATTGTATAAATTTAGATAAAGTTGCAATGTCTTTTCAAGACAGAAAGATTTACTATTTAGAAAAAGTATAAACGGCACTGTGAAGGAATTAGTGGCATTGAACTGTCCGTTGGTTAAAATGAATTTACTTTGTACGAGTAAAAACGAAATTCGTTGAAAAAGAGGTATATCGAAGGAGAGATTATTAATAAAATCTGCACATTATTAAAAATATTACTGATATGAAATCAAAATCAATTATCTCGAAATGTTTCGATATAGAAAAAATAAAAAATAGAAATCATTATTTGATGGTTAATGCGTATTCATATTTCAAGAATAATAATTACTGTTATTAACAGCAGCCATTTTTAATAATTTATTTAAAAAATATAAATTAATAAATATAATTGAAATATTATGAATATAAAATAAACCGTTTGTTACAGAGTAAAAGGAAGTAAGTAAATCAATGTTAGCTGTTTAATCGATGTTATTCTTTCAAAAACAATTACCTACGATTTTTTAAAACTATAGAAATAATTAGCATTTTAAGTGATATACAGTAAACCCATCAATAATGATTGGTTTTATCTACTTTGAGTTAAAACGAATTTAAATCTAGAAAATTTAATTAAAATAATTTTACGATATTATTATTAAGATATATTTTACCTGACTTTATTTTTTTTAAAATTATTATAAACGAAGTTATAAAAATAAAAATCGTTAATGAAATAAAAAAATAAGAAACTTTACTTTAAATGTATAGAAGACAATCTTGAGTGGTGCTGTCACTGTCGAATTCAGCGCATCACTGCTTCTAGATTGGAAAGGGACACCTCAAGGACAATTAAAACTCGTTGAGCCAGCAAGTTGAATAACCGGTAACCTGCCGGCATATTTACATACATAATATATATATATATATATATATATACAATATGCACAGATATATACATACTTAATAAGTACATATTCCTATTTATACCATGAGGTTTTATCAAAACAATTAAATTTTTATGGTTACAATTTTCACGGAGAAAGCCCACACGTGAAAATAAATCTGTATACGATATTGTCCAGAGTACTTAATATTCATTCAATAAAATAAATTCACAATACCTTATTTGAAGACAGGTTATTCAAAAAATGTGAATGTTCGGGGCAGAAATAACTGACACATTTGAAAGAGCTGTAAAAAAAAAAAGATGAATGTCTCTAGAAAAATATCTGATGTGGACATCCCATGACTTCCTTGTACGCCTATTAAACTATAAGTCGGTGGCTCAAAAAGTGACCCTAATTTGGTTACTAGTTTCCGAAGATAGCTCTCAAAAACGACACTCGGCGTCGCGACGTCCGTCTTTTGATACACACAGACACAAACACATAAGCTCTTGTTTCTGGAGGTCTCATTCCGTTATTATATGCCGTTTTCTTTCAGTTGGTAACATGTTCCTATGAGATTTCTTCGTGTTCCTTGACAACATTGGAACTGTCTATATCACAAGACAAAGCATTGGAAATCGACGGTTTCAACATTATAAGCGGAAGAACCCGCTTAACTTATATCTTATTATTCTGCTGCAGACTTGTTCAGCTCACAAATGGGGAGGAAAAAAAAGTATTTTGCACTCAATTTTTACATTAAAACAAGTAATCAAATTGTTTAATTAGAGTGGAAAAACAAAATCGCGTTTGTAACCATATGATCACCGAACCATATGATCTCTGTATTAAATGTCAATATACCTTTTGATGTAAGATTATTATGACCTTCAAGTAAAGTACCCCTTTCAGCTCTTCAATTTCAACTAAAATCTATTATATTATTTATATTGATATAAAAGTCTAATTTACCAAATTTGAGATGTTTTACATTATATTTTAATATAATTTTTGATGAAAGTCTAATATGACCTTCAAGTTTATTACTACTTTCGGTAAGCCAATTTTAATAAAATTTATTATGTTATTTATATTAATACGTAAGTCTTATATACCAAATTTGAAAAGTTTTGCATTATATTTTAATATAATTTTTGATGAAAATCAATAATGACCTCCAAGTAAAGTACCACTTTCGGTAATCAAGTGGTGACCAAAAAGGGAGGTTCACAACTAGATTTTTCAACAATCCTAAATACAAAATTTTAACTTTCTATGGCTAACCGTTTTTGAGTTATGCGAGTTACGTACGTACGCACAAACGTCACGACGAAGCTGGCCAAAATGGATTCAGGAATGGTCAAAATGGATATTTCCGTTGAACTCTGAAAACCGAAAATTTTCGCAATTACAATACTTCCTTCACTTCGTACAAGGAAGTAAAAATTAATAATAGAATTATAAAATACAGACAAATGTCGTTTACATGGTAGAGCTTATACTAATACCCGACTGCGGAGCAGCACGCTAAAAAAAAAAAAAAATTAAAAATAAAAGTTGAAATTTATAAATATGTTTTTGAACAAAAATTGGAACTGAAGTGCGAAATCAAAAGCTGAATACATTAGTTTTGAAAATAAAACTAAAACTAAGAGTAAATAGCCTATCAAAATTTTCAAATTATTCTGGAAGAGGGCACCTCCACAATATCTCTCTTCCACAAGGTATTCAATAGGCTCGTTAGCCGGACTCGTACACCTTACCATTACCAGTACCAGCACCCTCCAAATCAAGGGCCCCCTACCAATATTTTACTACCCAAGGGGAACCGCAAGGTCTAGATTCGCCACTGACTTCGGTGGCATCACGATAAACTTTGAACTCCCACTAGAGATTACCTTAAGATGGATGAAATCGACGCAGAAGATGTGTGGTTTGACCTTCGCTTGGTGTTTTGTGGGAAATATTCTCTGACAGATCTCTGTACGGTCAACTGATTAACCCCATGCGATTTTTTTTTCCTATGAATTTCTCAAGGACAAAGTTTTTAAACACCGACCTCGCTCTCTGGATGATTTTAAGAAGAGGATCAGGTTAGAAATCAACTCCATTTAATGTGAAATGATTAGAAGGAGGATGAAAAATCAAGTCCGAGAACGTCAACTGGCGGATTTGTTGTATTGCTTGTTAATTGCAGACAATGCCGCTCCCTCAACTCGCTTCTATCTCCAAAAATCAATTAATGCTTTATGGGTAAAAACTAAGTGTAAATAATTTTTATATTTTTGTGTTCTTAATTCAGTTGTTTTTAATACAAATTTATATGAATTGAAAAATATAATTACACTTAAATTTTACCGCTGCCCGAAAGTTGCCGCCCCAGATGCAAAGTGTCTGTGCTTAAATCCGCTACGTCTTACAACCAATGGACGTTCTTGTGTTCAGTAATTGGTACTGTTTGTTCACCAACGGTTGTGCAAAGAAGGGATGCGGCCTAATTGCCGCTCTACCGGCAGGTTTTCTCCCAGTTAAGGATAACCACTTTATAAAGAACTCAAGGAAGATCTCCTGGCATAAAGGTCGATTTACTGCTGACATTACGGAGTAAATGATTATCTGCCACAGCCGTACTCGAACCCGGACCCGGTAGTTAAGAATTGAGATTCCCAAAAGGCACTTCTCTAACACCAATTTAATTCACATACAAATTTTCAACCCTATTTCTCAATTTGAAGGGTCTGTAGAGGTGCGAAAAAATCATTAAACATGCCAAAATGCATCTATACATATCAAACATCTCTGAAACCCCCAAAGTTCTAGGAGTTACGAAACGGATTTAAAATGGACACCAATCTCTCAGCGATGGCCTTCGATACTTTGCAAAAGTCTATTATTTTCGGGAAAAATACGAATAAATAACCGGACATAAGTACAGCTGATAATATAATCTCAAATAATTGTAAGTATGCATTATAAATGGATAAAATTATAGACGCAACTATTCTGCTTCAGTTTGGTACCTGTTGATTCTAAAACAGCTGTAGAACACATTGATATTCCAGATACAGGTGATTTGAATAAAACTACTCAACGATCATATTCTTACGCCCAAAATAGAAACTGGATTGATACGAAATATTTCCGTATTAACTTACGGATTACTAACCTGTACGGTGCAACAATAATATCGAAGTAATGTTAACAATAAATAAAACTCTTAATTTTGTGAATAATTATTATGTCTGTAATAATTTTCCAGATATGTTATTGTATTGCAGAGACTACGATCCAAAATTAATATTATACCGAATCCTCCAACTTGAAAAAAACTCTGGTGCGGTGCGCGCATCACACAACTTTCCCTTACCGTCCTATAATAATTATCCTATAATAATTATCCTTTTAATACAATTTTAAAGAGTTCACATAAACACTGTTTTTAATAAACTCAGCAGCATACACGTCTTCTCCCACTTAAGGACAATAAAAACAATTTTAAACAATTTTAGTACAACAATCCTGTACACTACCTATATATTTTAACTTTGTCAAGTTGCTAATATATTTTAAAAGTTTCTGGTTTAGTTTCCATGGAAACATTACATTTATAGTAGAAATTATTAAGTTAATTTCCACTTTTGTATTCTTAAATTACTTTATTATAGAGCGTATTGTTTACAACAGATTGGCGGATTGGTTGGAGGAGGTTCGGTCGCATCCGTCTCCTTTCGGATGCGCTTGGTTATCCATCTAGGGTCTTATGCTCCTTATAAAATACACTGTATCTTTGCTAATACTGGTCCGATTTTGATGATTCTTTTATTATTTTTTAAATAATTTAATTACTTTTCATACAATTCTACACATAATTTACATTAGAATGCATACTTTTTAAGCTATACTCAAATAAAATATTCTTTTCATCATAACTTTTTTCCCTGCAATTCCTCGGTGATTTACTACATTAATGGAAAGTTAAAGGCCTTTATGAAGAATAATTTGGCCAAATTTAATCAAAATCGTTAGAGCCGTTTTCGAGAAAATTGTAAAATAGTGTAAAATCGATTATATAAAGTGGAACTTCCGGTAAGTAGATTTTGACGAAAAGGTTGCTGTAACATCACAGCCATATACCTACTTTAAATATGAAATTTGAGTGTCGTACGAGTTTTTGAGCTAGGCTGTTCACATACACACAGACACGCAGACACACACACAGACACACAGACCATTTTGCGAGGCTTGGTCATTTGGACTCAGTGGACATTAAAACGTGTATTTCCGTTGAAAACAAGAATTCGAAATTTTTCACGATCGCAATACTTCCCCTTACTATATACTTCGTATATAGGTAAGGGAAAGTAAAAAATATTACGAATGGAATGAAAAGGTTAGTCAATAAATTTTATAATATTATCTACTAAAATTGGAATATCATTAAATGTTAAATTGATTTATTATTGAACTTAAAAGATTTATGTTTTACTAAACGACGAACAGCCAGATGCCTTGAGTATACAGAACTAATTTCAGTAAACAAAAACTAAAAATATAAAACGTTATAAAATATTTAAAAAAACAAAACAAAAAAAAGCAATCAAAAGTCAAACTAAATCAATTATGAAGGAGAAGAATGCTTCAAAATTACGTCTTTGATTTGATTTTATTATTTATACCAGCGACTTTCATGTAATCTAAGTTTCCAAGGGAGAAAATTGAGGGCTTTTAACAGTCCTATAATTCTCTGAGACTCCTTAATTACTGAACAGGTGAAATTGTCTTAAAATCAAAATCTATAACTGTTCTGAAATAAAACGCATCCACCAACCTTAGTTTGGGCACACAGAATCATTCAACAATGATGAAGATAATCGTAAAATCAATCAGCTGACATCCGCATGATGGTATAGAAGGATCAATCTAATTAGGGCTTGATAAATTGTTTGCCACTTCTATAAATTTGTTTTATTGAAAACTAGTTTATAGTCGAATTTTATACATTACTGGGAAAACCCTGACCCTTAAACCGTTTACCTAAAACATCCTTTCTATTTCTCGTTCATTGTTATTACAATGCGAGAAGAAACCAGTACAAACTTTTCTGTTTGATATAATCCATTTAAACCTTGGTGAGTACCAACATGTATTTGATTTCTTGTCTTAATTAAATTCATAATTCATAAATGTTTTACAATACTGATTTAAATTACTTCTAATTTAATATGTATAATAATACCAACTATATTTTGAATGTCTTATTTTTGAATTTTTTGTGTGTTTTTAGAACTGAGGATGAATGTATAACATTCGAAACTAGTTTTCAATAAAACAAATTTATAGAAATAATTTATCAATCCCTAATTAGTAAAATCAATCGTAAAATTTTAACATTTGGAATTAGTCAAACTGATAGCCAGAATATTGACGGCAACAAATTAAAAATCGATTCATCATTGTTTAAAGACATCGAATTATCAAAGATCGATGTTAACGATATATCTACGTAAAGCATATGGACTTCACTGATAATAATGAGCGTGGATAGTAATCTCCAAGGAGAGTCTATGCCCCTTAGTACCGCTCAAGCCCCCCAGAAAAAGATATTCTAAAGGTCCCTTTACATATTTGTAAAGCTTAGGCAAATCAAATGTATAAAGGGGATAGTTTTTCTTTTGGAAGAGAGGGATTGATCCTTCGATGGATCTACTCGGCCCTCTCCCTACCTCCCCTTCCCCCTCCCCGAAAATTTGGTTAGCTACACCAATGCTGATACATCGTTATTAAAACATCGATGTCAGTTTAATATTTCTAATGGATGAGAAAAGAAACCAGAATTGGTTGACGCTCATCGAATAAAGACAATGCTATACAGAGCTTGGGTCTTTTTATATATCTCTGTCAGTTACTTTTAGAAATATCAGTGAATTAAATGAAGTAAAATAAGAGTACATATGATTTTACAATATTTATTTATTCTAATATCCAGAAATTAATAATATCTGATAAAATTACTTCAAACATGACGACCCAGAGAACATATTCTTTCTTGATAAATTAATCCTTTTTCTTGTGAAAACCGAATTTTTGTTTTCAGCACTTTCAAAACACTCGTGTAAATGAAATGAAGCCATAATGAATGAGAAATATACCAAGGTTAATTTGATCACATGTACAATAACATAAATATTGTCATCTGTTATTTTAAATTCACTAATATTACTAAAAATAACTGGCGGGGATATATCAGAAAACACTACAGATTATTACAAAATGGTATATTATTTCCAAACAGTAATATTTCAAAAATATCTGGTCTGTCTATTTACAGGACTTTTTGTATTGATTTGGTTTACAGTTCAGATAATTAGATCATCTTTCAAATCAGCATTTGGAGTGTTTCGGGAAAGGAACATGTGCAGAATACTTTATTAAAGATTTCTACCAAGTTCAGCAAAGAAATAAAGCAGTAGGCACCTAAGGAGCAGAAATTTGAAGCTTGTCCCAAGATGATCGCCGTGAGAGTGCCGAACTGGAAGTGTTAAGAAGAAATTGTGTCAATGCAAGTAGGCTGAGAGGGTTAGGACATGTTATCAGAGGGTCATATGGTAAAGACGAACATTTTTAGCGGTTCGATTTTTTTTTTTTTATTCGATACTTGGATTCTACATATCTTGAAACGTAAAACCTCAAATTTTGAGGAGGATTACAAAATTGAAAATAATAAACCAAAAGCATTTATATAGATTTTTTGTTGCACGTGCATCTCCCGTTATAACATTGTCCATCGCGAAAGTCTCGTAGAGCAACGCTGTCCGATCGGTTATTGAAGTTAATTCCACGGTATAAGTGTGGACCTCAACAACTTAAGGCGCGATCTAGCGAGACTTTCGAGAAGTGCTGGTAAGCTGGCAGGAGTTGAACCTTCTTCTTCCACTGCTGACTGTGTTTTTAACGGGCAGGAACGACTGTGGTTTTATCACCACATCAAAAATGTTTCAGCAAAACAAAAACAGTATAAAGTATTCACAATTTTATATGTTACACTGTGAAATGTGATATTTCATGTGTCTCTCTACTCGCTAATATAGTCCGTTCCGGTTCCGAATAACTAGCCAGGATCTATCGAAGCCTATATCAATGCTAAAACCGACTATTTTTGAAATAAGGGTCTGTCTTAGGACTTCTATCTTCGCCAAATCTAGTATCACATTTAGAACATTACAATGTATGTAGTAGTTTTAAATTCCATCTCCCCCTTTTAACCATCCCACCCTTCCTCACGCGGTTCCTAATAGGCTTTCGGGGCAAACTAGTTTCAACGAGTATGAACTTGGAGATTGTCAAAACAGTGGCTCTCGTATTTTTTTTAATGTCTTGTTATGCTGATTCCAAAACACCTTACATTTCTCCTCTATCTTCTTAAATGACCGAGATATCGGCTTCTACTTAGTTCTGCCATAAATACCGTTACAAAAGTTGAACTTTGTTTACATCCTTGGGTATTATTTAGATAATCCTTACCTCTATCAGGTTATTTTCTTTACATGTCAGGATAATAATCCCAATTAGTTTGTATTTTTCTTTCGCTCAGTTAACACGGAGTGGGGTGATAAAGAAAACCGAATAGCTGTGATCGCCTTACACAAAGTTGGAAAATGTAGGTCAGAGATTTTCAACACTTTGAAACCTTTGGGTATCAGCCGTATGTTCGTGTACCGCATTATAAATAGATATAATGATACCCTATCTGTATGTGACAGACCTCGACCGGGCCGTCCCCGCACTGTGAGAACGGCAAATGCAGTGAGAGCAGTGGCTGCTCGAATCAGAAGAAATCCCATTCGAAAACAACAAATCATGCCTCGGGAAATGGGAATCTCTATCAGATCAATATCTCGCATAATAAAAAGTGACCTTAAGATGGGTGCATTTCGAAGAATGACAGGACAAACTGAAAAGTGAAACTGAAAACTGAAAAGAATGACAGGCTAACCACCTCCCTAAGTGGTTAGATGCAAAGTGCTCCTTGGCCGATGGTCTTCATCGAAAGATTTTGTTTAGCGATGAGAAAATTTTTACAATTGAAGAAAAATTTAATCGCCAAAATGATCGTGTGTACGCACACAGCTCTAAAGAAGCCCAGGAAGTCATTGGAAGAGTGGAAAGAGATCATAACCCTTCCTCAGTGATGGTTTGGTGGGGAGTTTGCTTTGATGGCACCACAAAGCTTCATTTTTGTGAAAAAGGAGTTAAAACAGTAGTTAAAATCTATCAGGACGATATTTTGGAACCTGATGTCAAGCCTCTAAATGGTATTCTGTTTGTTGGAAATCATTGGGTTTTTCAGCGGGATTCTGCTCCAGCTCACAAGGCCAGGTCAACTCAGCAGTGGCTGCAAAAGAACATTCCAGAGTTCATCTCTGCCTCGGATTGGCCCTCAGGAAGCCGTGATCTCAACCCACTTGATTACCAGCTTTGGTCCAAACTGGAGAGGATGGTATGCCACAGAGCACACCCTAACTTGGAAAGCCTCAAACAATCTCTGGTCCGAGCAGTTGTGCGCTTTCCTCAAGAAGTGCTGCGTGCTGCTAATGATGACTGGCCACGGAGATTAAATGCCTGTGTCAAGGCAAAAGGGGAACATTTTGAGTAATTTATTTTTTGTTTTACTCTCTATAGATATATATTTTATTTTCTAATAAAGTTTTTGAAAAAAATAATTTTTCTGTTGAAATCTGTATATATTTCCTTGTAACAATATTTATGACAGGACTAGGTAATATCTCTAATCGGTCGCCATTTTGAAACAAACAGACGGATGGTAATGCCGAGTTCCGAGGATCATTCTGGAATGAGATGTGACCTTGATGCCGAATCTCAAGACAATCGGTCCAGTAGTCTCGGAGAAAAGCCGCGGCCGGCGGATGGCGGATGGTGGATGGCGGACGGACGAATTTTTTTACTCGATATTTGGATTCTACATATCTTGAAACGTAAAACCTCAAATTTTGAGGGGGGAAGGATTAAATTTTTTTTCCTTGGTCGATTACAAAGTCTATTATTGAAAATAATAAACCAAAAAGACCCCAGAGCTTTGATGGTTCTTTGAAACCACACTAGATATCGGACTGCCGTTGGACTGTGAACGGTGGTGTAGGATTACAGAGAACATGAAGGATATTCTGTAGGCTTCTCCGATCGTCCTACAAGCAAGGGTTGTCGTCCTACAAACTGCACTTGTTTACTTCTATGCCATTATTACGTCATTAATTATTGTCAATATTTGTTTAGTATTAGTCAACAACTGTCAGGTTGGGGGTTTTCTCCCTAGATTAACTGTTAAAATTCGTTTAATTTTAATTATTAAAATTCGTTTAAAACCCCGAAATTCGTTTAAATTCGTTGCCCTCGATTTCTACGAGGGCATCAAGCTCACATACGTTCCTCTGGAACGTATTGGTCCAGCGTTTTAAAGCCCTACCTGTTTAAATAACACCCCAGCGGTTTAAAACTTAACGTTTTTGAGATAACGCGCGATATAGTGCCATACTGGCTCTATGCCATCTTGCGTACGGGCCGTTGTCATGGCAATTTTATAACTGTAAACGTTGTTTTGTTAGAGGAGATTATATATTCTTTCTAAATATATAAAGGCACTGTTACATATGAATACTACACATTGAAAATGGTATAGCTGAGTATTATTTCTTAACTGTTAAACTGAAGGGATATTTTCCAGTGGGGCAAGCTAATTATTAATTAAGTATTAACTTTTTCTTAAGTATTAACTTTGTTACTTCAACAAAGTCATTATAAACGATGTAGCTTCACTAAATGTGAGTGTAAAATAAACTATCTTGGTTATATTGTATTGTGTATACGAATAAACATGTTTCCCAAATATCACTTACACTTTTAATATACCTGTTAGGAATTAAAAGAAGGATTGATATCTAATGCGAGAGTTCTCTTTCGGGTATACTACTATAATTATAAACAAATAATTAGAATGATAAGAAAAAAATGGTTTGAAAACATGCCATTTTTTTTTAAATTACTTTATTTTACACGTATTTCCGAAACATGCAGTGTAATAAGCTGATGAAAATATGTTCTCATGTAAGTAATTTTTATAATCCTACCAATCAATTTCATTTATCATTTTCAAATCACTGTAATTTATTCAGTTAGTAAACATTTTTTTCGTCCAAACTTTCTTTTTATTTTTTTAATAATAATAACGCCATGGCATGACAAATTGCCGATATTTCATTATTTTTTAAAACATTGATAAACGACGAGTACAGGTTAGCATAGCTGATCGGATCCATTGTAGGACCGTTAGTGAGCGAATGAATACAACTCTAGTTCTACAACGTAGTCCTACTAAGTTGGACCGTGAATGGGTAACTTTAGTGCTTGCTAAAAATTATTGATTGTTTCAGGTATAGCAAGCACAGCTGTCGACCGCGCTCAAGAGTTGATGAAACCCCGACAGTTCATGACTTATGTGATCCGCCCTTCCCATGTAATGCTCCTATCCAGCGGAATTCGGATCGATAATAGAAGTACTGTTACCTCACTACTGGTGTTCGAAAGAAAGCGTATAGTGACAGGACTGTCTTGGAATATTTTTTACATATTATTATTGCCAAATTGTACCTGGGATAATTGACAGCGAATGATAATTTCATTACGTGTCCATGCTCATTTCTTCTGCAATAACCTATAGGGTAGACAAAATTCACTGTCATTTCTTCATTGTGTACATATCTAATAACTTTCTTCAAATAAAAAGATTCACGAATATGCATTGAATTGTAATTATTGAATTGTTTTCACAGACAAACTATCGTTTCAAAGAAAGCTAATATTTACACTAACCTTGGAAAAACAAATACATCTGCAAAAATATGGTTTCACTTAATGTTTATAAATTTTATAAGTTTTCATTTAGTTTCCATGGAAACATTGATTTCCATTAAATAATATAAAAGTAGAAATTAAGTTTATGTTTTTTTCATCACTTTATATTATCTTGTATGACTTAATATATTAGATATTAATTATTGTAAAATCTTTAGCTTTAATTATCAAATTCTGTCTTAGTTTTTACTTATCCATTTTTTTACTTTCCCTTACCTATATACGAAGTATATAGTAAGGGGAAGTATTGCGATCGTGAAAATTTTTGAATTTGAGTTTTCAACGGAAATACACGTTTTAAGGTCCTCTGAGTCCAAATGACCAAGTCTCGCAAAATGGTCTGTGTGTCTGTGTGTGTGTCTGTGTATCTGTTTGTATGTGTGTGTGTCTGTGTGTCTGTGTGTATGTGATCAGTCCTAGCTCAAAAACGGAAAGCTGTACGATACTGAAATTCCATATTTAAGGTTAGCACATGCATGTGATGTTACAGCAGCATTTTCGTCAAAATCGACTAACCGGAAGTGCCACTTTATATAATCGATTTTTAACATTTTTACAATTTTCTCGAAAACGGCTCTAACGATTTTGATTAAACTTGCCTAAATTATTCTTCATAAAGACCTTTAACTTTTCATATATATGGTACATCACCGAGGAATTGCAGGGAAAAAAGTTATGATGAAAAGAATATTTTATTTACGCATAACTTCAAAAGCGTGCAATTTATGGCAAATCATCTATGCACTTGTATGAAAGATAATTAAATTATCTAAAAAACAATAAAAGAATCATGAAAATCGGACCAGTATTAGCAAAGATACAGCACATCGGACTAACCGGAAATAGCTATTATATCATGGATTTTACACTTTTTTACAATTTTCTCGAAAACGGCTGAATGATGAAACTTGGCTAAATTATTCTTCATGAAGGCCTTTAACTTTTCATTTATGTAGTAAATCACCGAGGAATTGCAGGGAAAAAAGTTTTGATGAAAAGAATACTTTATTTGCCCATAGCTTAAAAAGTATACATTTTACGGTAAATTATGTGTAGTATTGTATGAAAGGTAATTAAATTATCTAAAAAAAAATAAAAGAATCATGAAAATCGGACTAGTATTAGCAAAGATACAGCGCATCGGACTAACCGGAAATAGCAATTATATCATGGATTTTACACTTTTTTACAATTTTCTCGAAAACGGCTCTAACGATTTTGATGAAACTTGGCTAAATTATTCTTCATGAAGGCCTTTAACTTTTCATTCATGTAGTAAATCACCGAGGAATTGCAGGGAAAAAAGTTTTGATGAAAAGAATATTTTATTTACGCATAACTTCAAAAGCGTGCAATTTACGGTAAATCATCTATGTACTTGTATGAAAGATAATTAAACTATCTAAAAAACAATAAAAGAATCATCAAAATCGGACCAGTATTAGCAAAGATACAGCGCATCAGACAAACCGGAAATAGCTATTATATCATGGATTTTACAATTTTTTACATTTTTCTCGAAAACGACTCTCTTGATGTGAACTCTTTAAAATTGTATTAAAAAGATAATTATTATAGGACGGTAAGGGAAAGTTGTGTGATGATTTTTGTGACCAGATTTTTTTATTACTACTGTTAGTCAAAGTCACCCTGTAATAACACCATCTGAGACTACTACATCTGGGGACTGATTATCACCATGGTTACGTTAGGATTAATCCTCTTTTGATACTGTCTGTGTTGTGTGTGCTTGTCCAATTATATACATTTGTTTATATTTGTTTAATTGACTGTTTAAGCATGTGTAGTAGTTTGTAGTTGTAAAATAAAAAAAATTGTAAAACCGCCTGTTTATTTTAATTTTAGTGAATTGGTTGCGCAACGGAGTAGTAAGCTGTATTTACATTTTCTTTATATGTTTTCATTGGCATGAAAATAGTTATTTTTCATTGCCCATTCAGGAGAATGTTTAATTTGATTTTTCTTTTAATTTATGTTTATAATTTGCATGATGTTTTTATTTAAAGATTTCAAATATATTGATTTTTCCTTATGTAATAAGCTTATTTAATGAACCTAACCCTAACCACCCTTACACTACTAACAATGATAGACTGTTAATTATTTCAAATAAATAAAATTAATGGTAATTTAGTGGACAGCATTATGAAAACTCGGCAATTAACTCCTGTCGGACTATTTCAAAAAGAATAAGATAACTAGCTGATAGTGAAGACTATCTAATTGCACAATAACATAACGAGTTTGATCAAAATCGTAAAAGCCTTTATCGATAAAATTAGAGTAAAAACGATTTTATAGATAGTGGCACTTCCTGTAAGTGGATTTTGGCGAAAAAGTTGCTGTAACATACCAGGCATAATAAGAAATTTCTATTTCGTAAAAAATTTTGTTTTTGAGCTATGCTCACCAAATACACATAGATTATTTTGCGAGACTTGGCTATTTGGTCTCAGCAGAACTTAAAACGTGCATTTTTGCTGAAAAGTAGAATTCGAAATTTTTTACTATCGTAATACTTTCCCTTATATTATATGCTTCATATATTGGTAAGTGAACATAAAATATTGCTTGTTACAATCGATATCAGTATCGAAAATCTAAACTATCGATATATATATAACGTAAGTACTCTTGCGGTGATATAACGTAATTGTAACTATACTTCTGAGTCATAATTAAACAAATGGGAAATATTATCAACAGTATGTGTTATATTGTATAAACAGCAATCTAGAAACTAATACTAACCTTTCTTAACAAATTAATTAGGAACGTTTTATATTTAAACTATAAATATCAACTTATTGGTTCATCATGCATCATATATATATGGGATCAGATCAAGACTTAACAAAATCAAAGGTAATCAGGAACCCAACTGAGAGACTGATTGCACTGCTATTTGGAATCAATGAGTAATAACTTTCGCTAATCTTGACCTGATTCCATATAATGGATACCTTGAGTATCTTACCGTGATGTGAAAGGAGGAAAACTTATCCCCCGTGTAAAAATAATTAATTTATTTAACTAGAGTAATCAATCTCCAATGGCTTTCAATGCCAGTGACGCGATTGATTGAGAAGCGCTGGGATATCCTGGAGTCATGCTTTTCCATCCATAAGTGGGAGAATAAGCCTGTCTCGGGGCCCCCAGGTCTATTGTATATAGTATATATAAGTATATCTGCGTTTAAGATGTTATGTTTATTTTATTTTATATAAGTTTATATATTAAGTTTATTTTTTATTTTGCTTTACTATTTCTTTTTTTTTTTTAATCTTCTGTAAATGTGGTGTGAATGAAATCTGTGATCACTGTTACCATTGTAAGGACATATAGCAGATATAGCAAGGGCTGAGACAGAATACAATATTACTCAATTAAAAAAATAAAATATTAATAACAAATTGCAGTAATAAAACCTTACTCGATAAAATATTTTTATAATTTCAATACCGGATTGTTTTGTTAAAAAAACAAAATAATAAATTTTATTATTAAGTGTTCCGTTAACGTAATGAATCCGAGTAATATGTGGCTAGAGCAAGAATCGACATTTTAATTGATTTTGATGATAAAGTTTTTTTTTGTGTTAATTTTTTCTTTATTTGTTTATTAACTTGACATTATTTTAGTTTTATATTATATTTGCAACTACGTTGCACCGCATCTAGAAACGTTTATGCTGATAACGTGTCTTGAATTTGTATTTCAGTCTGGGTAAACCAGCAGGTCTATTGGCCATTGCATTTTTAACCTCTGTCCAGGTAGACCGGGTAACATGGAGGAGGAAAGAGATAGAACTAATGGATTGGGGTGATTTTGAGTTGAAGAGTGAAATGTGGTTTATTTTTCGTGAATGTAAGATTTTATTGTAGGAATGCCCATGCTATTGTGTATAGTGTGATTCGAAATAAATCATGGGGCATTAACAATTTTTCTATTTGTTGTTTGTCTTGTATGTTTTAGTGTTTTGCTGAACCCCAAAGTTATGATCCGTACGTCCAAACAGGTCTTAGTACTGAAGTGTAGATTAGTCGTTTGGTAAGAATCTCTAGTCCAGAAGATGTGTTCCATGTGAATCTTTTGTTTAAGTATATTCCAAGATACCGTACATTTTTCATAGGTAATGGAGTTATTGTTATTCAGCTGGGCATGAAGCTTTCCGTAGAGACAAGCTAACGTGGATAGATTTGGTGGAGTTGATATTAATTTTCCATATGTGGGACCATTTTTCTAGATCAAATAAACTGTTTTTGAAGACATCAGATGCTTTGAAAGGATTTATGTTGGAAGTAAGAATGGCAGTTACATCAGCGAAGATATAGATGGTGCAAGGATGCTCGGGGATGCTAGAGGTGTAAAGGAAGCAGAGGAGAAAGGGCTTAATACGCTACCTTGTGGAACCGGAAGAATCGACGAAAAACAGAAGAATCTGTCAAGGAAGAAATATTGAAGAATTAAAAAGTAAATAGAAGGTAAGAGCGGGATTATTATCTGTAATACACTATTAATCCAGACACTATCAAATGTTTTTTCAATGTCAAGGAAAATCGCAGAGCCATATTTAGTTTTCATTAAAAAAACAAAAAAAAACACAGAAAAAAACAAACATTTAGTATAAATAATTAAATAAATACCTAAAATATTAAAACAATTGTGTGATTATGAAATGACCTCCCATCGAGATTAGCAATTTAATAATAGCCCTTTCGAGAATATAAGAACGTTAAACCCTACAAAAAATATTGTCATTCTTATCAAAAAAAGAAGAACGTAAAAAAACTCTAATTTTCTTACAAGTTTCTGTAACTTTTATTAATAAAATAAATCCCTTCATTTAAATTTCTATTATATAGAATTGAGATCCGGCCATTTATATCCTTTAAATTAATAAATTATATATATGTGTGTATGAAGTTAAATGTTTGTAACACCTCTTGTAAATATGATGATGGATAAAGCAAAAATTGTACTATGTACTATTGATTTCAAGATCCCATTAAAAAGTATTTTATCGGCGACCTTAAAAACTATTTAATGAGTTCATTAATGGAGAAAAAGAGGAAAACGTTATTAGAAAAGAGGAACTATAACGAATTGATATTTTAGAAATTACATTGAAACCTTTTCAGCCATCTTAATCATCTGCTATGATCATTAACCTTGAAGCAGTTTGTAAAATAATAATTGAAAAGCTGTGATTTGCGGCTTATGGACCCATAATGACTTGCTTTCATAGATATAAATAGGATAAATAAAAAAAAAAAAAAATGTAGAAGTAATATGAGCCAAAATAAAACGAAGTAAAAATGAATATGAAGTAAAAATTATTTGCTGTTTTACTTTATATTCATTTTGCTTATATAACAATTGTAGTTTTTATTTTAATGTATTCTATTATATCTTTCATACCTCATTTTTAATTTCTTACTATCAAGGTAGACGGTTAATTAAACAAAACAATTCTGAAATTACATATGAAATGAAACTCTGAATAAAGTAATTTTACCAACGCACTAACAATAAAAATACAAAACATCCTTAAAATAAAAATTTTCCAAAAGACCATGAAGGGCACTACACGCTATGTCTTCCATTGCTTTATTCCCTGGCTCATGATATTTTTATTATATTTTGTAATTTTTTTTGTTAATGCTGTGGCAAAATAATTTTCTTCTTTTAAATATGTTATTAATTAATTTTAATTTATCTATGTTTATTTTATTTTTAGTTTAGGCTAGAGATAGTTTCATCTCATATTTAATTTCAGAATTGTTATGGTTTGTTAACAGATATTTTTTGTTCAACAAACGATAAAGTATCGTTTTATTTCATAAGGAAGCTTTATTTCCGTGTTATTTTATTAACTAGAAACAAAGTTAATTTAATAAATTTTATTATCAAAATACTTTTTAGTCGTGGAAATCTAATATTTCACCACACTTTTTGGCAAAACAGGAGCCAATTCTAGACCAACCCCAAAAGAAACCTCAACTTCATTTAAACCAAATAAAAAGATAAGTTTTCTTGAAAGTGAGATATCTGTTAGTCCAGCAGGATACTGTGAAAAACATTCACAAGTAAAGGGCGATTTTAAAATTAAATTTAAAGTTTCGCTATTGATCTTCCCGAAAACCCTCGTAGAATGGATTTAGTTAAGTCAAACTATTATCATTAAAGGGGATTTTGTCTACTTTACGATGATTTAATTGGAACTTAACTACCTTGAATATCTTTTGAGCTTCCTATTCAACAAAAAACATGAAACCCAAAGTAACAGACAACTTAAATCCGTTTCTCTGTGGGAAATCGGACCATAGTTCATATGAACTTTTTACTTCCTTGTACGTAGTAAAGGATGTATCTAGTTGCGAAAATTTTCGGTTTTCGGATTTCAACGGAAATATCCATTTTATTTGACTAGTTTCGTCGTGACGTCTGTACGTTAGCGGCAGAAGATAAAATTTTGTATTTAGTATTGTTGTAAAATCTAGTTGTGAACCTTCCTTTTTGGTTACTACATAATCACCAGAAGTGGTACTTTACTTGAGGTCATAATTGATTTCCATTCAAAATCGTATTAAAATATAACGTAAAACTTCTCAAATTTGGTATTTATGATTTATATAATGATTTTAATAACATACTCGATTTTGGTCTAAATGGGAAATAAAATTTGTCACAATAAATTTGTTAATAATAAATAAAAATGCTCATAATATATTTTCATCAAAATTATATTAAAATATGATGCAAATTTGTTAATTGAACCTTGTATATCAATATAAATAATATACTAGATTTTGGTTAAAATTGGTGAGCCGGAAGGGGTATTTTACTTGAAGATCAAAATAAACTCATATTAACATTAAGTACAGAGATCATATGGCTAGATAATAAAGATTACAAATGCGATTTTTTTTTTCACTCCAATTAAACAATTTTATTACTTGTTTTAAATGTTAAAATTGAGTGTAAAACACTTGTTTTCCTCCCCATTTGTGAGATGAACAAGTCTGTAGCAGGAGAATAAGATATAAGTTGAGTAGGTTCTTCGGCTTAAAATGTCGAAACCTTCGATTTCCAATGCTATATCGAATGACATAGACATAGTTCTTATATTGTCACGGAACAGGAAGAAATCTCTTGGGAATGTGTTACCTACTTAATGAAAGCGACATATAATAACGGAATGAGACCTCCAGATACAAGTGCCTGTGTGCGTTTCAATAGATGGATATCGCGACGCCGTGTGTCGTTTTTGAAACACTGCAATCCAAATTCAGGATCACTTTTTGAGCCACCGATTTATAGTTTAATAGGCGTACAAGGAAGTCATATGTTGTCACCATCAGATATTTTGTTTCTATTGCGGTGAAAAATCAACCCCTGAAGTTGCCTGGTTCTTATGCTGTACATCCCGTATATGCTTTTGTTTTTTTTCTCTCCATCTGTCCTGATGATACCAGATTTAGCGAAATATCGGATAGGTTAGATATTTGTTTTTCCGTTAATTTAGAGACTCTAAGCGTCGTATGTAGAACTTTTCCTTTATGTCTTAACACTAATTTCATGTTTTTTTTTTTTTTGAGTTTTTGCTCTTCTATATTAGTTACTGCCATAAAGTTTCTAGATTAATTTCTTTTTCTTTATTTTATTTTTTTTTAAATGAATACTTAACTTTCTTAAAATAATCAGCTATTGTTTTAGGGAATCAGCTGTTCTTTAATGTTACGTCAGCTGTTCCAAATCGACCGTTTTTGCAACTGTCATCAGACATAGGTACTGTCAGTGGGTGTAGACAAGGCTACTGCTGCACTTACACATTGCCTCACTGGCATGACAGTACTGCTACGACGGAAAACTGTTACCGTGTAAATAGGTCTAAAATTTCGCAAATGACAAGCAGTAAAGACCTTGAACTGGACCATCAGCTCAACAAGTGCCCTCGATACAATGCACTGGGTTATACCAAATCAAGGACGACCTTACGATTCATAGCGCCAGAGAATGATAGTAATTGTGGACGAAGATAACATTTTAATATTTATTATTTGATATAATTATTTCTTAGTGATAACGATTTTAAAATACGAGGGTCGTGATTCGTCCAAGGACGTTTCGTTCAGAGAAGTAAAAAATACAAAACATGATATTTATTTATAAATTCTACTTCGTTTCAGTAAAAATCATGAACAGATTGCAGCAAACAATAGTTGCAAAGACATAATGATATAAATAAATAAATTGTTATATAATAATGTTGATATTTAAGCATTTTTTCCCCTTAACTTATGATTTTCTTTACAAACTGATGTTATCAATTAATAATTTCACACTTATTTAAGAATTTGATTCTTGAACTTTGAACTTTGAGTATGAAATTGTTATGACAACGATTATAGACACCAACCAACGTACTCACAGCTTTTATTATATAGATTCTCAAACTCGTTCCAATTAGCAAAATGTATGATTTTCTCATATCGTCATAATATTAATAGGTTCTATGTGTACGCAAGAAAATGCATGAAAGTATTTTCAAGTTTTTATAAAATTCCATCGAAGAAAGCCTGTGAGAGTGGGCATTACATAAGTTATATAATACTCACTAAATTTAAATTACTGTATCAGGGGCCTACTTCAACTGAAAAGGATCCGTTGGTGGTTTGTTTATCTCTTAAGTGTGTATGGTGATCGGAAATCCACAATTGAGATCTTAATTTAAACAGTAACAATTTTAATTATTCCAATGAACACAGTTATTTAACGCCACCACATAAATTCAAAGTTTTGGAATTACCGTATTTAAAATAAAGAAATGTAATTTAAATTTTATTTTTAAACACCGCTATACTATACTATTTCAAATTATTACAAAAAATAAAGCACAATGTTAGTAAAACTTAGGATGGTTGCATGTTTTGGAAAATTGTGTATTAGAAATAATTAATTTATTGTACAGCAAAAATTAGTAATGATACTGACATATTATATATATGGATAATTACATTACGTAATTTAATATTTATTTCTGAATTTTAAGAAAAAATATTAATTATTATATATTCTTACCTTAAAAACTGGAAATAAAAACTATAATTTTCGGTGTGACTTAATATAGGTACCACTAGCACTCTAATGAATGTGATTTTTTAAACAAGACGAAGTTATATACTGATTTAAAACTAAATAATAATAATAATAATAGTTATTTATATAAAATAATATAACAAAAACAACAGATTCGCTTTAGTATAGAAGCGAATGGGTTGGCACCGTAGAACCGACTACTGGACTCGAACCTTCGCCGCGTTTCGACCCTGACCCACACACACAGTCTCATTTCCAATATTGGAGGGCATTCCTTCAACTAATATTAGATTCCTTTTTTTAAAATTAAATATTTTTTTCGAAACCGTTTCATTCCAAAGATACTTGAAATAGCTTTTCAATTATTTATAATAGGAAATTATTGAAATTTCTTTCGTACGGAATGAACCAACTGGCACTGGTATTGTCCTTCGAATAAAGTTCCTTTCTCAAAACCCCAAATAGATCAAGATATTAAGTCATTTATTCATGTGTTTAATTTGATTTAAATTAGAATAAAATTAATATAATTAAAATTAATGTAATTAAAATTAAAGTAACAGTAAATTAAATTGATAAAAAAAAATGTGAATTTCGTTCATTTATATGCTACTTAATAATAATTATAACATAGTTATATAATATAACAAAACATATAATGTCATATAAACATTATATGTTATGTTTATATTCGTGTATATTTATATCACTTATTATTGTTTTAAATTAGTATCCTTATTTTTTTATTGTAATCTAAAGATTACAATAAAAAATAAGGATACTAATAAATAAATAATAAATTTACTTGCATATTCTTTTATTATTTTGTAAATAGTAACCTTATGTTTTATTGTAATATTTAGTAACCTTATCATTTATTAAGATTCATATTCTTTTAATATATTATCAATTAATAATATATTATCAATGAATTATCAATAATAATAATAAATATGATTTTCATACCCATTAACATAAAATTTATATTGCTAGCAGCTAATTTTGATCCCGCTATAAAAAACCACAGTTTTAACAATCTCCAAGTTTAGAAAATAAATAGAAAATTTATACATATATTGTAACGTTCTAAAAATAATACTAGCTTTGGCGAGGATAGAGGTCCTTATTTCCAAAATAGTCCGTTTTAACATATTTATATGCATGTGAAAGAAACTTAAAATAAACGGAGGATAAGAAAAAAAAATGATCCAATTTTCATGCTTGAACTCCAACTCCTCCGAAAAAAAATTTAAATCCCCCAGAAAATAATTCTGCAGATATATATATATATATATATATATATATATATATATATATATATATATATATATATATATATATATATATGCGCTGTTGATAAACAATAGCACCACAGGTGACTGACTGCATTTGGATTGATGATAAGTATTCTGAACACGTCCCTCTTCTACTACTGCCTTCTACGATCTTTCAACAGTAACGGAAGAGCTCAGTTATATTTCAAGGACTAAATTAGTCTAATTTGTCCATTCTGGGGGAGAGACAATCAATATTAAATTAGCCCAAGACATGAAAAACAATTTGCATATGACATAATTTTGAAGTAGCATAAAATGGGGGCCTCTACATAGAAAAATTCAACTACTTATATAAAATAGTATCTATTTTTTTTTTCATGCTCCAATATCAAAGAAATCTATAAAAATACTTTCTTTTTTTTCTCGAATGGCATTGACATTTGAAATATAAGATTAATTATGTCCGCTTTGAGATATGATACGTCTTCCGTTCCTTATCTCTGTAGATAAATATTTATAGACGAGTATTTAAAAAACGATTAAAATAATAAAAATGTCTAGAGTTTCATACATTAAAATATATACTTTAACTGCTGCTTTATCAATTTTTATTTGTACCGAATATCCCTAGGCCACATCTTTATCAAAATCCTATCGAAAAACAGAGGTTTTAAGTTAAGAAATAATAGTGATGATTTGAATATTGATGTGAGATGTGCTATATCTTCTTTTTTAAAAGTTTACATAAGCAGTGGCGTACTTAGGAAGGGATATATCCTTCTTCTTCCTCTAACTCCTTTCTGCCGTGAAGCGTGGAGTTAGTCTCAGTCCATCTAGCCCACTGGCCCCTAATATTCTCTCTTTAGTTTTGTTCAAGCTCTTGACCAAACTTCTCCCAAATCTTCGTCTTAGCTAATTTGATTATTCTCTTAGTCTCATTTCGGTTCCTGACATATTCATCCCAGTGAATAGGTAATTTAGTTCTATTATAAATTTTCCAGGACTCCTTCTTGATCTTGATACTTCTTTTGACATTATCGTTCCACCATTTTGTTTTCTTGGTATGGGGCCTTATTTTTTGTTGTCCACATACTTCACTTGCTTTATGGAGTATTCTGTTCTTAATTCCATTACAGATATATCCTACAAGAAATAAAAAAAAAAAAGTTTCATACCCACCAATATAAGTTTTGTATTTTTAATAATAATTTTTGATCCAATTTTCTTTCTTGTCCTTAAAACGCACGCCCAATTTGGTGATTATAGACACTAAGATTACTTGTCTTCTTATTGAATCTCACCCTCCCCCGAAAAAAAATTTAAATCCGTCCCCCCAAAAAAACAATAATTTTAAACATTATAAAGAATAAAAAATAATCATTTTATTGCATTTCCAGGAATGGTGTGAAGAGAAACTAATTAACTAACACTATGGCGCTAAAAATGACGATTCTAGGCTCTTAATATATTACATTAACACATTTTGGTTTATTATTTTGAAAAATGAACCTTTATAATCGACAAAGAAAAAAAGGAAATTAAACCCCTCCTAATATTTAAGGTTTTACGTTTAAAAATACATAAAATAAAAAAAAAAAGGAATAAAATAAATCTCTCTCATAACGGATTTTTTTTCAAAAACTACTTGGCCAATTTTTTTTTTAGATTTTTTTAAAATCTAGCCACATAAGCTCATAACTTCACCAGTGTAAGTGTTTTGGAATTTTAATACCAAAGACAACAAAAAACAACCCGTATAATTTTTAAAAAGTGTTGTGGAATCATATCAAAGCTTAAAAGAAAATACTTTCAATCCTAATAATATTTATTAGGACATTCATTTTTACGGAATGCTTTTTTGATATATATATATATATATATATATATATATATATATATATATATATATATATATATATATATATATATTTATACATATATATAAAAATATAAAGCAAAGCTTCTCAACCTTAGTATATAAGACTTGTATATCAATATAAATAACATACTAGATTTTGGTTAAAATTGGTTTGCCGGAAGTGGTACTTTACTTGAAGATCATAATAAACTTTCATCAAAAATTATATTAATGTTTAATGCACAGCGTTGCCCATGAAAAGAGTGGCGAGTTAAATACTCTCCCAAAATTCAATTTTTTTTTTCTTTTTTATGATTATCTTTTAAAAGATAATGTAACAGAAGACCGAATTATTGTTTTAATCATTTCTAATCATCATTCATTATCACACTGTAAATTTTATACAAATAATTTACACAACTTAAAAAAAAAAAAATTAAGTTTAACTTTGATTTTATTTTCAACACACTATTAAAATATAGGACATTTCATAATACCTATTGCTATATGAATAAATTGGAAAGCAAATAAAAGTATTATAGATTTACCGAGGAAACTCAAATGAATGAAAAGAAAGGAAAAAAAACTATGCTTGTTTTTTTTTTACAAAAAAGTTCTTTTTTTATTGTAAAGCTAATACTATTATAAATCTGATTTTTATAACATATACAACAATAGGTTAACAGAGAGAAATGTGTTTTTTTTTTTTTTAATTAAGTCATATTTCTTTAATATTTTTCATGTTTAGACATGAATTCTGAAAGCATTTCCTAAAAGGACTGAAATTTCCTAAAAGGGGCTAACAGAACGTTTAACGAAACAACCGGTGATCAACAAAAATTTTAACTGTAAATATTCCAAGGCCAAAGGGGTGAAAATTGTCGGTAATCGACTGCATTGTTTAGAATTCGCCTCATTTCATTTAGATTTTTTTTGTGAACAGGATCAAAATTTGTCAAAACGGCAATAAAAATTCACGTTTTTACACGTTTTCTGTAATCTCCGATTTAATTAACAAATAACGCTTTCACACAATAATTTCACTCTTGTTAAAATGTTTTCGTAGTGAACTTGGTTTCACATGTTTGAAGTTGTAATGGCAACGATTACAAAATTACTTATTTAAAAAAAATAGTTTTTCTCTATTTCAAGAACAATTACATAAAGCATTTCGAAAAATTTAATTCATATAAAAAAAACGAACACAAACTTACGCAGGCTGAATTTTTATATATAAAGATTAATTTGTAAATCTTATGTAATTAAATTGTTTGTAAGGTATGTAATTATATCATATCCAAAACATTTCTAAGTGACCTTAGATTTTCTTTAGCATCCTGACTCCTATGTGTAGTTAACCAGAGAAATATTGACTATGTTACGCACGGAGAATATTAAACTGGTTGTTCAGTTCGGCAGGAGTTAAGAGGTCATTAATATTCCAACAGGGACGCGGACACAATATAGCTCATAGTAGTTCACAATACTATGACAAATAGCCTACACTTCTGCAGCCGTTTGGCTGTCAACAATATTGGACGTGTTCACAGAACCTCCTCAACGAGATAACTTATTAGGAGTTTAAGTGAAATGCTTTTTATGATTTACGAGAGAGGGTAATTAGGATTCTTTATTTGGCACATACAAAACAATCTAATAGGGATGTGAATATTGAAAAAAATATCGATATATGTCGTACCGATAGTTTTTGAATATATGGAAATAGTAGTTTTATAATATATCAAAAAAAAAAATCTATATTTCGATATATCGGGCCGCGATATTTTTAATATGTTTAAAGGGACTCATACATATCGATATTACTGTGCCGATATGATTAAGATATTGTTTTTATAATATCGATATTTCTGTGCCGAAATAATTAAGATATTGTTTTTATAACATCGATATTTCTGTTTCAATACAATTATGATATTGTTTTTATAATATCGATATTTTTGGGAGGATTATAGCCACTATAAATTGCAACACGAACAAACCACACTGCTAATTTTTTTTTATGGTTCTTTGTTTGTTGGATCCCATCATTTTTTTATCCCCTTCGTATCATATTTTGTTATGCTGTGAACTTGTGTATATTCAATAAAGTGATTATGTGTTTTGCAATGAAAAGTGGGACAGATGGAAATTTTTATTTTTTATTACGAATCAGATATTGCAAAATGGAACTCGTAATAGTACTTCTACATCTGGCGCCAATCGTAAAATCTCACAGAAAACGTTTGTTTCAATTTTGCTCTTTTTAAATAAAGTGATTTCTTTTTTGTTGATGCTTAGTGCATGAACAGAGTCGTTTTTTGCACACAGCTAATTGAAATAGTAACGAGGGATGTAATCGTGCCAAATAAGAACTTGAAAAGTTAGAAAAATTAGGTTATCTTAAACGGTTAAGTTTACACAGCTTAAAAAATACATATTTTAAAATGTAAAAAAAATCATAAATATCCGATGTGGACAACACGTGACTTCATTGTATACCTATTAAACTATAAATCGGTGACTCAAACAGTGATCCTGAATTTGGTTACTAGTTTCCGAAGATTACAGTATATCAAAAACGACACTCGGCGTCGCGATATCCGTCCATACACACACACACACGAGCTCTTGTTTCTGGAGATCTCATTCTATTATATGTTTTTTTTTTCAGTAGGTAACAAGTTCCCTAGAGATTTCTTCGTGTTCCGTGACAACATTAGAACCAGGAATTTCATACAAGGAAGTAAAAAATTAGGGTATTGCAGCGCCATTTAATGCCTAACCCAAATCGACTGTGCAAAAATGTGAATAATTAATAAACATCAAAGTTTTAAGTCCAAAAGACACAAGATTGCTAAATCGGGGGAAACTTTGTGAAACAGTTTTCGGTGTGGGAGGACCAGTATGTGGAACAGCCCCACATCTTGTAGGACATCTGTTCACATTAGTGTGCAGTGATCTTCCTTCTACGGGTATGAAAACGATGATGGACACCTATCTACGTATACAAGCTTTTTGTTATACAGATTATACAATCATTATTAAGCAATTTGTAAAAAAAAAAAGAAAGTGTACTCTTTGATGAAAAACAATGAACTATAACAAAGCAGTAGTAATTTTTGTTTTCGCAATTCTTTAATCCAAATATTAATATTATAGACGAAAATAAAACACATAAAATATTGAGTGAGAAGGGGCCCACTGTGTTATTTTGCTCAGGGCCCGGGCCATTTTTCCGCACTGCCTTCACCTTATTTCGGTTTAAATGCTGATAAATTTGATTTTAGTTGACTTACGCTGCAATCATATTCGCAACGTTAAATATATCTCGTACAATATTCGATTGAATGTTTATAAAAGTTATAGATAGATAGTACTTTATCACTATAGAGAGTACATTGTATTGTATGTGTTACTTTTATCGTTTATCCTTAAATCATCCTTAAGCTTATGTAACGTATTTATTATTTGATTACGAGTTGTTTTATAATTACATTTTACCAAGGTTAAGTAGAATCGTAAAGCTAACAATAAAAACCGATGCCAACCAACCTTGACAGTGCCAACTCGAGGTTTCAAATTATGTCAGTGATATTCACCTCGAATTTGAGAAGAACCTGTATTAATCATTTCTCAAGCTAAATGATACTTACTAATAGGAAATGACTGTTACAATATAACCAGTTAAAAATAAGGAACTCGTTTCTAAAAGACACGTGCTGGCTAAATAGATATATCTCTATTCAATGTTTCATTCATGGAGTTTTTAAATATTAATGGAATGAGGAATGATTTGATGGAATTTTGTTAGTAAATATTTTGCTATAAACATGTTTACCATTTGCAAAAACTATTGTATCTATGATGGTTAAAATGGCCACAATGACTTTCACCTTTATAAATTATTATTATCAGTTGCTCAGAAAAGGTCTTGAAAGCGGAGGATTTGCTGCCTCTTATATAGCGCATAATAATAATAACAATAGTGCATTTGTTCGTTAATATACAAAATACTAACATTAATGACTAGCTAAACTTACTTGGAATTGTGGAGTTAGAATATGAAAGTATCCAAATAATCAGTATCCAATAAGTATCCAAAAAATAAAAAATCGTCCAGCAAGGATACTAAGATCTGAGAAGTCTAATTTTGGTTTATTATTTTTTAAAATAACCAAGAAAAATTTAAACGCCCCTAAAAAAATGAAATTTTACGTTTCAAAACACAAAGAGAGTTAATAATCATATAAATTTTTAAATAAATCGGCCCGCTCTTCTTATATTTTGCTCTTCGCCGTTCATGGCTTATCTCAGAGACAACTAGGACAGTCTTTTTGAGATTTTGTACCAATGCTACAGGCCAGCCGAGAATGATCCTTGGAACTCAACATTACCATTCACTATTTCCAAAATGGCGGTGGATTTAAGGCTTCATATGCCCTATTATGCTCGATTATTATTCATATCCCGGCCATTTATGAAGATAGAGGAAAAATATTATGTGGTTTAGAATCCTTATACCAAAGCCTTAAAACAAAATAATAATTCAATGGATATATAACTATTTGGAAATAATGAACCATAGTGTCACAAGTTCAATTTTATTTTTTTTTACATCCTTGTACGCAGTAAAGGAAATATTGTAAGCGCGAAAATTTTTGGTCTTCAGATTTCAAAGAAAATATACATTTTGACCATTCCTGAATCCATTTTGAACAGTTTCGTCGTGACGTCTGTACGTTCGTTTGTACGCATCTCGCATAACTCAAAAACGGTTAGCCGCAGAAAGTTGAAATTTTGAATCTAGTTGTGCACCTCCTTTTTTGGTCACTCCATATTTAACGTGGTATTTTTTGGTATTTGGTATATTGTAATAAGTGGAATTTTTCGGCCACAATAGATTTTCATAAAAAAATATAATAAAATGTAATGCAAAACATCTCAAATTTCAAATAAAAATAAATTTTCATATTAATAAAAATAACGTAATAGAGTTTGATAAAAATTGGGCTGCCGGAAGTGGTATTTTACTTATAGGTAATCATAGACTTTTATCAAAAATTATAATAAAATACAATAAATTTTTTGAAATTTCAAACATAAGACTTGAATATTAATAAAAATAACACAATATATTTTGTTTGAAATTGGCAAACGAAGTGGTATTTTACTTGAAGGCCATAAAAGACTTTTATCAAAAATTATATTAAAATATAATGAAAAACTTCTCAACCTTAGTATATAAGACATGAATATTAATAAAAATAACACAGTTGATTTTGTTTGAAATCGGCAAACAGGAAGTGATATTTTACTTGAAGGTCATAAAAGACTTTTATCAAAAATTATATTAAAATATAACGAAAAACTTTTCAACCTTAGTATATAAGATTTGTATATCAATATAAATAACATACTAGATTTTGGTTAAAATTGGGTTGCCGGAAATGGTACTTTACTTGAAGGTCATACTACACTTTCATCAAAAATTATATTAAATATAATGAAAAACATCTCAAATTTGGTACATAGGACTTTATTATAAATATAAATAATATACTAGATTTTGGTTAAAATTGGATTGCCGGAAATGGTACTTTACTTGAAAGTCATGATATACTTTCAACACAAATTATATTAAAATATAATGAAAACCATCTCAAATTTGGTATTCAAGACTTCTATGCCAAGATAAATAACACAATATATTGTTGTTAAAATTCGATAACCGGAGGTGGTACTTTATCCGTAAATTTTTTGCTATTACCTCTCGTCTTCTCAGGAGGGAGAAAATAGGAATCGTGCTAAAAGCCACAAGTCGAGATTTTCGAAAATGATTATGTTTAAGGTCCGTACTAACCGTTTTAAACATTTTATAATGACGTGTGTGTTTGTGTTTTGTTTCGAGATCTTATTTAATTTACACCTGATTACAACAACTTATTTTAAAGAATTTCGAAATCCTTTCCAATTGCTAAGTACCTCTTCTTCTAAACTACTGAATATTTTCTTTATAACACGATAAATTAGAACAAATACCTAAAAGTTTGTGAAGATAAAACATTGCTAAGAATATTTGAGCCGACGAAGAAGAGTGAGCTAATTAGGCATAATTGCGTGACTTGCACTCAGTAAACCCTCGTTTACACGGTGAAAGTTTTCAGTCATGGTAGTATTTATTGTCAAGACAGTGAGACAGTGTGGCAGTGTTCTTGTCTAAACGCTGAGTTAACTTTTTCAACTACACTTGAATTTTTTTTTTTTTATCAATTTGATTTTGTTAATTTTTCTTATACCTGTAATACTACATTATTTACTCATAATGATAATTATATCACTTTTTGGGATATGTTTGGGATGATTGAATAACCTTATAATCAGAATATGTTGCCAAAATACAAATCCAGATTCAAATCATAAGATTCTAATAATATTCAGCATTTAGATATTCCAATATTAGGATTTGAGATATCGTTAAATCCTTCAATCCCGATAATATTAAGCCCCGATTAATGTTGTAGATTTTTCGTATTGACAATTGTTAAAAAAGTAAATGAAGAAGTTTACTAAATTTAACAAAAAATCGAAAGGAAAATCGTATCTATAAACTAGGTTGTTACAAAAATGCGTGTGCATTAGTATAGCTTTATTTCAGATTACATATATTAAACATTATTGAATACTATTCTTTAAGGAAAAGTCTATTGTTTTCAACTACTTTCACCCATCTTTCTGTCAGTGATTGGATTTGATGCCGGTACCACTCCTTTGGTTTTGAGGCAAAGAACTCTTCACATCCAATTTTTACGTCCTCGTAATTATCAAAGATCCAACCTTTAAAAAATGAGCCTATGATCTAAACAAACCATAATCTGATGGTATAATATCTGGCCTATAAGCAGAATGAGGCAAAACGTTTACTCCTTGCAGTTCCGATAATTTTTCCTTGGCCAAACGAGAACGATGTGCAGTGACATTGTCGTGTTGCAAAATGGCTTCGTGCTTGTTGACCAAAGCGGTGTACTTTGCTCTCAAAACTGCATAAACTCTGTCTAGATGTTCACAGTAAAGATTTGAGTCCCTACTACGGCTGATTAATCACGAATAGTTGCATGTGGGTTGCCTGGTTCACACATTCGAGAAGAACGTCATTATCAACAACCGATGGGCGACCTGATATGGGTTGTGCGGCAGTATTTCATTGGATAATTGACTCTCCTTCTATGGCACAAATTTCTTCGGTAAATAAAATAAATCGGTAAATAACACAATAAAATATGAATATTACAAATTGAAAATGGTATAGCTGAGTCTTATTTCTTGGCTATTAAACTGAAGTGATGTTTTCCAGGGACAAGCTAATTACTTAAGTAAACTGTTATTTCAACATAGTCATTATAAACTAGGCAGCTTCACCAAATGTGTGTTTTATAAAAACTTTCTTGGTAATATTTTTATGCGCATACACACAAATTTCCCTAATATCGTTCATACTTCAAATGAGTTCGGGGGAAGAAGGATGGATATCTAATGTGATAGTTCACGCACGGGTATACCAGTTGTTAATAAAACGAGAATATGAAAATCATAAAAGATAATAAAAGTTTTGTTAAACGAAAATGTTTAAAGAGAATACTGTAATTGTAAACCAAGCTTAAGAATTGCCTAACTAACATGATTACAATTGTATAATTTGAAGACTGACATTCATGAAGTTATGCAATGTCCATATCAGGCACTACTTCATGGCGGACACCAGGCGGTATTGAGGTAATGGGTTATCTATAAATGATCGCGTGTGAAGATTTATGCTCACGTGACCAGACAGAAGTAATAACTGTCCAAGCCTATCTTATCTAAAGATCAGTTCTAAAAAAAATCTGATGCATTGCGCGCATCACACAATTTTCACTTACCTTGACTAGAAATCAATTTCTGCTCACGTGGGGCTAGTGAAATTTTAAAAGTTTCCATTCAGATCCCATGAAAATTCTATTTAGTTTCCATGGCAACATTTAGTTTTCATTAAATAATATAAAAATAAATAAATATAAATATAAAAGAAGAGCCAATTCTATGCTAGAAAAATAAATTATGGTTAGTGAAAGGATTGGGATAAAAATTAACTTGAACAAAACTAATGTAATGAAAATTAATTGTCTGTTGGAGAAACTTATTTGGGGGTGCGGTCAATGAATAAACACACAAATTAGAAAACATTTATTATATGGTGTGCCGACGTTTAGGTCTAAGTTTTAGGCCATCGTTAGGGCTAAGAAAGCACAAGATAACAACAGTGGCAGGCACCAGAATTAGTAAAAAAATAAAATAACGAACAGTAAGATCAGATAGTATGACGAAAAAAAAAATATAAAAAAAAATATGCTCATCATAATGTGAATAATAAGAAATAAATCTTCTTAAGGAACTTCTTCCTTAATTTATAACGATATGGAAATGTGAGATAACTTAGAAACTTTATCAATGAAGTTTATATAAAAAAGTTAATTTGCAATATCTTGCAACCCTACTCGTCCTAAGGGAATAAAGAAACAAACAAGAAATAAAGAAACATATGTTAAAAATAAACATATATAAAATATTATGAAAATATAGAAATAGAGATAAGGAATGTTATAAAAGATATAATAAAATATATGAAAACTACTAATTATAATAACCTACTAGAATGAAGATTTATTTCTTATTATTTACATTATGATGTGCATATTTTTTTTATATATTTTTTTTCCGTCATACTATCTGATCTTACTGTTCGTTATTTTATTTTTTTACTAATTCTGGTGGCTGCCACTGTTGTTATCTTGTGTTTTCTGAGTCCTAACGATGGACTTCACGTTAGGCCCCTTGCAAGTACATCCTGTCCCATTCATCTCCTTGCATCTGTGCATGTAAATATACAGAAAGTAAATTAATGTTATTAATAAAGAAGAATCTCCTTTTTCGTTTAGGTGTGGAAGGCACCCGACTATAACACCAAGTTTCATGAGCATCAACCTCTATAGCAACCCTCCAATACGCTTATGTAGATATGAAAGTACATTCATTACCTTAGGACGAGTAGGGTTGCAAGAGATTGCAAATTAACTTTTTTATATAAACTTCATTGATAAAGTTTCTAAGTTATCTCACATTTCCATATCGTCATAAATTAAATAATTAATTAGGTTGAAACTTATTAAATATTTAAAACTTATTAATGTGATTTCAGTTTAAGAAAGAATATTTAAAAAGTAAAATTAATGTCATTTATTTGAGATGTAACCGATTCTGTTAAAGTCGAAAAGATAAAATATTATAAAGAGGATTTTGATAAAAAATTCCTTCTTTTTCTTGGAAGAGGCTTATGATTGAATTTCTGAGGTACCTTGGAGGCCCTCTTCAAAGTGTCCTTCGTTCAGACAAAAAATAAATTTATTTCATTTATTCCTCAGTGAAGACGACGGAATTTAATCATAGAAAGTCGCATTTCTTCTGTAAATTAGATAATGATTAATTGTCAATCTAGCTCAGGAATGAATAAAAAATATTTAAATGATGCTTATCGAATATTTTAATTAAAATTCATTTGAGTTATTGAATATTTAAATAATAAAAAAAAAAAAAATGTTTACAAATATACCTTCCTTCCGAACATAATATATGAAAGTGAACCGTTATCCCTTAGTTCAAACCATGAGAACCATTTTCCACCAATAAAGATGTAGTATCGAAGGAATGTGGAAGGAAAACGAGGAGAGGTCCGGTAGAAATGACACAATATGTTCGATGAAGTGGATGAAGTAAGAGATGATAAACTTGGCATGATATAAATAAAAAAAAGTATTTTATAATTTGAAGCAACAAAATAGAAAGAAGTATTTTGTATATGGAGAGGTAAAATATAAAAAAATATTTTTTGTTTCGGATCTTCGAATTGAAATAAAATAAATTTAAAAAAATAAAATTTGCATTTAAATAAAATATATATCGAGAAGTATAATTATATATAAATTTATAATTTTATAGTAACATAAAATAATCTGATTAATTCTGAAAAAGAAATGTATATAGTAGTGATATAAAACAAAATAAAAGTGAAAGTTTGCTTTCTGACATGCTCCATTTCTTAGTTTAAAAAAATTTTTATTTACATTCAACATTATTACTAATATTAAATAATCTGCAAGGTAGCTGATATTAAATATCTCATTAAATATTAAATATATCAAATCGTCAAAGAAAAAAAGCCTATCGATTTGAATTATAAAACGTTGAATTTGTTGTGAAAAGTTTGTAACCTTCGCCAAAAAATTCAATATTATTTTATATTATAAAAGAACTACTACTTTACGGAAGTTTTCATTGCTAAATTAAATAGTTTTGTTATTTTTGTGGGCAAAACAGACGAAATAATGTTTTTTTTGGAAAAAACGGACCTTAGAGAAGTACTGCTAATTATTTTAAATTAGAAAAATAGCATAGTTAAGGTAAAATAATTTTGTTTTTAAAATATTATATTAAATTACATTAATAATTGAAAAATGTGCATATTGTTGATATTGTATTGTTGAATTTTAGAAGAAAAGAAAATCCAGAAGATGGAAGAGAATTTCGAAACGTTGGTCGTGTGTGGTTAAAAAAAGTATAAATGTAGAAAAATAATAAATATAATTTAAGGGAAGTGAGTTTGCTCACAAAAATTATTTAATTAAATATTATTTTGTATTTTATTATTTCAAATTTTCAAGATACTTCTGTATTTAAAATAATTGTATAGCAAAATACTTTGGAGTAGTTTGTAATTGAACTACTTTTTCTCCAAAATACTTGATAGTAATTTGTATTTGAAATACTTATTTATAAAATATTTTGAGTCACAAATTTTGCCTCATATTCCTGGTTATCCTGTATGATAAACTTGAATTTTAAAAAGACTTTGTCTTAGGAGATCGCTTAACCACTACTATGATTAGGAAATATATATTTAAAAAAAATAGATTAAACTTAATCATACATATCTAGATTTGAAAATTTGTCTAGAAAGAACTTACGTGAAGCGCTTTACTTTACTTTCCTTACAGTCGGGTCAAATTTTCGATTTTTAGTTTTCATCCGATCTATGCGTTTCAAAGCACTCCAAGGAAGAAAAACGCAATTTTAGCAATTGGTATGTGTGTATGTCTGTGCCACGATTATCTTGAACAAATGGACCTAGTGTTAGGTTTTTTTTGTCTTGTAGGGTTTTGTCCATCAATGTCTGTACCAAATCGAGCACCCTGTGCGCAATATCGGCTGCGCAATAATCGAAAAACCAGTTTTTGTACAAACTGTAGCACCGAAACGGCTCTAATGATTTTGATGAAACGTGCCTAAAATCTTCTAACGAAAGCTCTTGAAATTATAGTATATAATACATTCCGAGAAAAAGCAGTAAAAAAGATATGAGCAAAATAAAATTGTATTTTCTCATCGCTCAAAAAATATTCATTTTATGGTAATTTGTGCAATAGTTACTTGAAAGATAAATAAATTACCAACAAAACAAAAAAAAAAACAAAAAAAAAAAAAATGAAATCGGTTATTAACAAAGATACAGCGTACTGAGCTTTTTATATTACTTTTCTTATCATATAGGTAAGGAAGGTATTGTAATCGAGTAAAATTTTCGATTTGTAGTTTTCAACGGATCAATGCGTTTCAGAACCCTCTGAGTCCAAAAAACGCGTTTTCAGCTGTTGGTGTGTATTATCTGTTGTCTTAAAATGTCTTACACTCGGAAGGTGAAAACAAAAAAAAAAGTCTCGAAGACTGTTTTCTATTATATATATATTTTATTGATATAATAATTAAATTTTGATTAATTAATTTGAATTTTAAAACTTGAACAAAGTATTTAATGTTTCTGGGAAGAGGGGAGGATTGCAGAGGAGAACGTGGTACATAGGTGCCCCCCTCCTCCCTCTCCCTTAAATCTCTGTATCGGCCACTATAGTTTTATCTCGATAATCTCTTGAACGGGTGAACCGATTCTGATGCTATTTTTTTTCCTGTAGCGGTATATAGATATAGCGTATTCAACTTTGTAGACATGCTACATAAGGGATTCTAAGCACGTTCCTGTGGAAACTAGTTCACCTTATTTCAGTTTTTTGATAATTCGAAAACTATACATTTACCGGAATATTCTAAATGCGCATTTGAAAGATAATTTGATTTTCTACGAAGCGAAATATAAAAATAAAAATATTTAATCGGATTACAATAAGCAAAGATATAGCGAATATTTTTTGCATTTGACTTTAACCCAAATCGGAAAGGAAAGTGTTCTGAGTGGAATCACAAGATATTATATTTTGAAAATTTTCGTCGAAAACAAAAAGAAACTTTAATTAAAGCAGGAACAATTTCAAAGCCTTGAATAAACCACACATGACTTTCAACTGCCAGTGTTTTCAATAGTTTCGTGAGTTCCACTCAGATTCGGTCTCATTAATAGGAATAGTAATTATTTATTATTGATAATGAATGATGCAGCGTCCCGCTTCTTTTCCTCATAAGAGAGAAAACATCAAGTAAATTGCTTTTACACAAATGGCTGAAGTCCACAGTTTGTAATTAAATGTCATTTCTGCACCTGTCACTTGCAGCTACTGAGTTCTAATTTAAAAATCTGAACATGATAAGTAATTACAAAAGTATAGTTAGATGTTCATTACTTGTTTAATTTTTTATTTACATTATTTAAAATTAATTAGTTTGAAGCTGCTTTAATTAGAAAAAATAATTAATGATAGAATAAACTCTAACGTTACTGTTATGGTTGAGGATGTGACGGCCGAGCGGATTGGGACGGTGGTCCCTGAGTACCGGTTCGGAACGTTGTGGGTTCGATTCCCACCTTGGTCAGTTAGTATTTATTTCGTAGCGTTCCTTGGAAACGAATCTTGACAATCTGACTGGTTGATACACAGCGGTATGGTAGCCATCAAGAGTTGGCAAAAAAGAATAAATTGCCGGACTAGTTCTCCTCGCCAATACCAGTACCAGCACTGTTAGGGTTTTATTTGAAGATTCCAAAACAAGCCTTATGTCTCTCAAACAGCTGTAAATCTGGGGCTACTCCTGAGGACAAGGTAAGGAAGGAAGATAGGGGTTGATTAGGAAACTGAGTTCTAATTTAAAAATCTGAACATGATAAGTGATTACAAAAGTATAGTTAGATGTTCATTACTTGTTTAGTTTTTGATTTACATTATTTAGAATTAATTAGTTGAAGCTGCTTTAATTAGAAAAATTAATTAATGATAGAATAAACTCTAACGTTACTGCTTTGGTTGAGGATGTGACGGCCGAGCGGATTGGGACGATGGTCCCTGAGTACCGGTCGGAACGTTGTGGGTTCGATTCCCACCTTGGTCAGTTAGTATTTATTTCGTAGCGTTGCTTGGAAACGAATCTTGACAATCTGAATGGTTGATACACAGCGGTATGGTAGCCATCAGGAGTTGGCAAAAAAGAACAAATTGCCGGACTAGTTCTCCTCACCAATACCAGTACTGTTAGGATTTTATTTGAAGATTCCAAAACCAAGCCTTATGTCTCTCAAACAGCTGTAAATTTGGGGCTACTCCTGAGGACAAGGTAAGGAAGGAAGATAGGGGTTGATTAGGAATGGTAACTGCTTGAGTCCGATCGGAAAGGAAAGATTTGAACCATTGGATAGAGCTGTTGGAAAAGGATAGTGATTTTAATTTGGCAAAAAGGTAGAATGGTCCAGGGAATCAAAAGCTTTAGAAAAGTCAAGGAGTATTAATACAGTTAATTTTTATCGGTCCATAGCGGTATGTATGTCAGTGGTGATATAGTGTGTGCATATAAATCTGAATCAGTACGAATTGAAATAAATAAATCGTTTAATACATTATAATGTCCAATGCCCTACCATTCAGGTATAGATAAAATGAGACCTTAATTCGCGAATTACTCCTGTCATAGAACTGTTTTGGGCCAATGGAGACAGAAAAAGACAGACTTTTGCTCAGAATGACAAAAACTAGCTCCGGATCTTTTGCAGATTAGCCCCGCCAGTTATTTTTTAATAGTAATCAGTTATTTTACGTGATTAAAGAAACACACACGATATCGAAAGCTTTAATTATAAATAAGCTAATTCTCATTATTTTAAAAGGTTATTCACATGGCCCAAACTCGTTGATAGTTAGTAATTTTGTCTTAAACAAATCTTATCCGTGTTGTCTTCTCCGCTAGACGAACTCACATAGATATGAGTCCATCATATTTTTGGCTCTGCCACATTCCTTCTTGGTTCTTCTGTTTGTCGCAGCCCGCATTATGGAGTGTGCGGTCCAGTTTTAGGACCTATGAAATTATTAGAATGGTTCACTGTTAGGTGTTTGTAGTGCATTCCTGGAATTTTTTGTACATTCTTGTATGATCTCCATAAATCAGACATAATTGTTGTGCCTGGGAGAATTGTTGCTATAATGCATTCCAAGAGAGTTTTGCTCAGAATGACAAAAACTAGCTCCGGATCTTTTGCAGATTAGCCCCGCCAGTTATTTTTTAATAGTAATCAGTTATTTTACGTGATTAAAGAAACACACACGATATCGAAAGCTTTAATTATAAATAAGCTAATTCACATTATTTTAAAAGGTTATTCACATGGCCAAAACTCTTTGATATTTAGTAATTTTGTCTTAAACAAATCTTATCCGTGTTGTCTTCTCCGCTAGACGAACTCACATAGATATGAGTCCATCATATTTTTGGCTCTGCCACATTCCTTCTTGGTTCTTCTGTTTGTCGCAGCCCACATTATGGAGTGTGCGGTCCAGTTTTAGGACCTATGAAATTATTAGAATGGTTCACTGTTAGGTGTTTGTAGTTAAAAGATCGTAAGATTGTAAAGATCCCTAGATCCCTGCAAAGTTTCAGAGCATTTGATTGAAACCACTTTTCTTATAAAGTACTGTGGGGCCCTTTATTCCAAGCATTTTCATTATTTAGATTGGCAGCACTGATTACTTTCCATTAGTTTCGCATTAAATCGAATACTGGAGAATTTCCCGCCTCTTGCTCGATACTTTGAATCATAAACAATGTATATTTTTGTAGTAACATTTTTATTCGTTTATTTTTCATTTTATTCAGTCATTGCGACCGTCAATTGTTTCAATTTTGTCAAAATGTTTGCATTGTTTCAAATTTAGAAAAGAGTATGAACACTTTCATAGATGGATCATGCAGCAAAACTGTTTGAGAAAATCAACGAAGGTACATGCTTAGTAAAAACATTCAGATAAATGCAGAAAAGCGAAGAGATGCCTATATTACAGGAAAGTTAATGTTAACATGATTTAATATTTGAATATTTTTAATCCGATTTTCTGACTTATAATGATGATGTTTAACAGTTAAATTAATCGAAAAATAAATCATTGTTAATAACTTCAGTTTGATTTCTTTATTTGAGAATATTGTATGAATTCCATTATATTAAAATTATTATCATTAGCTATAAATTGTTTGGTTTTAATTATATGACATATATCTAATGGTATTAAAAAGGAGAATATTGGTTGGAGGTGCGGCAAATAAATGAACACACAAATAAGAAAAAACTTATAATGTATGCCGACATTTCAGCCTAAGTTTTAGGCCATCATCAGGGTTAAGAACAAACAAGATAACAAAAGATGTAACAACAGTAGCAGTACCAGTATAAATAAAAAAATTAACAGTAAGACGAAGAAAATATAAAGTGTAAAGAAAAATATGATCATAATTAGCTAATATTAATTAGAAATATAGTTAACTAAAATTAGAAATATAGAAAATTATGCTAATAGAGTATAAATAACGTTAATAAGATATAAAGAAAAATATTCTAATAAACTATGATATGAGGTTATTTTAAATTATTGTGAAAGTATAGAAATAAAGATAATTAATGAAATGAAAGATATAATAAAATACATGAAAAATATTAATTAAAATAAGCATCTCAAGCATCTCAAGATAATATGATAATGTAAGTAATGTAAATGATCTCTATTTAAGATATAATAAAATAATAAAAAAGAGTATACCTGAGTGGCGCATAGTAAGGCGCCTACTGAATGCGTCAGAATTTTTACCGCTAAGAACAAAACAAAACAATGTTGCCACCGTATTGGTTTGAGATATATTAAAATTTAGTGTCGGCATGAAATTTAATTTAATGTTACCTACCTAAATTACTTACTAAATTTTCGAATTCGAGTTTTTTAACGGAAGTACACGTTTTAAGGTCCCCTGAGTCCAAACAAATCTCGCAAAATGGTCTGTTTGTATGTGAACAGCCTAGCTCAAAAACGAAAAGTTGTACGATACTGAAATTACGTATTTAAAGTAGGCACATGCATGTGACGTTACAGCAACTTTTTTCGTCAAAATCGACTGATCGGAAGTGCCACTTTATATGTATAATCGATTTTACAATTTTTTACTGTTTTCTCGAAAACGGCTCTAACGATTTTGATGAAACTTGCCTAAATAATTCTTCATAAAGGCCTTTAATTTTTCATACATGTATTACACACTGAGGAACTGCAGGGAAAAAAGTTATGAAGAAAAGAATATTTTATTTGCGCATAATTCAAAAAATAAGTATTTTATGGTAAATCTTGTAAGATATCATATGAAAGGTGATTAAATTCTCTTAAATACAAAAACGCTGCAAATTATTACACAATGGTTTATTATTTCCACTTATTTATTCCACAAAAATATCTATTCTGTCAAAGTAAAAAATATGAAGCAGTAGGTACCAAAGGAAAAGAAATTTGAAGCTTGTCACAAGATGTCCGCCGTGAGAGTGCCGAACTGTGTTAATTAAAAAAACTGCGTCTATGCAAGTAGGCTGTGATGTAAAATGATACAGAGGAAATATTTGATGTGCATTTCACTAGGTAAAAATAAAAACGAAGTTCATAAAGCTATATCTCAGCTAATAATGGTCCGATTTAGGTGATTTCTAGTTCGTATTGTAGGGATTTTCGTTAGCTTTCGATTAAATACAATAAAAGCACCAAACAACATTTTCTCTCTATCTTTATAAATGACCGAGTTATGGGCTTATTAGATATTTAATCGGTAATTATACAGATTTTTTGTTTTTCAATTTTTTTTTTTTTTTTTTTTCATGTCTCGTTATGCTGATTCCAAAACACCTTACATTTTCTCTCTATCTTTATAAATGACCGAGTTATGGACAAATGAGATCTCTAATCGGCCGCCATTTTGAAACAAACAGACGGATTGTAATGTCGAGTTCCGAGGATCATCCCGGGGTGACCTGTGATTTTGGTACCGAATCTCAAGAAAATCGGTCCAGTAGTCTCGGAGAAAAGCCACGGACGGCGTACGGCGTACGGCGGACGGCGGACGGACGGATTTTTTTTTATTCGATATTTGGATTCTACGTATCTTGAAACGTAAAACCTCAAATTTTGAGGGGGGTTACAAAAAAATTTTCTTTGGTCGATTCCAAAGGTCTATTATTGAAAATAATAAACCAAAAGCATTTACAGATAGAGATTTTTTTATTTTTCGTTTTTTTTCTATTTTCTTTTTTGTTATTTTAATGCCTTGTTATGCTGATTCCAAAACACCTTACATTTCTCCTCTATGTTTATAAATGGCCAAGTTATGGGTATATAAGATCTTTAATCGGCAATTATTATAGATTTTTTGTTTTTCAATTTTTTTTTTTTTTTTTTTTTTTTTTTTGGTTTCTCGTTATGCTGATTCCAAAACACCTTACATTTTCTCTCTATCTTTATTAATGACCGAGTTATGGGCATATTAGATATTTAATCGGTAATTATACAGATTTTTTGTTTTTCAATTATTTTTTTTTTTTTTTTTCATGTCTCGTTATGCTGATTCCAAAACACTTTACATTTTCTCTCTATCTTTATAAATGACCGAGTTATGGACAAATGAGATCTCTAATCGGCCGCCATTTTGAAACAAACAGACGGATTATAATGTCGAGTTCCGAGGATCATCCCGGGGTGACCTGTGATTTTGGTACCGAATCTCAAGAAAATCGGTCCAGTAGTCTCGGAGAAAAGCCGCGGACGGCGGACGGACGGATTTTTTTTTTTATTCGATATTTGGATTCTACGTATCTTGAAACGTAAAACCTCAAATTTTGAGGGGGGGTTACAAAAAAATTTTCTTTGGTCGATTCCAAAGGTCTATTATTGAAAATAATAAACCAAAAGCATTTACAGATAGAGATTTTTTTATTTTTCGTTTTTTTTCTATTTTCTTTTTTGTTATTTTAATGCCTTGTTATGCTGATTCCAAAACACCTTACATTTCTCCTCTATGTTTATAAATGGCCAAGTTATGGGTATATAAGATCTTTAATCGGCAATTATTATAGATTTTTTGTTTTTCAATTTTTTTTTTTTTTTTTTTTTTTTTTTTGGTTTCTCGTTATGCTGATTCCAAAACACCTTACATTTTCTCTCTATCTTTATTAATGACCGAGTTATGGGCATATTAGATATTTAATCGGTAATTATACAGATTTTTTGTTTTTCAATTATTTTTTTTTTTTTTTTTTCATGTCTCGTTATGCTGATTCCAAAACACTTTACATTTTCTCTCTATCTTTATAAATGACCGAGTTATGGACAAATGAGATCTCTAATCGGCCGCCATTTTGAAACAAACAGACGGATTATAATGTCGAGTTCCGAGGATCATCCCGGGGTGACCTGTGATTTTGGTACCGAATCTCAAGAAAATCGGTCCAGTAGTCTCGGAGAAAAGCCGCGGACGGCGGACGGACGGATTTTTTTTTTTATTCGATATTTGGATTCTACGTATCTTGAAACGTAAAACCTCAAATTTTGAGGGGGGGTTACAAAAAAATTTTCTTTGGTCGATTCCAAAGGTCTATTATTGAAAATAATAAACCAAAAGGAATCATCGAAATCGGACCGGAATTAGTAACAATACAGGGTATCTGATGAGGACTACAAGACCCTAGATGGATAACCGAGCGCATCAGAAAGGAGACGGATGCGATCTAACCTCCTCCCACCAATCCGCCAATCTGTTATCAACAAAACGCTCTGTTCTGAGTAATGTAATGTAAGAATAAAAAAGCAGAAATTAGCTTAATAATTTCTACTTTTATATTATTTAATGGAAACAAATTATTTCCACGGAAACTAAACCGAAACCTTTAAAATATATTTTCAATTTGACAGACTTTAAATACATAGACAGTGCACAGAATTGTTGTACTAAAATTATTAGAATTATTAAAAATTATTAAAATTATAAAGAAGATTTGAAAAAGTGAATGCTACTGAGTTTATTTCAAGTATTGTTTATGTGAACTCTTTAAAATTATATGAAAAAGATAATTATCACAGGGCGGTAAGGGACGCTGTGTGATGCGCGCACCGCAGCATATTTCTAAAATTACCATCTCTAGACACATTTATATACTGTAAATGAATAAGAAGCTAAATGACATAATTTATAATTAGAGTTATTAAAATAAAAAATAAAATAAAAATTATACGTAAAATAAAACTCACTTTTATTCTATATTAGAGATTGTCCTCGCAGGCGAACGACCTTCACAATACTGACGTTCTCTAAGGAACCGTTCGCTCTCGTAGAGATCGATATCAGTATATTACGTCACTGATAAAGTGATATTAAGAGAAGTAAGTGTTGCATCTCAGTTACCGAGGAGCCAGAACTGTCTTCTGTACCATGGTGGCTAAGAATAGACTGAATATTTTCGAAGACATTAATTCGTTTTAAGAAATTTCAACTGATATTTAATTTGAAAATTTAAGGCCGGGTTTAAAGTGTTATAAGTAGTAATTTAAACAAACATTTTCGTATTAATCTGTATACATAAAAATTCAGCCTGCGTGTGTTTGTGCTTACAAAACTCGAAAAGTGATTGTTCGATTTTAATGTGGTTTTCACCATCATTTAGAGAATTTCCTCCGGAAGGTTTATATGCATCACTTTTTTCGAAATGCTCCTCTTAATGGGAGAAATGAAGAAAAACTATAAAAAATTTGTAAACTTGTCATGACAACTTGGAATATACACATGGAAGCAAGTTCACTACAAAACCATTTTAACAAGAGTGAAATTATCGTGTGATAGCGTTATTTGTTAATTAAGTTGTACATTAAGGAAAAAAAGTATGAAAACGAGGTGCTTTTTTGCCGTTTTGACAAATGTATTATCATTTTTACTCTGTTCTTAAAAACGTCAAAATGAAACGGTTTTTTCGTTCAAAGTTCTGGTAGCCCCCTTAACAGTTTTCATAATTGAAGTATAGAAATGCAATAGTCTAAGTTTCTTCGAAAATATTTTCAGAATTCAAGTTTCAACTTAATTAAAATTAAAAAAAAAACACATTTTTTTTTCTGATAACCTATGATTGTATAAGTAATAAAATCACATTTATAATAGTTCAAGCTTTACAATAAAAAAAATTTTTGCTGTAAAAAACATATTTTTTCTTCCCTTTCTTTATTTCCACATAGCCACGGCAAAGCAAGCCAGGTTATAAATTGAATATGTTTCCTCGGTGAATCTACATATGTTCGCTATAATACTTTAATTTACTTTCTCATTCATTTCATATAGCAATGAGTATGGTGAAATGTGCAATGTATAATTAATGTATGAAAAATAAAATAACAATCAAGATGAAACTTAAATCTTTTCTTTTTTTTTTTTTTACAGTATGAAGATGAATGATGATTAGGAATAATAAGAACAATAGTTCAGTCTTCTGTTAACTCACATTATTTATTAAAAGTTAAACGTAAAAAAATAATTATATTAGAGAGGGTATTTAACTCGCAATTCTTTTCACTGGCAACACCGCACAGTGTCACAGATATATGGGATGAGAAATAAATAATCGTATATTTGTCTTTGCAAGGTTTATTACTTTTTAAAAATCATTGAAGACACAAACATGGTAGGAATAAACATTTATTATAAAATAAATTTACATAAAATTATACAGAACCTTAAAAAAAATATTAAAAAAAAAATACTATTCCTCTATTCGGAATCACTTGATTGTAAATAAATATCGTCATTATCTTATTTTAAAATTAAGTAATTTAAAACATTTTGATCATTTTTTTTATGTTTTTCAATGCTCAGTTTTCTAATAGTTGATAAATAGGGATCTGATGAAAGAAGAAGCATTTTCATTAGATCAATATTGGAATCAATAAGAGAAGTTTCTCTCGTGTGGTGTTCCATAAAAAATCTTATATCCTTGTGACAGCCTCCTAATGCTTCTTTTGACCACTGTCCCATAAGTATAATAAAAAAGGAAATAATGCCAGGTCCGTGTAATAATAATCTATGCAATGATACTGGCATGCTGTAGCAACGGTAATGTTTCAAATATAAATCGGTTGTTTCTCCAGTTAATTCATTGAATTTCTGGATATTAATTAATTTACCACTTGGAATTGCATTCAAAATGGTTCCTGAATTATTAATTAATGAAAAGTCTACCCCTGTAATTTCGCTGCTTACTTGATGATTTTTTTAAAAATCTTCTTGCGGTTTTACCGCCGCTAATAGAACCAAAACCAGGTTTTGGCATATCGATTAATAATCCCATTTTCTCTTTTGATGTAAGCTGAGTTATGTTTTTATTTTCCTCGAAAAAGTTTTTTTACATCTTCTCCTTTGACTTGCCACGTTTATAGTTGAAGCCTTTAAGCGATATGCAGTAAGCATTTGATCAAATGATCTTATCCAAAAATGTAGAGTAGACAGACCACAATTATAAAATTTATTTTAGGTGGTAAATTATCGACCAACTCTTTATTCATAAGCTTAGGAGTAGCTCCACAAATATAACATGCTTGTGTAGAATTTTTCCCGCTTAAAATGCCCTGACAAAATTATCTCCCAAATTTCTCCCTTGAAAATTTTATCCGAGAATTCAGATAAATTATATGCGCACACAATCCTATCATATGAAACATCATACCTTTTATCTACTGGATTATTGAGCCAGACGTCTTGCAGATGGTAATTGGTTTTTAAATCTAAAACTGGTGGTTTTAGATTTAAAAACCAATCAGGGTGAAGGGGCAGCCAGAGGCAGATAAAACTAAATACCAAAATAAAAGTAATGAAACGAAGTAATTTTGGTTAAATAACGAAAAAAAAGATATTTAAAGATTATTCTAATCAATCCCATAGTTGAATATTCGTCAAAAAATTCTTATTCGTCAAAAAATTCTTATTCGTCAAAAAATTCTTAAGATTTGAAACGCTAGTGCTTACCCATTTTTGCACTTTTTGACAAATTGATCAGATGAATAATTCACACAAGACTGGAAGTTTGAGTTGTCAAAATTGAAATGAAAATTTTGGAATAACAAGATCCTAATTGGCAAAGTAAATATTTACAAACCTTAGCCGTTTTTATCTTCGCTTTTTGCACCAACATTTCAATTTAATTCTGACTTTTAGATCTTTGTTTTTATTTTGAAATTACGATGTTTTCTTTTGGTCCGAAGGTTCTATTCTTTGTCTCACCTCTCAAATAAAATTTGTTCGTGCTTAATTTTTTTTATTTTTGAACACAGCACGTGACACAGGGGGCCGGGCGGATATAGCTATAAATAAATATTTTGCGATTTTTTACAATTATTAGGTTTGTTTGGGAAAATAAACAAATTATTCAAAATAACTCAAATTTGGTATATAAGATTTTTGCATCTATATAAATAATATACTAGATTTTGGTTAAAATTGGATAGCCGGAAGTGGCACATTACCTGAAACCATCTTCTTCTAAGAGGGGAGAAATACGAATCGCGTTAATAATCCTAAATCGAGATTTTCATGGATTAGCAGGCTTCAAGGTCCGCACCAACCGTTTTTAACATTTTTATAATGTTGTATGTGTGTGTAAATAAATACGTCGCGACGCCGAGTATCGTTTTTGAGATACTGCTATCGTCGGAAACTAGTAACCAAATTCAGGAGCACTTTTTTAGCAACCGATTTATAGTTTAATAAGCGTAAAAGGAAGTCATGCGGTGTCTACATCAGATATTTTAGATCATCGCAAAAAAAAAAATATGGAGCACCATATAATGGCTATATAACATGTCTTCTAACATCTGGACAATCAATTTTTACTTTTCATTGGGAGTTGAAATTAATAGTAAACAATTATTGATTGAACATTACATATACAAACTTGAAGAAGGAAAATAAATCTGTAAAGAGCATTTTTTATTTTCCTAACACTGTTAAGGAAAATATTGTAATCGGGTCAAAATTTCGATGAGCAGTTTTCAACGAATTTATGTGTTTCAGAGTCCCATGAGTCTATTATGTCTGTTCGAAAGCTAATTAAATTCTCTATAAAATAAAAATATCTGATGTGGACAACACATGACTTCCTTGTACGCCTATTAAACTATAAATCGGTGTCTCAAAAAGTGATCCTGAATTTGGTTACTAATTTCCGAAGATCGCAGTATCTCAAAAACAACACTCGGCGTCGCGACATCCATCTATTGACACACAAATAGGGAGAAAAACCAGTATTTTACACTAAATTTTAACACTTAAAACAAGTAATAAAAATGTTTAATTGGATTGGAAACCAAATTGCGTTTGTAACCTTTATTACCGAAACATATGATTTATGTATTTAATTTAAATATAATTTTTGATGTAAGCTTATTATGAGCTTCAAGTAAAGTACCGTTTTCGCCTCACCAATTTTAACCACAATATAGTAGATACATTCACATCAATATAAACGTCCTATTTACCAAATTTGAGATGTTTTACATTATATTTTAATATAATTTTTGATGAAAGTGTAATATGACCTTCAAGTAAAGTACCGCTTCCGGTTTTCCAATTTAGGCCATAATCTAGTATGTTATTTAAATCAATATATATGTTATAAATACGAAATTTGAGAAGTTTTGTAAAGTATTTTAATATAATTTTTGATGGAAATCAATTATGACCTTCAAGTAAAGTACCACTTCCGGTGATTAAGCAGTGGTCCAAAAGTGTGGTTCACAACTAGATTTTACAACAATCCTAAATACAAAATTTCAACTTTCAACGGCTAACCGTTTTTAAGATATGCGAAATACGAACGAACGTACGTACGATCGTACGTACGTACAGACGTCACGACGAAACTAGTCAAAATGGATTCAGGGATGATCAAAATGGATATTTCCGTTGAAATCTGAAAACTGAAAATTTTCGCGATCACAATACTTCCTTTACTTCGTACAAGGAAGTAAAAAGAACCATCTAAATCAGATCAATATTAGCAAAGATATAGCGTATTGAATTTTATACACATTTTTAATAAAGTATTCTGTACAGGTTCCTTTCGAAACTGGTTTGTCTTTGTTTAGTTTTTTTTTTTTTAAACTTGATAACTATACATCCCTTGGAACAATATACATGCTCATTTGAAAGATAATTCAAATGCCTGCAAACCTAAACAAAACAAATTAAAATATTAATCGGATTAAAATTAGCAAAGATACAGCGAACGGTTCTTATTTTGGATTATCAACCAATATGATAAGGAAAGTCGAATGAGTGAATACACCAGATATTTTTGTAAGAAATCACAGCTGAGTATTAATGTTATTATTAGAATTTAGTATGTTTGGGATTTACGAGGATGTAGTATTTCATTTAGTTGTCAAAACTGTGTAGGTACTTGTGGTGTATGATTAATTTTCAGGAATTGATTTTGATTTCCTGTTTACTATTAGAAAAGGTTTTTTTTTTCTTTATAGAAATATTTTGTGTTTAAAATATGATTGATTATGAGAATTGAATCAGCAGTTTGAAGAAGGAAACAAGCGCCAAAAAATCGAAATTCATATTTTTGTGCCAAATGTTTGTTTTCATATAGGCGCTTATTGTACGACATCAAAAATAAATAAAAACCTCCCAAATTCCTGTTTAAACGGGCATTCAAATATTCGTTCGTTTGAAGAAGGGAGCATATTCAGGTTTTGCTTCCTCATTCAAACTGATACTGAGTTTAGATGATAAGGAACTTTGTCTGAAATCTTTGCTTGATGCTCGTTCAAAAAATGAACAAGATACATTTTTAATGGGGTGATTGATCGAAAATCACCATCACGGAGGCGAAAAAGCAAAACTCCACTCAAATGGTTAGCAGTTTTGTTTATCATGTGATGATAGGCAATGAACGAATGACTGTATGTAAGAATGTATTCAGTATGTTTTACTATATTAAGAATAAATCCATCTTTCGTTTAACTTCTCTGCAAACAAAAGCCAAGCTCCTGCGGATAATAGGGGCAAGCTAGGAGACCGCACTAATCCAATACCTGAAAACGTTCGTGCTTTCATCGATGATCACACTAAAGAATATCCAGTCAAAGAAACACACTACAGAAATAAAAATATAAAGTACTTAATTGCCGAATTTAACATTAAAACTATCTACGAACTCTTTTTTAAAAAACATTCTAATCTCGTCGATAAGGTAAAATATGACATTTACAGGAAAGATTTCCTTGAGAATTATTATTATAGATTTGGACGTCCACAGATAGACGTGTGCAGAACTTGTGAGGAGCTAACTGCAAAGATTAAAAGTTCGCATCTTAGCGATAGTGTAAAAAGTGTAAAAATAAATTTGCTGTGGACAAAAATTAAAAATATGAACCCTGAAATTAAGTAACTTCATGTATTCAGTCATAAGAAGATGCAGGATATATTTAAGATAGTTATATATATATACCATGAGAGTACAAATCATTTTATGAAGAAGTGTTGGTTAGACCAACTACTACGGAAACAACAGTTGTTGAAACTGAAAGTGAAGTGTAAAATTTGATTTTCACTGTACATAGTGTTCATAATGCTTTAAAAAACGTTTAAGTAGTATTGAATTTACTCTGTTCATTGTATTTGTAATGCTTTGAGAAAATAAGAATATTATTGTTTACGTAATAATAGATTTTTATCACTAACTCATTATCAATTTGAAGAAGGGAACAAATCCACTGCTTTCAATATTTTATTACTTCTTTTAGAACAGTCCAACCGATCCATCCTAGGTACAGGAATAACGGGGTAAAGATATAGATAAGAAAAGTAGGACGTTTATCCTTATTTACCGAAAAAGTTGTTTTTGGATTCGTTCCCTTTTTCAAACTGCTGGTTCAATTGTGCTCAAATACTTTTTAAGGGACTCGTTGATTATCATTCCACTCCGTTTCAGTTTTTATCGACAGTTATTAATTCAGTAATTCATATAAATATTTTTGTAACATATTTTATTTAATAAGTACCGCAAATTTTAACTTTACTCTAATGTGTTTATCTTGAACGTTAGTAGAAATCTTATGACTATTCGAGGGAAAGGCTCAAACGATTTTCAAGTTTCATGGCTCTCTAATTATTGGTTGTGGTATCGCGAATGATTGAAGCATTTTGAGCTCAAAATACTAAAGAAAAGCTGTATCAAATGTGTTAAATCTGTCCGTTTTAGGGTGTCTAACGATTTTTTGAGCGAACTGCACGATAGATTTTAAGATTTGATGGGTCAAATTATTCAGTGAATTCCCGTGGATGTTTTGAAACATTGGGAGCTCAAAATGCTTAAACAAATATTTTTATTATGTTTTAAGTATTTTTGGCATTTGGTTGATGTTTCTTATCATGCCATTTGTAAGTTCATGATTAAATGGTAATAAATTATAAAATAGCCGATATTTGGAAAACTAAAAATGTTAAAATAAAATTTAATTTAATATAAAATAAGGATTTTTATCACTGTACTACGAAATAACTTTTATATGTTGTACTCTCATCCGTCTTATGGGACGGAATGTACTTGTATATTTACTTAAGCTCATTGGTTGTTAGTGAAGTTGAAGCCCATGAATATTGAACCTTGGTTTAGTAGTCGGGTGCGTTAGGACGAATGGGATTATAAGATATAAAAGTTATTTCCGTATTCGTTATTTTTATATTTCTCAAATTTGTAAAAATTCAGCGTTACAATGGAATCTATTGTGAAAATATAACTGAAGAGAAAAGTATGTTTTTTTTTATTAAAAAGTATTTTAAATAAAAAACATAAACGTTATGTTCATATATTTCATCCTCATCTTATGAATTTATAAAAATGCATTAATAGATTTTTATTAGGATTTATTAAGCCTGCTTTTGAAATGGACATTTTTAATTTAGGTGATTTATCCACACACATAAAAAAATATAACAGTTCTCAAGAGGCGCAAACATAGTGACTGACAATGAGACCAAGACGAAAATAATGGATTAAGAGACAATAGTAAACAATCAAGGTGTCTTTTATTTACATTTTCGAGTTCGATCTTTGGCCAAGTTCCTTTAAATATGATTATTTTTTCAAAATAATAATAATTCAAAAAAAAAAAGATTTTGAGCACGAAATGAATATACCAAGTCCTACAGTCCGTAGGTTGGACAGATTGGATTTTGACGTGGAGTGACTGGAGTTTAGGACCCGTGGAATTCCAGCCTCTCCACATTATCCCCAAAACAAAATCACAAATTCACGGTTCTTCTACGTTTCATCTGGAGCGGATGCGAGTAATCGTCTGTGACCCGATTTATAGTGACTTGAGTGTACACCAACTTTCAACTCATTCGCTGTTACAATAGACACTTAAAACTGTATGATAACAGTTATTTTGATATTGTAATTTTATTTCTTTATTTAAATAAAATTTATAAAATATGAAAACTTAATTCGAATATTAAAAAAATAGATATTATCAATCCTAGTGTATAACAACAATAAATATCTAGTATAACAGTAATTTTTATTAAAAGGGTATTTGGGCCACAGAAATCGATAATCCTTTACACCAAAAAAACTATTATTTAGAAAAAAGAAAAATTTAAATCAGCAAAACCTCCCCATCCGACCAATATGATACGATATATCAAAGGTATGAAAAGATATATTCTGATAAATAAATCGTGTTTATCTTCGTATTATTATTTTCTATTATGTTCTATTATATTATTGTAATATTTTGAAATATTTGTTATTGTTGTAATATATTGGTTGATATAATATAAACTAATCCAATTATTGTAATGTATATGACTGATATACCTATTGTATTTTTTTAACCACGTTAGCTAATACTTATTTCGGGATCGTAACAGACTTCAAAGAGAAAAAATTTTGATATTTTTTTTGAAAAATTTTATCATTATCCCAAAAATGTTATTTTGTTTTAATATTTTTTAAATTTTATTATTTTCAGTAATTAACATTTGTAATCGACCAAGAAAAAATAAATAAAATCTTAACCCCCTTCAAATTTGAGATTTTACGTTTCAACATAGCTAAAATTCCAAAATCGAATTTTAAAAAAACCTCCGTCTGCTGTTCGCAGCTTTTCTACAAGGCGATTCAACGGTTTTTTTTAGATTTGGTACCAAAGTCACAGGCCACCCCAGGATGATCCTCGGAGCTCGATATAATCATCAGCCATTTTGTTCGGAAATGGCGGTCGATTGGATGTTTCGTACATCCATATCTCAGCCATTTATGAATATAGAGGAAACATATAAAGTGCTTTTGAATTATTGTTGGAAAGAAATTATATAATTTTTTTTTTGGTTATGAAATTATTTGGAAATAATAATGTGTAATGATTTGCAGCGTTTTCCTCTTGTTTTTTAAAAATGTAAACAGGATTTTCAATTTTTGAGTATTTTGATATAAAAAAATTATTTACTTACTTTTCTGAAAAACGCTCATTTCACTGGCTAACTCATTGGAAACTTTAGTTGATAACATCATGATAAGTAATTAATCACTAAGTTTTCGAACTCAACGAGTGCCTTCTTCGAGTGCTCGTTTCTTACTGGCCCAATGTTGATAAATAATATAAAGAAATACAGGAAGGTTCCATCAGGCCAATGTTCTTGTTTTGTTGCCAGATAATAACATCAATTCAATTATCTCTATAATTCCTATCTAGTAAATTCGTAAATCTTGTTTCTTCGTAAAGGTGGCCATTGACGATCACTCCAAATGGAACTACCAAGTGGAGTGCTTGGAGCGAAAACGATTTCATAGGCTCCATTGTACTCTCCACTCCGTTGTTCCATTTTTTCCCGACAGGTACGAGTTCCATTTATGCTCACGTAAACACCGGGCATGTAGTGATTTAAGCTCATGTAAACATGCATTAATGGGGTTATCAATAGTGCCTCTGCAATAGCAAAAACATTAAATAAAGTCGAACCTCTATATTTCTAACATGAAGGTTACTTGAAATAAAATCGATATATGGAAATTTCGATTTCTTCTAGCATCCTTCCGATTCCGATTTTTTCTGGGTAAAAAAATTAGAGCTATCCCTTGGGGTTAAAAAATTACCAAAGGCAATATTTGGGATTAACGAAGGCAATTTTTAGGGTCAAAGAAAAACAAAACTAAACGATCAATAGCACTTATTTAAAAAATTGTACTAATTACATCTGTGATTGCAGATTTTTTTTACAAATTTACGTTTATAATTTAATAAGGACATGCATTAAAAATGTGCAAACATACATCAAAATTAATTTATTTTTACTTTCGCGCAAGATAGTTTCTAATGTCTATTTGTGTACAATTCATCACGAAAGTCATGTTTAGGAGCAATGTTGACAAGAAAGGCAAACTTAAACCGAAATTAAAGTGTAAATTTCATTCTATGCTAGGAAAGAGATTCAGAGAATTTAGGTACTCCTATGCTTCTTCTGAAACAAGATCTTCATTACATTGGTTTGCAAACCAGTGGTATATATTTTTTTTTTCTTATTTTATTATTACCCATTCTTATGTACGTTAACTAGGGCCTCTTTTTGATATTTTATATTTTTTAAATTGGAAATTTTGTTCGATGTATAGAAATTTCATTAGATATATATATATATACGGAATTTATTTTTTCTAATAAAAATTCCAAGGTTCCTAAAAAAAGTTCGATATATAGGGATTTTCGATATATGGAAGTTCGACTGTAATTTAATTTTGATCCCCTCTTCAAAAAATATAAAAAATATTGGACATTATATGCATAGTAGAAATTAGAAATTCACTAAAAATATTTATTTACAAACAAAATTATAAGTTATTCATATCAATATTTTAAAAAAATATTTGATACAATCAATATTGTAAATTTTAACAACACTTTATTTACTGACAAATAATTTTTATTATAGCACAGTCTAAAAACTGTGCTGTTCATAATTTCACTCCATCCGTTTTCCACACTTATGGTCGGTTGGCGTGACTGGATTTTGTTATAACGCGGGAGATTTTAAGGCCGATGGAATTCCAGCTGCTCCCCTATACTTTTTTGCTCTCACGGATTCCACACTTACGGTTGTTTTATGTTCTATTTGGATTGGAGTGATGGGCAGTGACCTCTTTAATAAGCCTGAGGCCTCTACGGAAATACACACAGTCGAAACTCATTACATCGAACTTCCATTGATCGAAAATCTGTATATGTCGAACAAAAAATGTCCATTAAAAAAAAAAATATAATATGTGATTGTCATCAAAAGAGCCCTTAGTTCAACAACATTAGAATGGTACTATTTTTCAAAGCAATTCAAGGAAGATCTTGTTTCAGAAGAGCACAGGAGTACCTAAATTCTCTGAATCTCTCACCTAACGTGTAGTGATATTTTCATTTTAAATTCAGTTTAACTTTGCCTTTCTTGATGTGAATATTGCTCCTAAACATGGCTTCGGTGATGAATTATACGCAAAAAGATATTAGAAGCTATTTTGCGCGAAAACAAAAATAAATTAATTTATATGTATGCTTGCATTTTTTTAATACAAAACGGAGTTTTTACTCCTAATTTTATATAAGTTGTTTCATATAACTTCTGTATATCGAACTTCTATATATCGAAAATCTATAAATATTGATATTTTTTTAGGAACGTTGGAATTTTTATTAGAAAAAATATATTCTGTACATTGAATACAATTTCTATATATCGAACAAACAATCACAAATTAAAATATATTAAATGTGGTTGTCAACAAAAAGTGGCATTAGTTTACGTACATAAGAATGGGTAATAATTAAATATGAAAATAAATGTTCCATCTTTTTCCTATCAAAAATTTTCTTTAAATTCAGTTTAACTTTGCCTTTCTAGTTGTGAATATTGCTCCTAAACATGGCTTCGGTGATGAATTATACGCAAAAGGCATTAGAAGCTGTTTTGCGCCAAAACAATAATAAATTAATTTATATGCATGTTTGCATTTTTTTAATATATGTCCTTATTAAATCATAAATGTACAATTGTAAAAAATCTGCAATCCCTGATATAATTTCTACAATTTTTCAAATAAGTGTTATTGATCGTTCAGTTTTGTTTTTCTTTAATCCTAAAAAATTACCTTTGTTACATCATTGACCCCAAAAAGTTGCCTTTGATACTTTTTTAGCCCTAAAGAATAGCTGTAATTGTTTTTAGCCTGAAAAGGGTGACAAATTGCAATCTTTCTTCATATCGAAATTCCATATATCGATTTTTTTTCAAGGAACTCTTCATGCTCGATATCTAGAGGTTTGGCTGTATTTTGTAACCATGGTAGCTATTACTGTGTAAACTGTATGACAGTCGCCGTCACAATAGCACTTACTATCGTGGCAGTACTATAGCATCTTTCGAATCTTATTAACTGTAATAATGATTGTCTGGGAAAATATTGTTCTAATATATTGTTGTGTTTCGATTATTTCTGAACTTGAAATCGATTCTATTCAGCGTTATTCAGTTCTTGTCGCAGAGATAAAAGCTATATAGTGTTTGTTTTTTCAGCATTTATTATAAATTTCTTTAATTTTGTACTCACAAGGGGAGTGCACGATGTGCCCGTCGCCGATTTTGACAACAATTTTTAGGTGATTTTACATTGATAAAAAGTTGAACCATATACTACCGTTTTATCCATTGCCCAAAGAGCAGAGAAAAAAATAAATAAAATATACTGAAAATGCTTTAGTTAATATCTCATGTTTGAAAAATGATATCGGCATGATAGGGTAATACATGTGCCATTTATTTATTAATTCTTTTTTTCGTTCAAATTTTTCCAAATTTTTTTCACATTTATGACAAAATGAAAACATGAGATCAATTATCATTCAACTGTTTGTCAGGTCAACTGAATGTGTGCAGGAGGAAGAGTTTCTTCTCCTCTCACAGACTGTTTAATGCCATATTCTTGTGGGCTAGGAATCTATTCCACACACTATCTTCTATAATCTGATCTCGAATGATGGTCAACCCATTTCCATTTCAACAAGGGGGCCTCTTTGAATATTTTTTTTTCCTCAAAATTTTTTGTCTGACATTTTTGACAGAATTAGAGGAAAATTCTAATTTTCAATGCAATTCTTTATAACTTCAGATGTTTATCTATCAATACTCTATTTGAGCTCATTTGTGATTGTACAAAAATTTAAAGTTTAAATTGTCAAATATGTGTTTTGACACCTTTTTTACAAACAGTGTTAAAAAAGAAAACTGTAACTTTCTTTGTTCATGTCTGACTATAACCTCTCTAATTGGAAGAAACTTATATTATTTATGGATAAATAAATAAGAGTTATATGATTATTATTATTGGTAACAGAGAGGTCAGGGAGAAGATATAAACAGGTTTGAAACCTGTCGGAAGTTCAAAAAACATTATCTTCAAGCAGTCAATAAATCTATTGGCCTCTGAGTTGCTTGAGGGTATTCTTCCATACCGTTGTCGACATGTAGGGGCCCACATGGGAGCCATAAAACTAAATGGATAAACAGAAGAAACAATATTGCTATAGACCTACCTTCAAGAAATAGAAAAACAAAGGCCCAAGATCAATTGATCAAGCAGGCTGGTCATGGTGGAAAAATATTTAAAAGATCTATAAACCACCCCAAAAATTTTTTTTTCAAATGGAAAGTTATAAAATAAAATTGTTTTTAAAAAATCTATTCTAAAATCATAAAATCTAAATTCTAAAATCTATTTTAAAAAATCCTTTCCATACCAGATAAAGTCCTCTTGCGCCAATACTAAAAATTTGCAAAAATAAATGTACAATCACATAAATATATTTAAAGCTTACTAATAATTATTTGATAAACTCATTTAAATCAATTAGTTCCCAGAAGAATCTTCTTAAACAAATTAATTTTTTCACTCAATATATCGTCGGCAAAAATGCAAATCCACATAACTGATAAATCCCAACTTTTCAAGGAGATACAAAAAATGTTTAATTTTTTTTAAATTTTCAGCATATTTACTAGAGCAAGTACTATGTACTACTGAGTAGAAAAAAAATAATTGTTGTGCATAGAATTTATGCAAAAATAAAATTATAAAATAACTCTAAATCAAACTGCTTTTGACTTTCATAGTTTCACACATTTGCCGACAATATATCTTGTTCATTTTTCTGACTAAACTTAATTCAAACGAAACTATTCATAAATGATGTGGTAGCACTTAAGACCAATTCTCCAATCAATTATTTGTTTAGTTACACACATTGATGCATTTTTTAATCATTGGGGATATATCATCTTTTTGTTATAATTTCTTAATGGTAATGGTATTTTTAAATGATGGCCTGAAATAAAGTTATGGTGCGTTTAGTCACCAGGCTATTTGAAAACTTTCAGGCACTTCTAATATAAGTAAAAAAAATTTTATCGGCTTTGAAAATTGGTGTAACTTGTTAAAAAAACTTGCAAATTGATTAAAAATGGCAATTCAGACTTAAATTACAAGTTAAAAAAATGTACAAAATTTAAAGAGAAGTCTTCCATAATCATTATGACACTTACCTTACGAGTGTTGCTGCCGGTTTAGGGGCACACTTAAAGTAAGAGAGTGGGAGGACTGACACAAATCAAATTCGCAAGTGTCTAGTTTTACCCTATCACTTAGTATATCCAGTCAGATATGATATATCGGAGTGGAACGTTGCTAACTCCAAAATCATGGTAAGCATTTTTATTTGCTATCACAAATGTTACCATTTTTTCATTTACTTTAAAAATAAATAATTCAGATTTAAGTGCTAGACAGCTTCGAGTGTAAACTTCACTATCTACAAATTTATTTTGTTTTGCTCTAGGAAAAAGTATTACATAGTGTAATATCTTATAAGGAGCCTTCCTTTTTTACTATTAAAGACTGTATAATACCTTCTAAAAGGTATAATACTACCTTCTAAGAAGGTATAATATCTTCTTTTATTTTATTTTCAAAATATATGTAATACCAAGATATTTTACAAGTATTATATAATTTCTACTACTTTCGGAAGTTTACATTACTAAATTAAATTTTTTTTTAGTGAAAAAATACCACTTCCATTAATATATCTTTATTATACTAAATAATATATATGTATAAATAATAAATAAATAATATATACATATAAATAAATAAATACATATACATAAAAATAATGAATAAAATAATTTTAACATTTTTTACCCAAAACAAATCAATGTTTCAAAATTTTCTTTGATCCTCTGGGATTTCTTTCTAAAACTTAACAATACAACAAAAACACTGTATATATTTTTCAATTATTAATGTAATTTTAATATAATAGCTCAAAAACTAAATTATTTTTACTTAATTATGCTGTTTTTTCTAATATAAAATAGGTGGCAGTAAAGTCTGTTTTTTATTTTTCTTTTTCTAAGTTAATTATTTCGTTTATTATGTCCAATATTAAATTTTTTTAAAATCATTATTACACTAGGGATTGTCTGCTATATTTTAAAAATACACTTCCTTTTAACTATATACTATAATTTAAAACCTTAAAGGCTAATGGAGCCTGTCACAGCTGTAGAGGACCTCTCTGCTCAAATGTTGCAACAGAAATACCAGAGAAAAAGGTAGCTTGGGAGACTGACATCAGCGCCACTTAGGACTAACTAGATGAACTAATCCATCTGCTCCACACACATTCTAAGTGTATTTGTTAAAAATTGCTTATTTTGTAAATAACACTGTTCTTCATCAAAATCCTCCCTTCAACTGAATTTTTTTTTTTTTTTATATTTTGATGTATACTAAACACGAATGCAAAGGCAAAAAATCTCTATCAGACACCATTTTATGTCAAATTTGTGTTTTGGGTATAAAAATGAGGTGTTTTTTGATATTTTGAGCATTTTTTTATCGTTGAAGACTTCAACGAAAAATGAAAAAATCTATTTGATTTTGAAGCTATTACAATGTATTAGAACATGAAAAAATTGCGAGAACTCAAGTGTTAGGCTTCAAGAATTTGTTTGGCCTTCAGTCAGAAGCATTATGCAGGAGTCCAGTTTATATCTGCCTCTTCGGTTCAATGACAGTATCGTTCCATTAGCCAGCAGTAGAGTTAGCAGGCAGATTTGTTGAAGAGAGAAGAAAAGACCTTTCTTTGGAAACCTCCAAAGAAACACACTACCCTTGAACCAGTGAAGAGATTCAGTATTCAAATGATTCTAGTGAAAATGATACTCAGCCAAAACTCATCAACCAGGCCAGGTTGAATGACCTCGTCTGCGATTTACATCTCACAAAAAGTAAAGCTCAATTACTTGGTTCCAGATTACAACAATGGAGTCTTTTCGAACCAGGTGTGAAAATGTCTTCCTTTCGAAAGAGATACTCCAATTTTTTTCAATGGAAGGCAAACTTGCATTTTGTGAAAGTCCGTTCAATTTACTCTCACAACTGAATATTCTGATCAATCCAAATGAATGGAGACTATTCATTTAAAGTTCCAAAAGCAGTGCTCTTTCACAACAGCAACCAACATCCATCCATGTCTGTTGCCTATTCTGTCCATATGAAGGAAACTTGTGAAAATCTGAAAATTGTGCTTGAGAAAATCGATGGAGCATTGATTTTAAAGTTGTCACAACGCTTACAGGATGCCCAAGGTAGTTACATTAAGTTTTGCTGCTTTTTATGTGAGTCGGACAGCAGAAAAAAAGGATATCACTGCATAGTGAGAAAATGGCGAGAACATATCGACACAATTGGTAAAAAAAAAAAAAAAAAAAAAAAAAAAAATTCTACTCCCACCTCTCGATATCAAATTAGGACTCATAAAGAATTTTGTGAAAGTAATGGACAAGGAAAGAAAAGGTTTTTGTACTTGAAACAGAAGTTCCATAATTTAAGTGAAGCAAAGATTAAAGAGAGGAGAACAAATCCGTACTCTTTTTAAAGATCTGGAATTCAAAGGAAAATTAAATGAAACTGAAAAAAGAGTTTGGTCTGCGTTTGAAAACGTGTGTCAACAATTTTTGGTCAACCAAAGAGCTACAAATTACAAAGATATTGTTGAAGAATTGCTTTTATCATTAAGGCCATGTGTTGCAAATGTCATTAAAAAGCTATTTTTTGCACTTCCATTTGAATTTCTTCCCTCCTAAATTGGTAGCAGTTTCAGATGAAAATGGAGAACGGTTTCATCAAGAGATTGCCCAAATGGAGAAAAGGTATAGCGGTAAATGCAATGAGCAGATGCTTGCTGACTACTGTTGGACACTACAACGGGAGACAGCTGATGAAGACTATAAAAGGAAAAAATATACACATTGACTAGGCACAAAGCTATATTATGTTCAGGATTAAATATTTTATTATTTTATATATTATTATTCCTAGAGTCAACCTAGATGCCAGTGTTCTCAATTTTCCTTCTACTCTCTCTCTCTCTCTCTATCTATGGAGTTCTGTCTGATCACCGGCTTCCTTCCTAAAACCTTTTTCCTTTGGCTTTCAGTCTCATCACCATCTTCTTTCTTAAAACCTTTTCCCTCTGGGAAGGTCGATCTGATCACCGTCTCCCATCCTTCCTTTTATCTGGGGAGTTCGGTCTGATCACCAGCTTCCTTCCTAAAACCTTTTCTCTGTGGAGTACGGTCTGATCACCTTCTCCCATCCTACCTTTTACCTCTCTCTCTCTCTCTCTGGAGAGTTTGGTTTGATCACAGTCTCCCTCTCTCTCTTAGATTTTTTTTTTTTTATCTCAGAGAATATCAAATAAACCTAAACGAGTCAGAGAACTGTTCTTCTCACTTGTACAATACCACAGCAGTATGCCGTATACGATTGGAAGGCTGAGTCCTCGACATTATAAGATACGGCCCATTAGCAGAGATTACAACAGTTATTAAGTAAATACTTAAAAATCTGGTGAATGTTACTGCTCACGAGTGTTACCGAACATCTAGTAACGTTCGTTAGTTGTTAGTAACATTCTAGAGAATGTTCAAAGATTCTTGTAATTTTACATTATTTAAGCCAATCTCAGAGTTTAAACCCAGCAGACAAGCAAAATCACCACAGGGAAAAAAGTAAATTTGATCAAGAAAGGGATACAAAATACAAAGAGGCGGAAAAAGACTTACTAAATATTTATAATATAATTTTACTTTTAACTCAAAGTATAGGAGAATCATTACTGCAATCTTCATCCTGCAAAATCTATAAGCTAGAAAAATATATTTATTTATCTTTATATAGTTTTGTAGGTGCTAAAAGGAAAAAAATGCTGCTATGACTCCTAGAGAACAAAGACAAGCTTGAAAATACTATTTTAATTTAGTTTTAGATAAGTGAATTTAGTTACTTTTTTCTCGTTAGGTGTTCATTGGCCATTGCTTAAAAAATTTATATTTAATAATCGAAAATATATATAATAGTATTGGGTCAGTAAGATCTTTTGAATATTTTCTGTATTCTAAAACAATCAAACAAACTAAAACAGGAAGGTTCTAAAACAATGCAATTTGTTTTAATAGTGATGTTCCTACAAGTTTTAGAACCAATGTTTCTCAGCTCTTAAAGCCCATTGGATAAAATGGAAGGATTTGGGTCAACTTTTTTCAATGTAGAATCTCCCAAAAATTTTAATCAAATTCGGCGACGGACACTTTGTGCACTCCCCTTGTCAGTAAGTTGTATTTATTTATTTAATTTTTCTATCTCTCATAAATCTTTTATTAAATTTTTATTTTAATGTTTTATACTTATTTTTAATTTGCAAATATTTACATTTTTTTTAATACATTTTATTTAACTATTCGATGTCATTAATTATGGTTGTAAGATTCAATTTTGATTTTATTTTTATATATAAATGTATAATTTAAAATAAACGTTAAGGTAAATAATTTAATGGCAAATTTAATTATTTATATAACTAATATATTATATAATCCAATATTATTGACAACTATAAAGGCTTTTAGAAACATTTTATTCAAAAACTTGTTTTTTATCTCTCGTTAAAGTAATTATTTTTGCAATAGTAAAATATGGTATGAATAACTTTTGAATAGTTAAATATTAAACACTGGATATTCAAAGCTTCTGCCCGGGCTTTAATTATTTTTTAAGAAAAAAATGCTGACTAAACAAAAAAATGCTATTACAAATTTAACTTCAACCTAAACACTTTTTTGTTTTCCAAAAAATAATTTGTTGAAGATCAGTGAGGTAATATTTTTATTATGTTTTCATCTGACATCCCTTACAAATTATTTCTTGTAATTACCATTATCAGTTAGCATTAATATTTTTTTATTTGGGATTCAAGTTACATCATATGGGACTAATTAATCACCATTAACCATCACAATACAGTATAGAAAATGTTATAAAGCATTATTTAAATAAAATTAAATATTTTTATAGCCTGTGGAGCCCAAAATTTTTTAAATAATTAATGAACATTGATCAGTGTATTCATGAACATATGCTTTAAATTGTTTTTATATAAATACATGTGATCTTGAAGTTTGTCAGTTACTATCAAATATTCATGAATAATACATAGATCATGGTTTGCGATACAGTAGTTGTGATAAGCATAAAAAGTGATTTGTGTTCCTTTCTAAAAAACAAAAACAGTCTTGAAAATTTTAAAAATAAACCTGAAAAGGATCATACAATGAAGTTGTGAATTTCCTTAAAACCATTACAAGAGATGTTAGGACTTGTAGGTTCATCTCATATCTCATACATATAAGAACTTCAATACATATCGATACAATAGCAAACATAATGCTTTGCACAAAAGGAATTTTGAGGTTATAGAAAAGTAACACTATTATCATATGTTGTCAACATATGCTAAAAGGAGTATTCAAAATAGACTGATAACTATTTCAAGATTAAACTAAAAATTAGTATTTATGAAAAAACATTAGGTGAGGGAAGATTTGGAGTTTTTTAAAAGTATCTTACATATTTTTAAATACAAAATTAATTAACCATGGAAAGGCATCGTGAGTAAATTTTGCTCCTCTTCATTACAAATACTCCCATAACTTTCTTTAGAACCTACATTTCATTAGATCAGTAAGCTTTGATGTGTTATCTGTACCAAGGTTGACTAGATTTATCTTAACTAAGAGAAGTTGGTTCTAAATTGCATTGAATTGTTTATATTAATATAAACTAACATGTACTCAAAACCAATTTAAATGCCATTGTTCAAATCAAAAGTTAATGAAGGGCTGAATTTAACCTAACTCAAAATTTTCTGGGACATAACTATTCTGAGATTAAATTTCGAGTATTCATTTTATTATAAAGTTTATCTAAACCCCATAACCAGTTTAGTTCAATAATGATAACTGGGCAGGATATTATAGGCATAGTTTAGAAGTTAGCTGAACTTTTAACTCAACAACTGACCACTTTAAGGATAGTTTTTGAATATGGTAAAATAAACTGATCGATTTCATCGAAGAGGACAATTTGCTTGAAATCAACTGTCAATAATGTGTCTAAAAATATCTGAAGGTGTAACTTCCTTTAGGATCTTTTTCTTTTTTTAGTTATAATCCTAATAAACAATAATACATAGTAGGGTTGAAAATGTTTCCAGTTTTCAATACTTTTCATATTATCGAAAATATTTAGTTTAAATTTACTGTCACAAGTGTTACCATAAAATATCAGTTTAGAGGACAAAAAATTAAACAAGACAAAATGAGAAGTTTTTTTTGAAGAGATGGTTCATTTAATTATTTGGTACAACTTTACAATCGGGACACATTATCACTGGTTCCTCCTAAACCCGAAGGTCACCGGACTAGCAAACTCTAGCGCCATTTGTGCTAACCATACCATTTGTACTTTAATAATTTAAGTTACGGTAAGACCCCGACCTCAACTGAAAAGGATCCATCGGTGTTTTATTTCTTGGGCGAACGTAATAAATGGAAATCGGCAGCACTATTAATTTTAAATAATATCTAATTAATGAAATAATAATTCAAATGAATATTAATTTTAAAATTGAATGCAAAGCAGTTAGTTAGCACAAATGGCGCTAGAGTATGCTAGTCTGGTGACCTTCGGGTAAGTTCGGGAGGAATCAGTAATAACGCGTCCCGATTTTAAAGTTGTACCAATTATTTATTTCAAATGATCAATCCAAAATAGTATCATTTTAAAAGTATTTAGTAATACTAGGGGATGTTACACTTTTCAAACTTTTATAATTTTTAACGTACAATCTAACAATACCAAAATCAGTAGCTGCTGCATAAAATGTTCCTCTATGGATGTTCCTAAAAATAAAATATTCCTATGGTATTTTTTTCATATCCTTAAGATAAAATAAAAATAGGTAAACAAATCTGCTTCATCTAAAAATATCATTTTTGATGAATAATGTTTAATTGTCGATATATATACTCAAAACCTATTTTGAATGTCATTGTTAATTATTGAGTCAAAAGACAATAAAGCCTTGAATTTGACCTAACTTAAATTTTTCTGAGATATAGCTGAAGTGTTTTGGGGCAAAGTGATCTAAGTGCCAAAAATTAATGGGCATAGTTAAATGTACTTAGATCATTTAGAAGGAATGGACAGACGTGAACATCTTTTGTCACTTTTTTCAACGGAATAGAGATCATTTCTAGAGTTAAATCTGTTGGTGCCCCATTGGCAATGGCAAATAGATTCTTATGGAGTGAAAAAAAATTTATTTTTCAAATTTTTGGCACTTTATATCACTGCCCCACAATGCTTTAACTATTCAGAGACTAAATTTACAGAGTTGTCAATAGCCGTTTGGCCTTTGAGTAAAATTGTTTTGGATTCATTTCATTATACAGTTTATTACTGTACCATTTTAGTCCAATTATGATAACTGGATAGATTACAAAAGGCATAGTCTAGAAGTTAACTGAACTTCTGACCCAACAATGAGGAGAAGAGATGCTGCCAGGAGAAGTTTTCGGCGAACACGTGCCGCCGATGACTACTCCTCTTTTAAGTCCCTAAGAAACCTCACCCAATCTTCCTTACGCCGTGCCAAGGCACAATATTTCCACATCACCTTATCACAAGCCAACGACTCTAAGTCCAGATGAAAAATCCTTAAAAACCTATCCCTAGTAAACTCCAAATCCTGCACGTATTACCCGGTTGCTCCTGACGAACTTAATTCCTATTTTGCTGATCCTCTTCCTTTATCGCACTCTCCTTCATGCTTCACTCCACAAACATCCTTTGATCCTGAAAATTTCTACTTCACAAATATTTCCCCGGAAGATTTACTCTCCTCAGTTCTCAAGTCTAGAACGAATGACTTTGGCCCTGATCACATTCCTGTAAAAATCATCAAACTATGTCTCCCTGTCATTTTTCCCTACCTTTTACATATTTATAATTTTTCCCTCCAAAATTCCATTTTCCCAGCAACTTGGAAAAAAGCCATAGTCCGCCCGTTGAATAAAGTTCCGGTTCCCTCCACAGTTACCGACTTTAGACCTATCTCCATTCTCTCCAACTTATCAAAACCACTTGAAAGAATAGTCCACTCCCAACTAAATAACTTCCTTGAGCAAAAAGCTCTCCTCAACCCTCTCCAGTCTGGCTTCCGATCTCTGTATTCCACGCAATCTGCCTTGTTGAAAATCACCCAAGATCTCCAATCCTCCATAGACCAACAAAAAATTACTATTCTTGTTCTTTTCGACTTTTCAAAAGCTTTCGACTCAGTTAATCATAACACCCTTCTTTCCAAACTCCAAGATCTTTCCTTATCAAATAGTGTCTTAAAGTGGTTCCTATCCTTCCTGTCTCTTCGCTCCCAAGCAGTTATCATCCCCAATAAACCTCCTTCCTCCCGCCTCCTACTAACACGTGGTGTTCCTCAGGGGTCTTCACTCTCGCCAATCCTTTTCTCTGTCTATATTAACGACCTTCCCGATTTCATTCATCATTCACTATATCACTTATATGCTGATGACTTCCAAATTTACCAATCCTTCCATCCTACCGAGATGCTTGAGGCTATCTGAAAGGTACAAGAAGATATAGATTGTATAAACGCATGGGCAGTACGCAATGATTTGAGGCTGAATGTTAAAAAAACCCAGGCCATCCTCATCGGATCCAAGTATCTTCTCAATTCCCTTCCTTATTATCCCTTACTCTACCTCAACCGCCTACCTATCCATTTCCACACCACTGTCAGAAACCTGGGAATAATTTTTGATCAACACCTATCCTGGAACAATCACATTTCCCAAATCACCCGAAAGTCCATTGCTATCCTTAAACAGTTCCTAAGGTTTTGAGATTCTATACCTCCTAAAACCCATCAGCTCCTTGTATCCTCCCTCATTTTTCCACACTTCGACTATGGCTGCCTCGTGTATGGTGGACTGTCTGGCGGGCTTGAGATGAGACTGAAGAGACTAATGAATTGCTTCATTAGATTCATCTTCGGAATCCCCAGGCACTCCCACGTCTCCAGTTGGTATGCCGAGTTGATCCCAACCTATAAACTTGTATATACCCTTTCATAGAACTGCCTCTTTCAAAAGATCCTATACCTTTCGAGCTACTTCATTTTGGAATTCCTTATCCAACTCCATTCATAAATCCTCATCCTTAACCTCCTTTAAGCATCAATTATTTCTCTACCTCCTTAACTATCAATCTTCCGCATTTATGTAAGTACCACAGTACCATAGTTATATACCATATATATTCATTCTATGTTTATATCTTATATTTACTGTTTGTAGTTTTATGTTTATTATTATTATGTCTATTGTTTGTTAGTTATTGTCTATTGTTAGTAGACAGGTGTACATCTATATTTAATTTCGATTTAAATGCCTGTAATTATTAAAACTTCCTTTATTTTATTTTACTACTTAACTTATCTTAATTATTCACTGTATATAAGCTAGACAAATAGTACTAATACTGATCATTTCTGTTATTCTAAGGGGACTAAAAGTCCCAGAATAAAATTTTATTTACATTCATTCATTCATTCATTTCAACAAGTGTTCACTTTAGAGATAGGTTTTGACTATAGTAAATTAAACAATTATTCAGTTCTCTTGAACATACACTTCAATACTTTTTTTTTTATATTCTGCTATTAAAAAATGTGTTGTTTGATTGATTTTGTTTTTTTGAAATACAATAGAAATAAGTAAACATTATTTTACTATAACAAGGATATAGAATATAGAAATAAATAAAAATTATATTAATATGAAGGATAAGTACAAAAAGACAAAAAAGGTAAGTCAATTTTATTAAAAAATGGATCATAATGAAAAGCTGCATTCTTCCTGGGTATTAGAATGCAGAAATAACCACAAGAGTCAAGAAATATTAGACATTAAAATTTTATCCATACAATAAAACTATAAACATGTTTTTTACCCAACTTTTAACACCCTAGAAAAACGCACCTTTTCTTTCTCATCCATTTTAAAAAAAGTGACTTACCTGTTTTTTTCCTCTTCCCCTTCATATAATATTCAAGAACGAATGATATTAATGAAAACATAAAGCATACTGAAGTTTATTAAAAGGCAGCTGACTAACTAATGGGCATAGCAAAGAATCACCCATCTTTTTAATAATTCTAATAACTATAAGACCTAGGATCATGCCTTTGAAATTTTCTTAGTCAAGAAATTCAATACATACAGCTATTGCATAGTTATAAGTGTTACAATAACATAACCTTAAAGGTTATAAGGTTATAAGTTACAATAACTTAATAATTTTACAATAACTAATCACCGCCTTCCCAAAGATAATAGAACTAACCTCTTAAAAAAATATTTAAAATATCTCCTCTGAGAATTATATCACAATTTTAAAACTTTCTCAATAATCTTTATTTGGTCTGTATTGCATATTTATTTCTCCTTTAAAGTTTATTTTTTTTACTTATTAATTTGACCTATTATTAATTTTGGTTTCATTTTGTTACAGAAAATTTTAGTGTTCCATGTAATTTTATTAAACATATAATAGAAGCTGTTCGACAGAGAATATTAAACATTTCTCTGGAAATTCATTGAGCCACAAAAAAAACATTAAAAGGTAAATGTTTCAATTCTGAACAAATAAGATTTATTAGCAACTGAAGTAGTTGGAATTATTGAACTAACAATTGAGGCGGAAGCTAGAAAAAGGGTGTTCGTGGTTATTTCTTTTTTCGGATATTGGATTTTTGGGATCCTTGGTATCCATTTTGTTTCTTATAAAAGTTTCAAAGTCATATCATAATTTTCAAAGTTATAAGAACTGTTTTAATGAGACAAGTTAACATGCCCTTTATCCATAGAAATGCTCAATGATGATTCTGTGTGTATTTTCTTCCTTGTTTTTATGGTTTTTTGATGAAAAATGTTAACGAACTGATCATCTGTGTTTAATTTTCAAAAAGGTGGCTTTTTATGACTTAATCCTTATTAAAAAAGGAGCATATACATATTTTATTCTATTTTGAGTGTTACTGGAGGTGTTTAGTTCTTTGTAGATTTAGTTCTTCTTTATTTGAATGATTGTTTTGTTAGAAAAATACAGAAATATCACATTTCATTTTCATAAAAAATAATAAATAAATAAGAATATGTATACATGTATCCGAATAAAATAATCATTATTTTACTTTTCTTTTCTTTTTTCACATTATACCTATTGAAAATTTAAAGAGATGGGCTGGTCAAGAATAACATAAAATAGTGGTAAATATTTATTAAATACCCTTGTTTTGACCAACTTTTTTTTTTTATATCAATTTCAAAACTTTACATGGTGATTTCTATGAACATTGTTTTTGGCCAGACATCCTTTTTCAAGCTACTACCTCAATTGACTACTGGTTTGATTGAATATTTTTACAGTAATAATATTTTTTTATTGTAATCGTAATCTCATATACACTATCTCATATTACCCAAGATTAGGATTCTCCAAACAATACCCTGAAGGCCAAATCCAGCCCTGGAGCCACACTGATAGATTATTTTGTAAAATTTAGAGGGCAAGTAAATCGTTCAAAATAATAATCAGATGTTTTTATTTAAGGAATAATTAAGATAAACATTAATGATATACATAATGAAACTGTACATTTTATCTGCATTAAATGATATGAGTATGTTGGTATGATAAGTTAGATAGGTCTTGGTTCTTGGGACTTTGTAGAGGAATCAGTGTGACCCTTAGGCTTAAAAGTTTGGAGACCCCAGCCATAAATCAAACTGGAATGAACCAATGCCTATCAATCAAGAATCTCAATTGAAAATTTAATCTATAATCAATAAGTCATAGGAAGGTAAATTTATTAAAAAATCTCATCAAATGTCTCCGCAAGATCCAGAAATGTACCAGTGACATACTTCTTTTGCTCTAGTGTTGTTACTATGTAGTCTATCCTTCTGTGTAATACAATGTATGAAATTAAATCCAAATTGTACAGCTAATTTTCAAATATTTTGGCAAAAGTAGGAAGTAAGCTGGTAGATCTGTATCATGAAACATAGGGCAGGTAGGGCAAAGACAACCATGGGATATAAATTTGCCAGGGTGATATTTTCCTTGGATTTCGTGATTTTTGCTATTCACAGAGATTCCAAGTTTCAAGCCTGTTGTATCCAGTTGTGTGGTGAATAATCATAGTGATGGCCTTCATGAAGAAAATGAGAAAAGTTCGTTTTTTGCTACTTTGATGTAATTTATATTGTTGTTGAGATGAGAATTGTGGTCCAATGACTTAAAATATTCATAAGATCCTGTTTGTATTCATCAACATATTAATGTTCAACATGGCTTAAGAGAGAAACATGTCAAATAGATTCGTTCCAAGTGAAAACAGTGGATTTCCTATCGATGAAAGTGGGTATAAAGGAAATGAGCTTGTGTCCATAACCTCTGCTCTCCAAGGTGCTGTTCTGTCTACTCCTGTCATTAGTCACTTAAAATATTTTAGTTGATCTCACTTTTACCAAAGAATGTTCTAGTTTCGTTTCTTAATTACAGTGCAATTTGTTTTTAATTGTAACAGTCTCTTTGTAATATGTAGGCTTGGTAATTATTTTTTTATACTTCTAGAATATTTGCAATCGAAAAAAAAAATCTTCCTCTTGCGAACTGAATTACTACCTTCATCTATTATCTATGTGATTAAGCTTTCAAACTAATAAAGTAATTTATTTTTATTAGTATTTTTTAAAAATAACCTATTATTTAACAATATTTAGTTTTCAAATGTAGATCTTACACGAACTTTTTGAGGTGTGAGACAAAAAGTAACATGGAAATTCGGTCTTAGTTTTTTTTCCCATGGCATGGGGTAAGCACTTCCATTTTAAAAACTTTCTATAAATGAAATTGCCCAGAATAGAATCATCCAATGTCGCCCATTCTTATAGCATACTAGCATACTAGATCCCAAAGTACCCTTTTAAAAGCTTTGCCCGAAAAAAAAGCACTCCATTAAAACACATTATTCATAAATGATCAGAAACTGGTAGTCTTTATCCCCACCTGCCCTACATGTTTTTGTCAGGCTAAGAAAATCATGGATATTTAAGAATACTTCCATTTAATTGGAATCTAAACAATCCTCAGTATAGCACTATAAACAGTAGTAAGAAACCCAGGAGCTGTTCTCAGCATTTAATGGAAGACTTTGACATTTATTAACCCTTAATAGGCCAGGAAGGCTTTAAAGATACCTCCACTTTCTCTATTTCTAGAAATCGATAAATTTAATTTTCAGAATTTTATTTAGTACAAATAAGAAGGGGGGACTTTTAGTTAAGAGTTGGGACCATTGCAAACTGGAGGGAATCATGAGGCAAACAGTTGAAGGGTTATAAACTCAATTAGTTGATTTTGATGAAGGTAATGAAGAGTAACTTCTCTCATTTTTCCTGGTTGAGTTTTTTTTAATGATTGATTAAAAATTATTACAATCAATTCTTTATATAATTTACTACATTGATCATTTATTACTGCTCCAAAAATTAAGTTGAAAATAAAATTTTCATTTCAGTGTCTTTAAAGATGGAGGCGTGGAATTTAAAAAGTTTTTTGTTTGTAAAAAAAAAAACCAAAAAACATCAGCAATTTAAACAGCTTCTATTAAGGAGAGACAAACCATAATTGAATATTACTTATAAAAAGTTTAGATTGTCATTGGCAGAGGAAATTTGTTGAACGCACGCCCTAAAAAGCCTAGAGGTTCTTGATCTCTTATTCCTCCGACACCAAGAAAGTGCATTGAGTATATTGTTACTGATGTGGCAAGGTGCCATGGAGTGGTCAGTGGGATCTATTTTCCTCAAAGGGGAAATGCAGAATTGCCATACAGAATAAACAGTGATGTCTTGCAAAAAATGCACGACTCTGTGTTACACGAAATAGAAATTGTGTTTGGAGAGCTCCTACTCTCACCCTAAGCAGCCACAGTATCTTTAATGATTTTAATAAAACTTATATTTGATACAATAAATTTTTATGATGTTAATTTTTGTGTTACTTTAACCATTATTCATTACAAATTAGCAAAAAAACACCTAAAATTGTAATTCATCAGATGCTTGACTAATTGAGGGTTAAATGACAAGTTTTATATTTATAATAGAGGTATTATTATTTGTGCTGACAAAGGAAGCTTGATCTGGAATGCTAAAATTATTATTTATTGATGTTTCTAAAAAAAAAAAAAAAATGATATTTAGAATTTATATTTTTTAGAAAAATAATGAGAACATTGGGACCAGATGCACTTATTCCATTTGGAAGAAATGAATGCTTTCCAGGATGTTTTTTTTATGATACGAACCCACGGAGATTCAAGAGAGCGTTAAAACCACTTGGTCTTGTTTTTTTGACTGCCTGCTTTGGTAGGATTTAATATTTTAATTTAAGATAAAAATAAACTATACATTTTGTAATTTTACTAATGATTTTTTGTGATGCTTATAACTCATTTGTCTGATTTGAATTTTAATATTAATATCTATAATATATCTCATCTTATGATTTTAAGATATAGTTCAACTAATGAAATCCTTTACAGTTGTTTCTTACTGCAATATTTGCTTGAAATAGTTGATAATTTATTTGAAATTTTTTTCTTTTTTTTTTTTTAAACTAATATCAAAATATAGATATTATTATTGGGTATAATGGGACATTCACAATGGTATCAAATCTCATGAATAAAGAATCAAGTAAACGGCAATGCTCCAAGAAATCTTTCAATATATGTATTCAATTTTATGTATATTATGCTTAGCTTTGTAGACCATTTAATTATCTTTCAAATGAGCATCTGGAATTATCTGGATTCACAGAATACTTTATAAAGGTGCCTACAAAGTTCAATACACTGTATCGGTGCTATAATTGGTCCGATTTTGATGATTATTGCGTAGGTAATTTAATTGGACAATTTACCATAATATATATACCTTTTGAGCTATGGACAAAAAAAAATTTGTTTTCTCCATAACTTATTTCCTGCTTTCTCTCGGGGATGTAGAGGAAAGAGGTTGTATGGAACTCCACTCTAGTTTTGACATATCAGTGCTGAAAAATTCAAAAAATTAAATTGTCTCTCATTTGCTATCCTACCATCTCCAAATGAGCCAAATTCAATTTTATCAAAAAAAGTTGAATTGGAGCCTCTGACTTGAGGTGCGAGTAGTATGGAACCCCTGAGTATATTTTTTAATTTATTTTATAATTATATATTTTTTTTCATTTCTTTGCAAGGAAAATCAAGATAGAACAATTGTTATAAGTAAAAAATTAATTTTATAATATGATCACGATTTCATTTCTTATTCTTCCCATTTAGATTTCGATGGAGCAGCTTCCTTCACATCATCATTTGTTGTAGTTTCTCCAGCTTATATTTTTTTTTCTGTAGAATGATTCTTGAAGCTGTTTTGGAAGAGGAGGTAGTGGAATCCAGTTCCAAATTACCAGCACTCAAGGGGTTCCATATATCTAACATTGCCATTGTGAATATGATGTCACCAAAAAAAAAAAAAAAAAAAAAAAATAGAACAGATTCACAGAATTTTGGTTTGTTATTTACAATAATGAAACTATGTAATCAACCACGAAAAACAAAATTGCAAGACGTCGATCGTGGCTTTTCTCGTAGACTACTGCGTTTTTTTTTTTTTTATTTTGCACCAAAGTCACAGGTCATCCTAGGGGATCATCCTCGGGACCCGACATTACCATTCGCCATTTTGTTTCGAAATTATGACCGATTAGAGGTTTCATACCTCCACTTCTCAGCCAAATTATGAAGATAAAGGAAACATATACTTAGAGTGTTTTAGAATTATAAACAAAAAATTCAATTTATTTATTTATTTTTTGTCTTTGTATTATCATTCAGAAACACTTTTATTAACATTATTAATAATTCTATTTGTTAAATGATTTAAACGAATAAATATAATAATTTGCAGCGTGTTTTGGTTTATTATTTTCAACAATGAACCTTTGTAATCGAACAAGAAAAAACATTTCTCTTGAAAAAATTTGAGGTTTTACATTTCAAGGTACGTAGAATCTAAAAATTGAAAAAAATCCGTCCCACTAGATTTGACACTAAAGACATAAGTCACTCCAGGATGACTCTCGGAACTCGGCATTACCATCCGTCATTAAGGTGGCCCTACACGATCGGCTTTGCCGGCCCTCTAAAAGACCTGTCGAGGACAGAAAATAAAACTGACTGTTTGGAACGATCAGGGCTGCATTGTTCTTACACGGAAGAAATTAACCAATTACCTTATCTACAGCCCTTTTTACTTATATAATTGCCTTCCTAAGGCATTAACTATATTTTCAAGATTTATAAATTATTATTATTATTTGAAGAAAAATAAATAAATTAACAAGATACTATTTTTGTTTTCTCGAAATTGATCGTGTTCACAAAAATTATAAATTTTCACAATGGAAAAAAATAAATGACTAATAAGATAACTTTAAGCATATTTTAGGTATTTGCCCTGGCTTTAGCTCCTGAAGTCTGCCTACCAAGGCGATCACGCTAATGTGTTTTTGTAGACTGTAGCGCCAAATCGGCTTCGTTTTAATGAAACTTGTCTAAAGTCTCCTCCTCAACGCTCTTTATCTATTAATTTACATCCTCAGTACATCCACGTGAAAAAAAAAATTATGAAGAAAAGAAAACTTTATTTGCGCATAACTCTATAAGTATACATTTTATGGTAAATTGTCCAATGGCCATTTAAAAGGTAATTAAATTTACAAAGCAAAAAAATTCATCGAATTCGGACCATTACTAGCAAAGATATTGCAAACAATTTTCTGGTAGGACTTTGCACCAAAAGTGGCAAGAAAAGTCGTGAGAGTGAACACATCAGATGCATATTTTTTTTCAAACTATGGCCATATCGCCCATGACCATACTCCCTACCATGGCCAACTTTCGAATGTGAAAAAAATGCGGTTATCATATGGTCACTCTAGGTGAGGCACGTGTAGGATAGTTTCGAATACCTAATGTCCACTAACCTGTAGTGGACATCTACGCTATTACTGGCAACCGTCACCCGGTTCAATTGGATTAAGCGCCCACTAGGAAAGGTCGGCGTTTCTGCTACATTTTTACAAAGCGTAAATGAACTGTTCGTTGACAAGGAACAACAGTTCCTAAGAACTGTTATTTTATGTAACGTTCATAAAAGTTCATAAAACGAACGAAATGAGCCATAAAACACCATCCTATTCGTTTTCGTTTTGGGCGGCGTTATTATTTAACAGTGTAAGTTGTTATTCCAATAACTTTTTTTTAACTAAATGACCAATGAAATGTTTCTTTGTGACTGGTTTCGTTGTTAAAGGAAGAATGAGGCAACTTATAAAGATGATAATGGATGGTGTTAAATGCTCCGTAAAAATTCAGACAGAGCTTTCCAGAGAGTTCTCCTCGAATAAAGGGGACTCTTTGGCTTTGCTGCTATTTAATTTAGTCCTTGAGAAGGTAGATAGAGATTCTGGGATCCAAACCATTGTTATCCAATTACTGGCATATGCGGATGACATCGATATCGTCGGAAGGTCTCTCTGCGCAATGGAAAAAGCATTATTAGACTTTATGCAGGCTGCTCAAGAGATGGGGCTCGTAATAAACGAGAATAAAACGAAGTACATGCGTGCTGGTGGCTCTAATACAGCGCATCCCGCTGGGAAATTCGTTTAAGTTCCAGAAGGTTTAGAAGTGAATGTTTAAAAGTAAACTAACAAGAAAACTAGTGTTTAAAATTTTCTGACTTTTTCTGTCAACGGTATCTCGTGAACGGATAAATTTATTTTCACAGTTCCGACGGTTTTTCGACTGCATAGAAGTAAACTAAGAAGAAAACTAGTGTTCCAAATTTGCCTACTATCCATTCGTTTTTTCTCTTATATCTAGTAAACGAGTGAATGGATTTTCGCAGTTCCAACGGTTTCCCAACTGCTTAGAAGACTAAAAAGAAACTAAAAAGAAATCTAGTGTTTGAAATTTTCCGACTTTTCATTCGCTTTTCCTCTTGTATCTCGTGATCGGGTGAATGGATTTTTGCAATTCTAACGGTTTTAGCCTGTTTAGAAGTAAACTAAAAGGAAAATTAGTGTGTATAAATCTCGTGAACGGGTATATTGATGTTCACAGTTCCAGCGGTTTTTCGACTGCTTAGAAGTAAACTAAAAAGAAAACTAATGCTCCAAATTTGCCTACTATCCATTCGCTTTTTCTCGTACATTTAGTGAACGAGTGAATGAATTTTCAAAGTTCCAACGGTTTTCCGACTGTTTAGAAGTAAACTAAAAAGAAAACTAATGTTTAAAATTTTTCCGACATCTCATTCGCTTTTTCTCTGGTATCTCGTGAACGGGCGAATGGATTTTCAAAGTTCGACATGCTACAAGAGGCTTTTCCATTATCCATTTTAGTAAAATAGTCCCAACCATCACTTCTTGTGCTGTTCCTCGGCTTTATAACAACCGACGAAAAATACTACAATATAAAATAGGAAACAAAAAGAAAAATACCTGACCAACAGTTTAACTATTTGCACTGCATGTTTCACAATTCACCAAATGAAAACTAACTAAAAGAAAAACACTAATAAAATGTTGTGTTAGTTGTTGTTAGTAAACAATTGTTATCTTTGCAGTGGTAATACAGTTTATGTTTTTGATTTTTAATGTTATTTATATATCTTGTTTAATCTGTATTTTAAAATATGCATATTTTGATGGTTATTATTTTTCATTTAAAGTTAATTAATACATTAACATATTTAGGAGGCATTAATGTGGGAAAGAAATGTTCTGTTTTTTCGTGACGCGAAGCGAAAAACGAACTAACAACGACGCGAGTAGTGGAGAACTAAACAAAAATAACTGTTATTACCCATTTGGAACAATAGTTCATTCGTTTTGAATTAAGAACTATTATTTTGAAACGCTTGGCATTTTCACTCCCACCCCTACTTACCAAGACTCTTTAGTACCTCAGGAGCTCTGTGTTCAAGACAATCAAGCCTGATTCCTAAGACAGAGCATTGCACTAGACTTAGTACGTGGATCAGTATTTCTTTTTTCTTGTGTTATATTATTGGAATAATTTCTTCCTTGATATCTCGATATTCCTTTATTATTTTTTGCTACATCGTTCCACCAACGTTTCGGGGTACTACCCCATTCTCAAAGTGTTATTTTTTTATAAACTACAAATATCACACCACAAATATAACATTCAGAATTATTTATATAAAAATATTGCACAAAAGTCATACCATACTATAAATACCTCTATACTCCTGTTGCCAATATCCATTACTATTGATTTTGTCTGTTAATAAATACAATTAATTTAAACAGAAAAAAACTGTGTTTTATATCATTTATTTATTTTGATATCATTAAATATATTGCTAGGAGTTAAATATATATTGCATTTATTTTCATCATTGCCACAGTGCTCTGGTATTAGCTCTAGCACAAATCCATCCCTGCTATTATTTATCTCACATGTATCTATCTACCTCTATGCTGTTGCCCTAACTAACATTACTTTTTATATCATACATATATAAATTATATATCTAATATTGAATGTTATTCCTAATATTTTATTTAATTACCTTCTTTTAACAAATATTTTTATGTCTATTTAATATGTATCCTCATTATTGCAAATGCTGTTGTTGTTCTTTTTTTTTTTATGTATTTTTCTTTTTCTAATATTTTAGGATTTTCGAAATTAAAGCTGTGATTATTTTCAATACTATGTTGTGCTAATGCTCTTGTATTCTTGTTCTTTTTATTTTTACAGTTGCTTATGTGCTGCTTGATTCTGGTTTGAAGTTTTTTTCGATGTTTTACCTGTGCACGTTAGGTCAGAGTTAATGCAGTATAATCTGTATAAAATAGAAAAATAAACTTTATTCTGTGACTAGGTCCCTTAAGAATAAAAAGTATATGCAAATAAAAAAGCAAACAGAATAAAAGGTCTGACCAAAGACTACATTAATAACAGTCAATTGATATTTACAATAATCTCAATTATAACACAAAATAAAGAGAGATAAAAAGAGCATTGTTCTGGTAAAAAAAAATATTATTGTAATGATAAAAAATGAAAAGAAAAGACAAAAAAAAAGAAGAAACAAAAACAAAAAAAAATTAAAAATATAAAAATAATGAAACAATCTAGAGTTAAAACAACGTCCAAAATAATTACTCACAACTAAGCAGGATTTCATGATTGAAGGATGTTAAAATTATATAAATAATGAAATGATTTACTGAGTTGAAACATTGTTTGATAATTGAAACAAATATTTCCTACTAATGAAGATGTTAATCTTGAATTAAAATTTAATGATTAGACAGCGTCTTTTTGGGATGTGAGGAGATGCTGTCTACGATGTAGCAAAAATAATATAACACTAAAATTCTCCTTCTTCCCATTATTAATATAAAATACATAGAAATCTTTATTTTTTTTTTTTTTTTTATACTTGAGTCTGTTAATTCTCTCGCGTCTTCCTGGAACATTGTTTATCCTAAATCTTCCTTTAATCAGGTCAAATAATTCTCCGCTGTCTCCCATTAATTCTGTAAGCGAACACCTTCTGTTTGTGGTCACTTTTTTTCGATGGCTAAGGCGAAAACACATAGCTTTTCGAATCGTAACTGACGTTAGCTGGCCCTTGGATTATTCGATCATCCAATCTAAAAATCTTCAAGTTCCTTCTAGCTTCTCTTAATTCAACCTGGGTATGCATTACCCGAGGCCTTCTGGTCTATCCTAACACCGCAACCTCGACACCCCAAAAGAGTCAACCCTTCAGGGTAGGGTATTCAAGACTCGGCCACATTGCGCGCCTCATTTGTCTAGTGCATTTCAATGTGACAGATTTGAAAATCGCATTTTGGTTAATTACTTTCAATAATAAACCTTTGGAATCGACTAAGGAAAACATTTTTTGTAGCCCCCTCAAAATTTGAGGTTTTACGTTTCTAGATACGTAGAATACAAATATCGAACAAAAGAAAATCCGTCCGTCCACCGTACGCCGTCCGCGGCTTTTCTCCGAGACTACTGGACCGATTTTCTTGATATTCGGCACTAATGTCACAGGACACTCCAGAATGATCTTCGGATTTAAATATTTTGACATTACCATCCGTCTTTTTGTTTTAAAATGGCAGATCTCATAAGCCCATGGCTCGGCCATTTATAAAGACAGAGGAGAAATGTATGGTGTTTTGGAATCAGCAAAACAAGGCATTAAAAAAAAAATCTATATAATTGCCGATTAAAGATCTTTTTAGCCCATATCTCGGCCATTTATAAAGATAGAGGGTAAATGTAAGGGGTTTGGGATCAGCATAACAAGGCATTAAAATTAAAAAAAAAGAAGAAAAACGAAAAAAGAAAGAAATCTTTATCTATAAATAGATATTTTGGAAAACTGATAAAATTCCCTAGAAGAGGAAAAAAAATCATTTAAATCGGACCAGTATTAGCTGAGATATAGCGTAATGAACTTCGTAGACTAATTCTCCGGCGGGGCTGGTCATCGTGGCCCTAGGCCTCCTGACTTATCTATTGGGCTTCTGACAACCTCGCATCTCTCCGCTTTATCCCCTTCCTTGGATTATTTCTGCACTTTCTTTAGCTTCCTTAGTCATTCCTTTTTTTTTTTTTGCTACTGAAGTGCACATCCAATATTTCCTCTGTATCATTTTACCCTCTGATTATTATGTCCTAACCATCACAGCCTATTCTGCATTGACACAGTTTCTTTCTTCTTTAACACTCCCAGTTCGGCACTCTCACGGCGACCATCTTGGGACAAGCTTCAAATTTCTTTTCCTTCGGTGCCTACTGCTTAATTTCTTTAACTTAGACAGAATAGATATTTTTGAAATATTACTAAGCGGAAATAATAAACCATGGAGTAATAATTCGCAGCATTTTTTTCACATTCGATAGTTGGACCTGGGAGGAACGATGTGTAAACAAAATCATAATTAATGAAGTAACTTATGAAATTATTGGTAATAACTAATAATAGTAAATATGCTATTGTAAACATACTGATGTATTTTCAGCTGCTTACTTGTCTCATACTTTCCAGTCTGACATGAAGTTGTCTCCTCTTAAACCAACTTTTCGAGCGTATGGTGATGACACTACTGAATATCGTGATGATGCACCGGTTGGACAAATAAATGATAAATTTGTGAGCTGTTTTCCCAATTACTTACAGTAAATGCAGACAGTATATTGTAAATTTGATAAAATTAAATATATAAATCATTTTTTCTTAGAATGATATCGAAAAAAGTGCCTCAGATCTGATTTCTTCAATCAAGAGCATCCAAGATGATCTATATGGCATCAAGTCAGTAGTAAAAGGTATTTAATAATTTTTTGTAATCAATTAAATGTTGTACTTTTTAAATAAAAAAAATAATAAATACCAACGAACTCGAAGGTTTGAGACAAATAACACAATATTTGCCTAATGACATTATTTTAATGGACCTCATCAAAGTCGAAATTCACAGAGTCTATCCATAAACGTTTCGGTGGACCCTCTAGCACGTTTCCCCAGCGTAGAGCGGAGAAATACCAGAATATCACAGCTTTATTTTTAGTCGTATTTTCTCCGAAAAAAAAATTATTGCAGTGGGCTGAAGATTAGCATTAGTCTAGCGGAGGAACTGCGTTTTCAATCCGTTTCATAACCCCTTGAGCACGATTATCGAAGTTTTGGAGATGCCAGATATATATATTTTTCCCCCACTTCATTTAAGCACCTCCAGCGACCCCGTTTCAATCAAATAAGCTGAAATTCTGTATGTGGGACTTTCTTTCAAGCAGAACGATACCATTAAAGAATGGGTAAATTTCAGTCAAAATTTCGATATGTTTACCTGAAATTTTGGCGTTTTTAAAGTTTTGCGCATATCTACAGTTCCACCATATTAATTTATAGGACTTTAAATTTGTATTTGAATTGAGTGGTGTTAGGAAATTATCTTTTGGGGGTCTAAACTTGGTTCCCCACCTCTTCGGGTTTTTAGAGTTTTTAAAACATTTGCGAACCTTTAAAACCCCTCCAAATTGATTTAGGGCTCAAAACCTGTTGCATTTGAAAGAATACTAAATTACGTATAAAAAAGGAGAGGCAGAAGAATATAATAGAAGTATGGGTAAATTTCGGTATGTTAGGGAACTCTTTTGTGGGTCTCAACGTTTTTCTCACTCCCCCATTTTTTTATATTTTTATTTTAGTGAAAATACGACTTTAGTGACGGAGTTCTGCTGCTCATGGATTTTTAAAATAGATTTAAAATTTATCTATGTAAATTATTTATGTAAATTAATATGCACTCTAGTTTTTATAAATATTTAGTTTAAACTTTTGTTACTATAAGTAAAGAAATAGTTTAAAAATAAATATTAAAATAAGCGCTAGTGTTTATCGGATAGAGATTTTATTACAAGGGTGAATATGAAATGTAAACCATCCTGTCGTTTTTTATTAATTGATTCTTCACTTAGTAATGACGATATTCCTGTGATTGTCAGGCTTAAGCAATAGAATAAAGGGCTGGAATATCGAAACGCGATATATCGATATATCGGAGTTGAAAGACCGATATTTTCTATCGATATCTTAACATCCGATGTATCGATGATATCAATATTTTACAACGAAAAATCGGTGACACCTATATGTTAAACTATATTACAGAAGAATGTCGATAATTCGTATCCCGGTAATTCGTTTGGATTTTCTGGTCACTTGAAAATCTCCCTTTATTTCGCATGAAAACACTGCAATCCAGTCCCCTCGGTAATTCGTATTTATTTTCATCTTCCAAGTAATTTAAACGTCTTATAATTCGGAATTCCAAATAAAAAATCTGGTTAAATCTTAATCTTTTCAAGAAGAGAGGTGAGTGATTGAGAGAGAAATGGTTTATATGAATTTCGGTTGGTTTATCCTTTTTTTTTCTATTCATCTCTCTTTCAAAAAATATTGTAAAAAACCTGTGACTATATTGTTAGCCGCCCACATGGATTGATCTGAAAAATTAAGTTCGCTCATGACTGCCAAATCTGCGAAAGCAAGGTATTTTAAAAACAAAAATGTTACCGATAACCAGTCGTGCAAACATCAAAAGCCTGTACCACAAGCGAAATTTTCAACGAATAGGTACAGATATGGAATAAAAAACAGCGAACATTTTCAACTGTTTATTGATAATTGTACGGCTCACAAAAGATACCATCACTCAACGGTGATTTTTTATCATCAGATAGGTTTTATACATACAAAAGGGGAGGGGATATTTAGGAATATAACACTTGTTAAGTGCTGACAAGTAGGAAGCGAAACAATAACTTCCTGGGTTATAAACCCTATTTAATAATTAATACTTCCTGGATCAAAGCCATGTGATAACTGGATGCTAACAATATACTAATTACATTAAAAGTTTTAGCAAAAAGAGTACTTAATATATATATACATATATTAATAAATAATAATATTATTTTATATAAAGGCTGGTTTACATTAAAATAAAAATAAATAAGACGGAAATACAGAATAAAAAGCTTCTTAGTGAAATAAAAGCTTTGTTAGTGCCGTGATAAAAATATTTTCCCTTTTAAATTATTCCCTTTTAAAGCATTATAAATTTTAATTTGTCAATGTTTATTTTATTTTTATTTTCAGGGGAAGTTTTGTTTTATTTCACAAAAAAAAGAGATTTTTATTCTGATTTCCGTCTTATTTCATTGATTAGAAACAAAGTGAGTACAAGTATAAATTTCATCTTCAAAATACTTCTTCGTCAAGGAGACATCATTCCACACCAAAAGGCAAATTAGGAGCCATTCCTAGATATATCCCAAAAGAAACCTCGGCTAATACCTTGGTTTTCTGTTAATACCGGAGAAAACGTTTCTAATATCATGATTAATTTATATGTTACTAATATTTTTAGAAGATTTTCTCTAAAAAATGTCTATAACTATACCAATACGTTGAAATTGTTAATTATTCGGTTCGGATCAAAGAATGCTAGTAACACAATGCTCTTAACTTATTTTGTACAAGTATTGAAGTTAGTAACATTTTAATAACTAAACAGCCTGATGGAATGTTATTAGGATTTTTGTTAAAAACATAGTTTTATAGCAATGCAAATTACATTTCATTTTGACCGGTGTTAAAAATGTGCATCAAAATGTTAATAAGATTTTTTTTTTAATAATATGCTATTAACAATATTATTGGTAGCATTTCGGTGGTAAACTATCTTTAGAACCGATCTCATGAAATATTTCTTATCAAATATCTTATCATTTTTTAAAATTTAATATGTATGGATAAGGTGGACTAAATCAAGAAATGGTGAAGCAGACGGAAGAAATTATTAAAAAACATCTACAGATATATGATGCCGATAAAACAGGAATTACCGATTATGCTTTGGAAAACTTAGGTAAGTGAATTATGCAAGTATTTAGTTAAATAAATTTAAGATTTAGTTCAATTTTGCATTCAATGATTAATTTAATGGTCTGGTTAAAAAGGAATTATTTATTTATTTACGATCAGAGCAAGCGATGTTAGGCTTGATGGAGCTCAACTTGATTCTTAACAACACTTCAACACTAATTGCTTTCGCCATTATTACTATTATTATTATTTTTATTACTATTATTTTTATTACTATTACGATTATTTTTATTAATTGTAGATCTTGTTTATTAATCTTATAATGGATACGCTCAGTAATAATTTAAAAAGATGATTTTATCCATTACTTTTAATTTCGGATTTTCGCGTTATTGCTGGAACGTTCTTGTATACCAACAGTGGCACGCGTACCAGAGTTTGGAAACCCCTAAACTACAAAAATCTGTCCCAAAGTGATCTATATTGGATCGCATCAGTCCTTCGTGTGGTCTATGCGCGAAGAAAAATTGGAGTGTGCATAAGACAAATAGGGTTCTCGATAGAGGATCTTTTTTATATGATCATGTATCAGCCTACATTCAACATTTGAATTGTCTTTGCACTGACTTTAAAACTAGGTTTTATGATCTATTAATAATGAGAATACCACAGTGGATCATAAACACCTAAGTTGGCATTGAAAAACGGCTGTCGTGTTACATGAAGAACAGGATGGAATAATAACCATATTTTAGAAAAAAAAAATCGGCTTCAGAAAGACATACCTATTACATGCCCTACATTATGGACAATCGCGAGTTGGTTTGCCCATCAAGGCTTAGCGTGCTTTTAACTTTTGTATTTTTATTTTTTGGGTGGGAGGGGGAGAGGGCATGAGTTCAGTTGAATTAGAAACCTCTTCGTGGATTCGTGGATTGACTACGGTCCGTAAATATGAAATATTGTGATTTGACTGAAATTGAAAGGCCTCAAAACGAATTTTTATATGCTACCGGAGGATCTAAAATCTCTTCTACATAGGGCCAGATTAAGCCAAGTAGGGGTCTCTTGGCAATCCAAATCTTGGAGCCCTGCTTCCCTTTCAATTTAGTATATTTTATTGCTTGAAGAAAAATCGAGGCACAAAGAATTAATGTAGAGTTGATATCTAATTTCTGATAGAGCCTATCATACTGACCCTGTTCACTTCAATGCCGGTTTTGTAATAATGAATGAAATTTAGTAGGTAGGTAAGTTAATTAGATTTTATACCAACACCAAGTTTTAATATGTCGGTGTTAATGTGTGTCACTTATAACAAAACTATTCATAGGTAATGATAATGATTGATAAGTAATTCAATCGATGTGTTGTTTATTCTGTTTAGTACAATCATTATCGTATCCCGATCCCCAGAATTGTCGCTTGCCATTTTTTCCTCTCCGACCGATCCTCTGTCATTCCTTCGTTGACATCAGCCAGCCATGTTTTCCTTGGCCGCCCCCTCTTTTTCCTTGACTCTGGCTAATATAAGAAAATCTTCTTTGGCCATCTCTCTTCTCCCATTCTCATCAAATGGCCAAACCATTGAAGTCTCCTGATATCAATATTGTACAATATATTCTGCTCCTGAGCTATTATATTTCTAATAATGTTATTTGATATAGTGCTGGAGTCTTGAAATGTCAAAACTTCTTCTCAGGAAGTCCATCTCCAGTGCCAGCAATTTTCGGGCCTCTTGATATTTTTTTGTCTACGTTTCGGCACAGTATAGTATGGTACCTAGTATAAAGGAATGATAAATTCTTTTTTTTGGATTAAATGCCATACTATGATTCCAAATTACCGAATTTAAGATCCCAATCATCTTTTTACCTCGAGAAATTTTCCTTGTTATATCTTTATCCAGGGATCCTACGGCATTTATCCACACATCTAAATATTTGAATTCATTGCTGCGTGGAAGGTTCAAATATCCAACGGTATTTGGTTTTATTCAAGTTCTAAGCCCCATTTAGAGTACTCCTCTAGAAGTTTTCTGAGCATATACTGCAAATTCCAATCGATGTAATACTCACAAATAAAGAAAAATGAACTGATAAGGGAACGATGTGTCCATCGCCGGTTTTGATAAAAATGTTTTAGGTGATTCTACATAGAAAAAAGTCGACACCTATCCAAACGTTTCGTCCAATGGGCTGTAGGATCTTCGAAAAAATAAATAAAACACACTGAAACTGCTTTATTTTATATCTCGAGTTAGAAAAATGATATCGACATGTTTTTTTCAGTAAAACATTTGTTTTTCAGAATATATTAAAGAAAAAATATAATCATTAAAACATAATTGATTTTTGTTCAAATAAACATAAATGAATGTTTAAATTATTCAATAAACTTTCGCACTAAAAATGATGGATGATTTTGATTCAGCACACCAAAAATATCAACAAACAAATTTTTTTTTCGTATCTAGGGGTGCGCAGAATATGATTTTATTTTTTTTTTTGAAACCACGGTTGAAGCAAATCGTGCACTTTAAGAACCTTTACATATTTATCAATCACATTTAATAAGGAATGATTAAATGAAAAGTTAATGGTAAGGGAGCAGCCGGGCACTTATAATAGATCAGTATCCACTTATTCTTTCTAATCAAAATTTTATTTTATTTTCATCTTTTTTATTTTTGTTGACAACCAATTCTTACAAATCATCACCTAAAAATAAATCCTGAAAAAAAAATTACCTGTAATAAAGTAATGTTTTTAAGCTATGTTAAATAAAATATAATGATAATTATTGCGACGCAACAACCCGGTGACGGGTCTTGGCCTCCACCAACCGCCTCCTCCAATCGTCCCGATCCTGTACAGTTGTCATCCAATTTCTAATACCAAGCATGTCCCTCGAGCCAGTCACCACTCCGTCGATCCACCTCAGCTTAGGTCTCCTGGTCCCATGGAGCGGCTCTGTAAGCATTCTGTTCAGTATTTCATTTCCTTCCATTCGTGCTGCCCGTCCTTCGTCCTTCCATTCCATATGCCCCGCCCATCGCAATCTGTCTACATTTAATATCTAGACGATGTCAGGCTTTATAAATGCTTCGTATACTTCCTGGCTTGTCCGTCTTCTCCAAATCCCATCCAAAAACACTCCACCAAACATCCTTTGGAGGATCTTTCTTTCGAAGATAAGGAGATATTGTTCTTTGGCTTTTGTCAGGGTCCAACTTTCTGAGCCATATAATAGAACAGGACGAATCAGTTTTCTATACAAATGGAGTTTAGTCTATCTAGAGCCGATGAACTGTTTTCTTAGCCCAAAGTGACATCGGTTGACAGAGGCGATTCTCCTCTTCATCTCAGCTCTCCCGTCATTATCTTGGGTTACCAAGGAGACCAGGAGCCCAGGTACGTAAAATCTTGGACTTTTTCAAAGACTACACTCTCATTCGGGCCAGGCACTTCCCCTGTCACAAGATAATTCGTTTTCGTCTGGTTTACTTCAAGCTTGAGTCTCATGACCGGTTCCACTAACGCTGAAAAAGCCTCCTTAACTGCTTGAAAGTAGCCTCCATCGATGTCTATATCATCGGCGTAGGCTAAGAATTGAACCAGCCGGTTAAAAATGGTGCCTCCGACCAGAATACTGGAGTTCCTCACTGCTTTTTCTCGGGCGATATTAAAGAGGAGGCACGCTAGGGTATACACTTGCCTTAACGCTCTTGAAACATCGAACTCTTCTGATAAATCTGCACCAACCGAGACTGAGCACATGACTGTTTTCTTCGTTAGCTTTATCAGTCATGTCAGCTTCCCTGGAATCTTCAACTCTTCCATGGCTCGAAAGAGTTCTTTTCTATATATTATACTCGAAAATATAATAATATATTAAAAGTCCTAATTAATTATTACAGGAGGCTGTATAGTATCTACAAGGGATACAGTCACTTATAAGGAAGGAACGCCTTTGCTCACAATTTTCGGCTTCGAGTTGATGACAGTCTTGACAGAACCAAGGAATATAATTCAAGTGGGTATAAAATATTAATATAAAATGAAATATAATTTATCTTTTTATATTTTATTCATTGATGCTTTTTTTTTTCTATTCAAAGCCTAAAGTCAATCCAGGTGATTGCTGGGCAATTAAAGGTAGTAAAGGTACAGTGGTGATAAAACTAATCACCGAAATTTTCATTACTGCTATAACAATAGAGCACATTCCTAAAAGTATATCTCCTACTGGAGACATATCCTCAGCTCCGAAAGAAGTAACTTTATTAGTAAGTATATTGATTCATTATAAAAATTAGTTGTATTTTTTTATATTTTAATGGTCTTGGTTCTAAGATTGAATTAAAGAACTTAAAGATGGAAGTATGGGTGACCAATTTCTGTACCAATATAATTAAGATATTGCTTTTATAATATCCATATTTTTGAGATTTTATATATATTATATATATATATATATATATATATATATATATATATATATATATATATATATATATGTATATGTATATTTATACACCCACAGCCACTATAGATAGTATCATAAACTCACCACCCCACGAGCCAATGGTTCTTTGTTTGTCGAACGCCTATATTGTTGAAAAAATATTAGTTTTCGATCCTCAAATTTTAATATCGATATTACGATATATCGAGAAAAAATATCGATATATTTTTAAAAAATCTTGGGGTCGGGAATCATGAGATAGAGGCTTTCTCTAATGGCAGGGCCTGATATTACGTTTTCTATTCGATGTCTTCTAACATTTGAGCCTAAGACACTCTTGAATTTGAAATTCTGAAGGGTGTTCTTAATGGTACCTTGATTTTAAGTTGTTATATGAGTTGTTAAGTTGTCTGACACCCCTTGAAGTTAGCCGGGTATTCTTGGTGCCATTGTTTTCAGGTGTTTATTTGGTTTTTTGTTCATCAGTTTTATGTTTCTCACCACAATTGAAACACCGAGTTTTACAAATTGTCTACATGATGTTAATAGTATACTGTGTGTATAGCTTAAATAATGATGTGTTTTCTCTCTCTGACTAATATATGCGCTGATCATTGCAACTGCGATTATTACAATAATACCCATCTAGATTGATGGAGAACCAGGAGCCAGCGGACAGCAGAGAGAAGTTGGGTCCCTCTGCCGCATTTGCGAGTCTGGAACACCAGCCCATGTGCTGGAAAAATGCCCCAACAACTCTCTCCTCATAACACGCCGGCACCATAGGGTCAAGCACGACCTGACAAGGCTCCTTAGAGAAAAGTAATTCACCTGCTTTGGCGAAGTCTATTTTGTTGATACGGACGGATTCGCGTGGTATGCTGATAATGTCGCATTCCCAAGGATCGGAAAGACAGCATTGGTTCTAGATCTTACCGTACGATTTGAGGGAAACGATCCCGATCAGGCAGGTGGAGTGGAAAGGAGAAAAAAAAAAGCATCTATGAGAAATGTATCCCTTTCCTAAAAGAAATAAATCCGCGAGACCTTCGGAGAGAGAGATTCACCGTTAGAGGCCTCTGGTTTGGGTCTCGCAGAACAATACCAAATAGAACAAGGAGCTTTTTTGAAGACCTAAGTGCTAATGTATGAGATATTGCGGTGTTGGCCTAAAATATTATTCTGGACTCCCTGGGGATTATCCACCATAACCTGCACGGTAATTAGATTGGTCTAGTTATCATTTTGGATTTTATCTTTATTTTTCATTTTTATTTATTTTGTTGGTATTTGTATATATATTTATTTTTTTATTTTTCCTGTATTGTTGATCTATATATGTGTGCGTTCAAATTTTGATGTTTCATTAGTTCCATAAATTTTCCAATTATCTAGAAGTTGTATGCTATATTAAGAAAGGGTTGATTGTTAACTGGAAAAGAGAATTATATAGAAGTGAGAAGGTAGTTGGATGGATAAAAATAAACAAAAGATAGAAAAAAAAATGTAGTATATATAATCGAATAAAGATGAAAATGTTATGAATTATGTAGATGAATAATTAAATGATAAAAGGGAAAGGGAAGGAAAAAAAATAAAGAAATGTAAAATGTGTATATATATATATATATATATATATATATATATATATATATATATATATATATTTTATCCAACTAAGGATTGATCAGTACGCTGTGTATTGTAGTAACCCAATATACTTGGGCAGTATTGATTTTCAATAAATCATTTCTCCCTAATTTTGTTGTTCTTTACAGGGATTAGAAAATCTGAATGATGAAGACCCTCACAATTTTGGACAATTCGAGTATAGTGACGTAGGCCCAGCTATTCAGACATATCCGGTTAAGGTGATATGCCATTAATAATTTTTAAAACCCAAATTGTATTTACAGTATATTACAACGACATGTTTTATTTATAACACTTTTTCGCAATCTCTAAACTTTTAGTAACCACCCAAACAAAAAAAGTTTATATAAATGATTTGAATGATTAAAATAAGGCCTGGGGATGCAGCAGTATAATGTTGTACAATTGCGTCAATGTTTTATAATTCTGTGGTGTTTGAGCAACGGGGTACGTCATTTTTTTTTTATCATTTTACAAGGCCTTTATGTTGTTTTTGTTTTTTTTTACTTCTACTTTGACATTACCTTTGAAAAATAGGATATAAATCAATGAAACAGTGTCCGTAATCAATGTGAACACTGTTTCATTGACTTACATCCTTTTTCTCAATGGTAAAGTTCAATTCTGAAGGAAAAAATATAATATAATATACACATAGATTAAATTAACACAATTGAATGTTTGATATAAATAATTCTATTTAATTATAATTAGATATTTACCTTACAGTTTATAATTTGATATTGGAAGTTATTTAATATAGTTATTAATTTCACGTTTTCGGTCACTTAAATTGCAATTACTCTTTTATTCAATTTTAATTTCATTACAATGCTCTAGGATATTACATAACCGTGTTCTATAAGGTTATTAACCTCCTGAAATACAAAATGACCTTTAAAATAATATCATATAAAACGTTGTTAAATCTCATTTGTTGCAGGCGTTTTCAAGAAACAGTATCACAACCAAAGTTTTTTTTTTTTAGAAACTATTGATTTATTAATTTATATTACATTCTGTCTCAGCAGGGACAACGGTAATAGTGAACAAAGAAATCATTCAAACCATATTTACATAAAAGATAAAAAAAAAGAAGGAAAAAATGAAAAAAATAACAAAAGAAAAAATAAACTTAATGCAAGGAATAATAAATAAACTAATATAAAATAAACAAACGTAACATATTAAACGCAGGCATATATACACTATTTACAATCGGCCTGGGACACCCCGAGCCAATCTTGTCCTCCCTCACTTATGGATGGAAAAGCATTACTCCAGGATATCCCAGCGCTTCTCATTCAATCGCGTCTGAGCGAGAGCGCTATAGCTGCAAACATACAGAACTTAAGTGGAGAATCTCGCAATTGTCTGAACTCCAATATACATATTTACAACAGATCTCGAGGCCACTGCCGTTTCAACATTCGAGGAGGATTGTAGGGATGGGTAGAGCTAGATAGGGATTATGCTAAGGAATTAAGATGATGAGCAAGGTTATGGTGAAATTCGGAGAATTTGGATGGGGTCTAAAACAAATGGAATATTAAAGCCACAATGTAGGGTATTGTTGGTTACATACCATAGTATTTTACATTGACTATTGTTCGAAGGAATTTGGACTGAAAGGATTGGATGCGTTTGATGTTCGAAAATTTAACTGTCCCCCAGAGTTCAAGTCCATAGGTACAGACAGGTTTCAGAATTATTTTGTAAATTAGTAGCTTGTTTTCAACTGAGAGCTGAGATTTTCTGTTTAGCAGTCTATATAATTGGCCGAATCGTCGATTAAATTCTTGTCATTTAAGTCTCGTATCTGGGTTCCAATTAGTCTTTTATCAAGTAGGAAGCCAAGATAATGGACTGTGTCTGAGAAAGGAAGAGGTATGGAGTTAAAATGAGCTGGCGGACAAGATTTGCGTCGGAGGGTAAACGTGTTTTGTTTGCATTTAGATTCATTTACTTTGACACCAGTGTTCGATCTGGGAAAAGTGCCTTTTCAGGTTTAAGGATGCTGTTTCAGGATCTGAGCTGGATGATAGGATGGCGGTGTCATCAGCAAATGTTGCCAGAAAGGTTTCGGGATGAATAGGAATATCAGCGGTAAATAAAATGTAGAGGATGGGTCCCAAGACGCTGCCTTGAGGAAAACCGGGCTCAACTGGATAATCGTTGGAAAATTCTGTTCCACAGCGGATTCGGAAGGAGCGGTTAGAGAGGTAGGATTGGAGGACTAGGTATAAAGATTGAGGTAAATGGAGTTTTTGCTTGAAGAGCAATCCGGCGAGCCATACCCGGTCGAAAGCTTTTGCTATCTCTAGAAATGCACCGGAACATGTTTTGCATGTTCATGTTCATTTTTGCATGTTCAACAGTGTTGCATGGAACACTGTTTGCATTCTGAGAATATATGTTCAACAACTCCGAGTTTTTGTTGAACAATGGAATATTTCGAACGAAATCCGAACTGATGGGGAGGAAGATTTTGAGTTTCTAATATGGATAGGATTCGTTTGAGAAGGATCTTTTCGACGATTTTTGAAAGGATTGGGAGTAGATTAATTGGTCTATAATATGTCTACAAGCCGTTGGGAAATTTGCCTGGTTTTAGAAATGGGATGATAGTGGAATGTTTCCATAAGAGAGGAAAGTGGGTGTTACGTAGGACGCGATTGTAGATGTATGCGAGGAACATTACTGCTTTAGGTGGAAGTTGTCGAAAGATCTGAACCTCTGAGAAGTTGGCCCCACAAAGTCAAATTTTTTAAATTTTTTTTAGAGTTCCGACAGCCCCTCTAAGAGTGCTGGAATTCTCAATAATTTTTAGAAATAGTTCTGTTGTTTAAACAACAAAAAATAAAGACTAAAGATACGAGGGCCCACTTCACACTTCTCGCAACTTTGAAGCCCAATAACTTTTTTGCAATCAACTGTAGCACATTGGTTAATTAGGATAATTGATAGAACTCTTAGGGGGCCTACCGGAACTGGAAAAAAAGACAAAAATTATGCCAAAAAATAAGGTTGGCCCCCCAAATTGCTCAAAGGCAATTTTTTAAAAAAATTTCTTAGAGTTCAGATAGACCTCTAAAGAGTTCTAGAGTTCTCAATAATTTTTAGAAATAGTTCTGTTGATAAAACAAAACAAAAATGGCCATATTTGTATCCTTATAACTATTTTTAAATAGGTATTTATCCATATTTTTTTATTTATTTATTATTTCTTGTACTAATTTTGATGCTTAGATATGTGTTTCTAAAATGTGAACATTTGATTAATTTTTAAGTAATTTAATGTATTAGTTATTTGTTATTTTTTTTTAATTAAAAAAAAAGGCGTTATTTCAAGTAATAGTTGAGGGTCACTAAAAGAGAAGTAAGGAATAGAATAGAGAGTGATAGAAGGTTTACAGCAAACAAAAGGGAAAACAATTGTGGATAAACAGAAAAAACAGGTTTTTTTGAAGAAAAATTTGACTAGTAAATATTACAAGCCCTGAGGGGTAAAAAATTTCAGAGTAAAATGTTGTTTTTATTTACATTGAGGGGATTACCAGAAGTCTAAAAAACAAAAACCGGGAACGAAAAATTGTCAATTTTTTAATGTTTTTCTCAGAGTTCTGACAGCTCTCCAAAGAGTTCTAGAGTTCTCTATAATTTTAAGAAATGGTTCTGTTGATTAAACCTCAAAAAATAGGGACTAAACATACGGGTGGCCAACTTCACTCTTCGCGGAACTTTGTAGTCCTATAACTTTTTTGCAAACAAATATAGCACTTTTGTTAATTAGGATAATTGATAGAACTCTTAGGGAGGCTACCGGAAAAAGACCGGAAAACAAAAAAACTTATGCCAAAAAATAAGATTGGTCCCCCAAAGTCAATTTTTTAAGTTTTTCTTAGAGTTCAGATAGCCCTCCAAAGAGTTTTAGAGTTCTCAATCATTTTTAAAAATAGTTCTGTTAATAAAACAAAAAAAAATGGCCATATTTGTAGCATTATAGCTCCACTGCTATCAGCATTAGAGCTTGAGTTAATTAGGGTATTTTTTGAACACTTAGGGAGCCAACAGAACTCTCAAGAAAAACAGGTGTTTTTGACGAAAATGTTCGCAAAAATTTTGTCTTGAAAATATTACAAATCCAGAGGGGTGAAAATTTTTCAGAGTAAGCAATAAAATAAAAGCAACAAAAGGTTGCTTTTGTTGAGAGTTCTATTGGGCTCCTATGAGTTCAAAAAATTATCTTATTAACTTAAGCTCTAATGTTGATATTAAAGGTGTTATAAGCCTACAAAGTTCCTAGAGAAAAAATTAAAAAATTTTACTTTGTGGGGCCAACTTCACAGAGGTAGGATCTGAAAGGTGAGAAGGCTGCATCTAGGAGATTTGCGGGGAGTAAGTTTTTGTAGGAGATATTTGACCTCAGAGGGATTAACAGCTTTAGGAGGTAAGGAATTCTTCTAATGATGTGGTGTGGGTGGGATGGGAGTCTGGATGAGGAGTGAATGTATTATAAAGGTGTTTGGCGAATTCCTCGGCTTTATCTTCATCAGACGCTGCCCCCATCATTTCGCCGGATGTGATGGGAAATATGGTGGGACTTTAGAATAATTTTTGTGATATTCCACAGGGAATTGTCAAGAGCAGAGAGGGAGGATATATAGGAATTAAAGGATTGAGAACGAAAGGTTACTTACCAACTCCCGCTTTAATTGTTCAGATTATTAGTTGTAGGAGCGACGAACGATTGGATGTCTGGTACTTTGCCATAATGATCTGGCGTGGCGTTTGATATCAGTTAGGTCTATGAGGTGTTGTGGTAAATGGCTTTTGTTAGAAATTCTTGAGGAGTGATTGGGGTAAGATGCAGTCCAGACAGCTTGTAATGAAGTGGTATAGGAATACACAGTATCATCAAGATCTTTTGGAGTTATTAGGCTTACTCTGAGGTCGATTTCATTATTCAGAATTTGTCGAAAGAGGTTCCAGTTAACTGGGCCTCTAATGAAAGATGGTTGGGAGGATTTCGGAATGGGAACTATTGATATACAACCACAGTAAATTTGTCTAAATGGCAATATTGTTTCACTCAAATAAGTTTCAGGTTTTCAAAGTATTTTTCTGACCTTCCTATTTTATTCACCAAATAACGTTTTCATCCAATGATTTCACACTTATTAAATGTTTTTGTGGTCAACGTTGTCATCGCTACGACTCGTATGCAAGTTGAACACTTTTTTTTCTCTTAGAAAGTTATTAATCAATTTTTGAATTACATTTTAATGAAAAAATCAGTAGATTTTATTATTGTTTAAGCCTTTTGGGAAACCATGATAGCTAAAATTTAGTAAAGATTGGTTCAGTAGTTTTTCCGGTTAGCATTTACAAAAGAATAACGGGTTGTCCTTTTATATAATAGAATGATAAATTAGAAATGGACACAGGGCAGGCTATACAGTACCAGCAATACTGAACGGTTATGCGGATTTACAATTTACACATATCTACCTATGCAAGTACATATGCAAGTTTTTTCTTACATAGAAGCTATTTACATGAAATATTTTTTATAAGAATCATTATTATTTTGGCTAATTATATTTTTTTTTCAGGAGCCAGCATTTGGCCGTTTGTTTGGAATGGTAGAAGTAATTATCGAATCGAATCATGGGCACCCCAAGTTCACCTGCATCTATAGGATAAGAATCCATGGAAGGCCACCAGATTCAGGAGCGAACAAAAATACTTGATTTTATATGATTTCCTTTTCATTTTTATATATATGCTACTGAAATAATGAGAAGAGATAAAATTCATGTAAAGCGAAAATGATATTGAAAAATTCAATGAGAGCTTACCTTTATAAGCGGTTGGCTGAACTATCATTGTTTATAATTTTTCCTTAATTTGAGGATGACTGTGTTTCCCTATGAAAGAGATGCAAACTTTTCGAAGGCTCACTGATGGCTTGTTTTTGTCGCAAAAAATATAGCATAGTGATAGTTCCACAAAAAAAAAAAAAAAAAAAAAAAATAGACTCTCATATTTTTTATAGATATATTCCTATATATCTATAAAAAATTTAAATGTTTGTATATAGTAGTTTTACGGACTTATAATAAACTAAGATAGTAAAAGCCAGTTAAGAAACATCTTCCAGGTGTTATGCTACAATTCTTACAATATGAGAGGTGATGCCGTTCTTAAACCAGTATACCAATCCGGTAGGTTTTAGTGGAAGATTCATCCTTCTAAACTTTTTTTCTCTAACTTTGAGAAAATATATCTTATTGAATAATATATCTTATAACGAGCAAAAGATATAGCAAAAAAACTAGTCTTTTGTTTAATAAAATTAGTGGAATTTATTTTGGATGTTTCTTGTATTTCATTTATGACTGATAATTAATAACAAATGAAAAATTAACACATGCTTTTTAAAGTTTTATGGTTTTAACCTTCAGAGTTCAAATTACAAAGTATCGCAAAATAGCCTATCCGCGAGCATGCCTGCGTGCGTGTATGTGAATAGTCTAACTGAAATTACAAAAAGTATTTAAGGGAAGTATATGCCACTTTATATTTTTTTTTACAATTTTCTAAAATGTCGTATTTGATTAAGATTTTTACATGAATGCACAAAAAAAAACTTTTTAGAAAAAAAAAATCCATGAGCAACAGAACTCCGTCACTAAAGTCGTATTTACACTAAAATAAAAATATTATAAAAAAGGGGAGTGAGAAAAAAGTTAAGATCCACAAAAGACAGTTCGCTAACATGCCGAAATTCTGCCATACATTTAATTACATTGTTCTGCATCTGCCCTGACCTGCGATACAGAAAACACTTCATCCTGAATTTCAGCTCATTTCAGAGTGCCTCTGGAGGTGCTCAAATGTAGCGGGAATATATATATATATATATATATATATATATATATATATATATATATATATATATATATATATATATATATATATATCAGACAATAGACTATTTTTTCGTAGAAAATACGACTAAAAAGGCATTGAAACTGTTGAAATAGCCCATATCTTTACCAATATTGGTCCGATTTCGATGAAACTTTTTTTGTTTTTTAGGTAATTTGATTTTATTTCAAATGCTACAGGACTGCAGGTTTAGCTCCCTAACTCAATTTGGAAGGTTTTTTAAAGGTGCGCAAATATTTTAAAAAATCGAAAAACCTGGGGGGTTGGGGAAACCAAGTCGAAACCCCCAAAAGATACTTCCGTAACACAAATTCAATTCACATACAAATTTTGAGCCCTGTAAACTAATGGAGTGGAGCTGTAGAGATGCACACAACTTAAAAAATGCCGAATTTCAGGTAAACATACGGAGATTTTGACAAGAATTTATCCATTCTTTAATGGAATTGTTCTGCCTGGAAGAAAGCCCTACATACCGAATTTCAGCTCATTTGACCCAAAGGGAGCCACTAGAGGTGCTCAAATGTAGCGGGGAAATATAATATATATATATCAGACATCTACAAATCTTCCATAATCGTGCTTCTAGGGCTTATGAAACGGATAGGAAACGCAGTCCCGACGCTCACCGCCGATCTTCGACCCACTGTAATAGTCTATTTTTTTCGGAGAAAATAGGACTAAAAACGACTTCAAAACTATACAAAATAACCACTAAAGATTTACAAAACTAAATTATTAAGTAGCATTATAACTATTCCAAGTCAATCTAAACAGTACAATAAGTTAATACTAGTATACCCGAGCGAGAACTCTCGCATTACATACCTTAATGAATCCTTAATGGAATCGAAGTATAAGCGATAAACAATATAATATTATAAACTTTATAATAGTTTATAATGACTATGTTCAAGTAATAGTTAATACTTAATAGGCAATTAACTTGCCCAACTGGAAAGTACCCCCTCAATTTAACATTTAAGCAATAAGACTCAGCTATACCACTTTCTGTTTGTAGTATTCTATCATTAATGAAAACATAAAAACAATATTTTATTTACAAAACGTTTTCACAGTTATTAATACGTTTTTGTTAACAATCTCAACTGGCTTTAAAAGGTATAAAGTTGCCATGACAACGGCACGTACGCAAGATGGCGTAGGGCCCGTGCGGACCTATATCGTGCGTTATCTCGAAAAAGGTAGGTTTTAAGGCTTTAAAACGCCATAGGAGCGTATATGATCTTGATGCCCGCGTCAAAATCTTTAAAACCCAACTTATCCCGTCTCGATCCGCCGACTTTCAGTTGTCAAAGTTTTGAAACCTTCCAGTTTTTTCATCACTTTTATTTAAGCCCTTGTAAGATTTTAATAATCAAAATCAGGATTCGTCACTTCTCCGTGAAATTCCCTTTCTTTTGATACCTCACTCGTCAAAATCCATCACTCCTGAGAGCCGGAAAAGGGATCTACACTACCTTAATAATATATAGTAGTGACTAGTATACCCGAGCGAGAACTCTCGCATTAGATATCAGACCTTCTTCTAAACCCTAATACATTAGAAATATAAGAGATATTAGGAAAACATATTTATACTTGTAAACAATATAATATTTCAAAAAAGTTTATTTAACACACATTTGGGGAAGCTACATAGTTTGTAATGACTATGTTGAAGTTACAGTTCATACTTAGCAAGTAATTAGCTTACCCCACTGGAAAACATCTCTTAAATTTAGCAATATTTAACAGAACCCTCTAAGGGTTGGACATGTGAAACAATTTATAATTTCCCACTCATTAAAAGTGTAAACAGACTCAAATTGTTATAAAGTTGCCATGACAACGACACGTACGCAAGATGGCATTGGGCCCGTGCGCACCTATGTCGTGCGTTATCTCGAAAACAGCAGGTTTTAAGGCTTTAAAAAGCTGGACTAATATGATCCAGTGGATCATGTATGGTCTTGAAGCCCGCTTCAAAATCTTTAATACCCAACTTGTCCCGTCTCGATCCGTCGACTCTTAGTCGTCAAATCTTTGAAACCTCCCTGTTTTTTCATCACTTTTATTTAAGCCCTAGTATGAATTTAAGAAACAAAATCGGAATTCGTCACATCTCCATGAAATTCCCTTTCTTTTGATACCTCACTCCTCAAAATCCATCGCTCCTGAGAGCCGGAAAAGGGATCTATACTACCATAATAATATATAGTAATGATTTTTTGATATTGGTGGCAAGTGCAGGCAAGCACAACTTGTTCGTTTCAACTATTTATTATATTTTCAACTAGCTACTTAATAATTTATTGTTGTAAGAAACATTATTTTTATATCTTTAGCGGTTCTAGCGTACCTTTTCGACGTATTTTTTTCTTTCATATTCCTCAGTGGGTAAAATTAAAATACGAAAGGCATTGGTAAGGCCCAATAAATATGCTGCTTCAATGAGACAGCAAAGATTACTTTATTTATATTTAACTGTTGGATTCACCTTCTTTTTTTTTTTAAGGTACAATTGCCCATTGTATGTCCCACCGTTGTGAAATTACTGCTTTATTTATTTGAAAAGAAAAGAAACAAATAGATTTAGAAATGTACCTGTAAAGTAAATTATTTTAATTATCGCGAGTGATTAGCCATGGAGAAGTTCATTTCTCTATCTCAAACATTATTGAAAATTATTTTATAATGTTTTAAGTCATAAGGTCATCCGACAAGTAATTTCGGTGTTTAAAAATCTGTCTGTTTACATTTATATTACTAATCCCTCCGTTACAATTGAATAGTGTTTACACATTTTCTTTATTATACCATTACGTACTCTTCTATTTATCATCTTTTGTTGGAGATAGTCAGTTTGTTCTGAAATTTCACTTAAAATGGATCTGTTGGCAAATTACGGTGGGCAGTAGAATGTGTCGAACCAGGTTTTTCTGCTAATTCTTCAAATGTTACAACAGGATTTTCTTCAACAGTAATCTGCAGTTCATCAAGCTCTATTGGTCGACCTGTAACTGTTTCCCGCTCGAAACTTTTCAAACCACCTCTACACTTGCCGTTCATTAATGACGATTTCTTCATATATTTCTGCAAGTTTCCGATAAGTTGAAGCAGCATTTTCTCCTTTATCGAATTCCCAAAGCAATAACATGGCGTAAGTGGTTTTTGCGGGAATCCATTTTAATTGAAATTTCAGCACAGACTAATTAACTTTCTCCGAAAAAAAAACATGGTAAATAGTACGTAATGCTATAATAAACAAAATATGCAAACACAGTTCAATTGTAAAGGAAGGATTAGTAATATCAACATAAACAGACAGATTTTTAAAAACCGACATTACTCTTGGGATGACCTGATCATATGTAGTAAAATATTAACTGCTCGTAGTAAACAATACTCCATCTCTAAAAGTTTTCATTGGATCCTGGTCAAATATACATGGAAACATCCACGAGGTGTGCAATTTTGATTAATAAAAGAATCATAGAAAGTGGTTCAAGAATGACGAAGTTATGAGAGAAAATACATAATAACAGAATACATAAAAATTTATAGGGAACCATTCTGCAGATGTTGACAAAAAAAAATACAGAAATTTGTTTAAGACTGTTGAAGTTATGCCTGAACATACACAGAACATAATGCCAAACTAATAATCTCCTTTTTTGAAGTCGGCTATTACCTAGGTGTTATCCTCATTGAAATAGCCTTGACAGGGCTTTGATGCTGAATTTTTAAAATGGTTTCCTGTATGGTACAGTTAATTTTGTTTAACAGAAATGCTAAATTCAAAAGAAACATGAGATATCCTAAGTTCCTTATTAAAAAAAAACTATTATTTCAAGGGGAAATTCTCTGAGGTTAAGTTTTCAAGTGTTTTCCTAGTCACCAGATTAAAATATAATTAATGAAAAACTGAACTAATAAATTCAAAATATTATTAAAAACTCATTATCGAGGGAAAAAAAAAACGGATTACTTTTCCAGTAAATAAGCACTATTAAAAATGCCACTTTAAGTTAGAGAACTGATCTTGACAAAAAAAATTAAACAATAAAAATTCTGGTGCGGTACGCGCAACTTTTACCACAATATAACAATAACTCATTTTTGAAAATAATTTTAAAAAGTTCACATAAACACTACTTGCAATATTCACGTCTTCTCTTACAAAAGTACAATAGAATATTTTTTTTTATATGATTCTGCAGTACGATATTTAGTTTCCGTGGGGACATTTAGTTTTCATTAGATGTCAGAAAACGCTGCAAATTATTATAAAATGGTTTATTATTTTCAAATAATTATATTTGAAAAATATCTGTTCATTCACACGACTTTCCGTATAATATGTAGGCTAAGATGTGGGAAGCGCATTTCAGTGGGAAAAGGATAAAGGAAAAAACAAGAAGGTGGTAGAAGTGGAGGATAGATTCAAGGAAGATGGATCCAGAGGTCAATACGCCATAGCTCTGCTAATATTACTCCGATTTGGTTGATTTTTATTTTTTTGTTTTGTAGGGAAATGCATTACCCTTTGATTAGTTATAGCAAATATTAATTAATAACAATTAAAGCTTTAATATAAATTATTTTTAATTCTTTGGATTAGCTGATTCCAAAACACTTTACGTTTATCAATCTCCTTGCTTCTATCTTTAATGGACGACTTATGGGCTTATAAAATCTCTAATCGGCCGCCATTTGGAAACGAAACGATGGTAATGTCAAGTTCCGAGGATCAACCAGGGGTGGGTGACCAGTGCCTTTGTTGCCAAATCGAACCTGAAAACCCCATTTTTGTATATTCCATAGTTCGACTTAATAAGGAAGATTTGTCGTCCTTCGTTTGTTTGTTAATCGGTTTGTCACCGGGTCCTTCAACTCTTATGTAAGCTTAGTTGATTACCATTTTATAACATTTTCAAATCAAATGAACATTTATCAAGTCAAATGAAACTCATTTAATCAGTGACGGGTCGTAGATACAATTTTTGGGTATGCTCCTCCAGAAAATTTGTATCCTATTTTTAAACTTGTTTAAAAAGAAAATTTAATGAGAAACTTGATAAAATCCTAAAAGAACAAGATCAGTCATTTTCGACTTTTTATAACAAAAATTAATTCTTTTCAAACTTGATAAATTTATTTAACTATAACACTACATCACACCTACTATCTCATTCTCTAGTCCTTCCTCTTCTCTCTCTACAGAATTTTCTCGATTCGTCAAGACTTAGAAATTTCCTCAATTCGATCAGTCTTGGCAGGAGTATCAGGACCAATACTGGCTCCTTTACTATACATTATATATATACATGACATATCTACCAACTCCAAGACACTGACTGCTACCTATGCTGACGACACAACAATTTTAAAAATACACCAAGACCCCAGACTGGTCTCACTGACTTTACAAAATCACCAATTACATTTATAACACTGGTGCTATCTTTGGAAAATGCAGTTAAGTCGTGACAAATCACAACATATAACTTTCACACTTCGACGAGACACGTCTCCACAGGTTTATATCGGCGATCACCAATCCCCTCAGGCGGGACACAGTATGTTACCTAGGAATAATATTCGACCGAAGGATGACGTGGGACCCACACTGCAAAATGAAAAGAAAGATGAAAAAGATAAAGATAAAAAAAAAAAACTGTTTTCTATTTCAGATGTAACCTTTTCCAATTCAAATGCAACCGTAAGTGATGATTGTCCCAGTAATAAATTACTAACAACTAGGTTGCATGTTCTAAATGATGACCTATTTCGAAGTATTCCGGTTAATACTGCATGCCAAGTGATATGACCGGGCGTTAGCCGGTTCATACCAACTTCGGAGTGTGGGTTTCATTCCCACCTGGACCAATAATATTTAATTCATTGCGGTAAGGTGGTAAATGAATCTTGATATTCCCCTTTGGTTTGAATAAGGTCGCAACTTCTTGATTTCTAATTTTGGCAAAAAAGGACCAATAAGGCTACTTTACGGTCTCTTTTTTCCTCTTCAGAACCTTAATGACACCAGTACACTGGTACTTAATTACAATAAAATTACATAAAATGATTATTCAAAAATAATAATGGATTGATAGTTAAAATTAATCTATAATAACTAATGTAAAGAATAAGTTTTATAAAAGAAACTGTTAAAATGAAATTGAATCACCAATATAATCAATCTTATAACTGACTAAAAATAAAATAAAATTTATTGGAATTTTCAAAAAAGAATACGTACTCACATTTTGTAGGTTTATCTCTCTTATTAGTAATAATATTATTATATTATAATGAACAACTATAACATATAAAGAAAAAAAAATGCTTCAGAAGATATGAATCTTGATCAGTCCATCTTGAGATAACTCGATACTCATCTGCTCGATTTTACTCAATTTTAAGACCTATCTTCCATATATAGCAGCAAACATTCCAGTGATAATTAACTAATTAAACGAAGCGTTGCCGAGCAAAGTGATCTAAGTACCCAGCATTCTTTACACCAAATTAATCTATGTACTTTTGCCATTGTCGTGCCAACAGATTTTACTCCAGAAATGAACTTTATTCAGTTGAAAGAAGCGCCAAAAGATGGAGCTGCCTGCATGTCCACGCTTGTCCGTTTCATCTAAATAATCTAAGTCCATTTTCCCTTTCCATTATTTTTTGGCACTGGCGTTAGATCTCTGACAAAACTACTGTATTCAAATTTTCGAGCGAATCTAAAAATAAAATACATTTCACTAAAAGTTTTGCCAAGGGTCATCCCTTCAATTTTTTTAAAAGATTTAAAATCCGTCTATAATTCATGAACCTTTTGACAGATTTATATGGTCTTAAACCACGTGATTAGCTTTAATCCTCGTGAGTTAGAACCAACGTTATTCGCAAAAAACATCAGTTTTATTTTTATTTGATAATCATATTTTATTTACAGAGACCTTCAAAGATAATGCAATGGTTATTTTTATGTATGAAAAGAAGAAACGTTTATCTTTTTAACTAGTCCAAAAATATCGAAATCGGATCAACTGAAAACGAGATACAGAGGCTCATATCGAAAGGTAATTTATTTGGTTAGAATAGTTTAGCCTCATCGGAAGTGAAATTTTTTGTTTTCGATGATGTTTTTTTTTCGATCATGTTTTTTAGTACAGTGAATCAAAATCTGCCATAATTTTTGGAGTAATAAAAAAAATCAATAAGGCTGGTTTACCCAATTATCTAAATATATATATTTTTTTCAATTTATTTGACCAAAAAGCAATCATGTTATAAAATTTGTATTTTTTCTTTAACATTAACTGAAAAGCAAATGTTAATATATATATATATATATATATATATATATATGGTGGTTAAACCACGACTCGAGATATAAAACAAAGCAGTTTTAGCTTGTTTTTTTTTTGTTGGCTCTTGGAGCCCATCGGAACGAACGCCGGAACACGTTTCCAATATTTTTGGATGAGTAATTACGAAAACAAAAATTTGGTAAAAATCGGTGGCGCATTGACTGTGCCTCCGTTTGTTAGATCGCTTTGCCTCGCAACGCTTAAAATATAACGGTTCAAGGTTGTAATAAAAAGGAAACAGGCTTGATAATGATATCTTATAATCAAAAAGGATGAAGGTTTAAAATAAATCAAAACATTATTTCAATAAATTTATTTGACAAGAATTCTAACAATCGCTAAAAGTTTAGCGCCTTTAGTCAGTAATGATTCGCTGAGGGCTCAGATTTCAGCGGACATTGAACTGATTCAAGGTCTAAACATTTTTTTCAAAAACATACATTAAACACACAGCGATATATATTGAGCAGGTTCAAAATGGATATCCAATAAAATTTTCACATCATAAAATATATATAGACTGACAGTAATACAGTATTTACATTTGAAATTTTTGTGCCTAAATGAACACATCTATAAACACATTATAATAAGCAATATACTCACAAGTAGGCATTTAATCGATATATTTTAATAAGCCAATATGTACAGCACCAAATGGGTTATATTATACATACTAAAAAAGCCACTATATAGTTAATTATAATTCTAATTAATTAATACTAATGTCACATCAAGGTAAGGCATTTTTTTTTTTTAATAATTCACAGATCATATTAATAGAGAATTGTCTACACAGCTCTTTTGGGGTTTCGATTACAGGCATTATTAACAAATAGCTTATATTAACGATAATGATGGTAAATATTTACAAAAAACATTATCTAAAAATATCTACAACACTTTTTTTTTATTTCCAGTTTACTACTTCGTCGCATGTCGAATTGTATTTACATCTCTTACAAAAATTAGAAATGATACAGAAACTATTGTAATTTAAATCCATTATGTTTAAATTTATAACTACTGTTACGGGCTGAGGCGGGGAAAAAAATATGACAGCGGAATGAAAGACATGCAATAATGTGATTAAACATGTCGGGTGTTCACTAAGTATGTGACTGAGCTAAACAATGAGAAGGAAGAATATTGTAAAAAATATTTTGTTATTGAATGATTTATTATTAATTATATCAAATATGTATATTGGGAAGAGAAGAAGAAGAAGAGAAAGAAATGAAAATTGTGTTATCATGAGATATTTAAGTTCAAAATAATACCACTATTCATCCTTTACATCCCCATCTCAAACATTAATTACAGAAATAACCATCTCAGTGCATAAATTGTATTGGTGTACCTTGCTATTATCCATTCTGTTTTGTAATTGATATAATGACAGCATGACCTTCAATGTTGGTATTACAGATATATAATTTTTGTAAATATATCAGATAACGTATCGTCATACATACGTTCAATGTTGCGACGACCAATGAAGTTCAGATAAGTCAATGTATCCATAAATAAAGTTTCAACAAATATATAGTTTTACATTCCTTTAAAAGATCATTTTACTGTTAAATATAATATAAAGGGTACTCAAAACCTCTCATTTGGCATGTTAGATAGTGCTATTTGTGCTATTCGTCGAGTTTCAATAATAGCATACGAATTATCACAGAAGAAAACAAGTCAAATAACAGGTTCAGTTTAACATACAGGGACTCTATTTCATAATAAAGTACAAAAGTACCCCTATAAATAGTAAAAATACTAGAGGAAAGATTTGTTATTAGATATTACATGTTACTTATCGTCTACAGATAATAATTTTCTTCAATGTTTTTTTAATTTACTATTCTTAATATAACTATTTTAAATGTTATTGTAATGTAACATTTCACAGACTAAGTCACAGGCGTAGTAAGTCTACACAGTAACAGTCTAACTTGTACTTTTGTACTTTATTATGAAACAGGAGGAATCTGTAAAGTAAAATACAAAATGTTATATAGCTTTTACATATTGTTATAATGATGAAACAATAACATTTAATATAATTAAACAACAGTAAATAAAAAAAAAATATTATTTAATGACGATAAGTAACTTGTAACCTCTCAACACGAACCTTTCCATTTGTACTTTTCTCACTTGTACTTGTACTTTAGTACGAAATAGGATCCCGATCTTGTGATAAATGCTGAGTCACTCTGCTAAATGGCCGCCATATTGTTTTGTCAAGTCACAGATGTCTGCATGAGGTTTCAATGTGACAAGTGCTTATTTTTTTACTTACTTTAGTTTGTTTCAATTTAATTATTTATCTCTATTTGAAAATTAAAATCTTGCAAGGAAGTAAAGGTTTCATAAAAATAAGGTTAGTAAAATTAAGTTTTACTATGTTACCAAAGATAGCGTCATTGTGTCTATTTAAAACGATACGATAGTACTTTGCCTGGGGCGCTCATAATCCTGAATTCATTATATTAAATAAGATTGTGAATGCATATATAATGAGTAATATCTAATGCTAAATATAATTATGACTGATTTATGAAAGGAAGGAATAAAAGGAAATAAAAATTAATTATTACACCGAGAAAAAGAACAATGCACTTTGTAAATTTGTTAAATTCTTCTTTAAGATCAAGATAATTACGTGTTTATTGGAGCATTGTATATTAATACCGCTGCTGAATATCCTTGAAAGCATGGTATGAAACATTCCACTACCGCCCCCTTAATTTGTTACCCCACATGGGAAAAATTGTCGAGAAAGTAATCCTAAATTACTTAAGGAATTTCATTTCTCAAAATGAAATAATTCCACCTGAACAAACTGGATTTCAAGCCCGTATACAAAAAATTTCTTTGCTCAGGCTGCAAAAAGAAACATTCTTTGGTCAGGCTCAAACATTCGATTCCGTGACATATGGGCTACTTTCCATTTGTAACAATTATAATCGGTATTTAAATCATTTCTACGTGAACGATCTTTAGTAATGAAAGTTTACAAAAAACTTTCTGGCCTCATTCAAATCACGCGTGCATTTCGTCAAGGTGCTGTATTATCTCCAGTATTTTTTACAAAATTTTACCAAAGAAAAATCTAAGGCAAAAAGTACAAAATGCTGCAAGAACAGCGTTTAAAGATGATATTGCTCTCACAAGCAGTATTTTGAACGCTAATAAGGCTAAAAATGCTTGTAAAAAATTAGTGTAGTAGGTGACAAAATTTAAATATGGATTTAAACTAGGATAAAACGAAAGGAATAGTTTTTCTTAACAAAAAAGGAAGAAAAAAATCCCATTATTTAAAATTAATAACTGTCACAACAAATTATCTAAGAATTTAGTCTATATGATCTTTGAGAAGAATCTAAGATAACCGGCGTGCTTTAATTTAAATTAAAAAAAATTTAAATAAAATAAAGACTGTGAAACCATTAATTATATAAGACAAACCCATCGCTGCGGTTAAAAAGATAACATGTCCGACCCTATTACATGACGCCAATGTTTTTCCTCATTGCAAAGTCAACAGAAAAACCATTCATATTTTCAAAATAAAATAATAAGAACATATAGTATTGCAATGATTTAATAAGTCAAGTCTCCAATAGGAATTAAGGCTGTGAAGATTTAAGGATCTCATTAAAATTAATATAATTTTTAAGATGTCATTGTGTTGGTTATCCCCTAATAAGAGAAGTGATTTTCATCACATAATCATTTATTACACATTACTGATAAAAATAATAAATTAATAAATATGGTATGCCGTTTTCACCTCCCACCTAAAGGGGAGAACTATGAGGCAAATGAAATTTTCAAAATAAAAATAAAGGAAAATGAATAAAAAAACCTTTAATATTTGCTAAGCGAAATCAAAATAATGTATATTTTTTTTATAGTCAGGCACACATCTTAATCAAGGCTCTTATAAGTACTAGTGCCTGCAAGGTAGTGAGTATACCCAACCATCAATGTTGTAAGGTTATGCGGGCTTAAAGGTCTAATCTCTGACCAGGAATTGGCATTTAGGAAATATTGTAGTAATGTATTTCGCCGAATTTGGGCAAATTTTATTCAGAAAAAAGTAATAAATAATGAAAACATCCATTTATTCGTTATTCTATTATTTAAGAAAAATTGTATTTATAATATTTCAAGTAGCAATCAAATAAAAATAATTATTTGACATCGCATGCCTCATGTTCCCTTTCCCATTTGTCATGCCGAATCGAATGTCGAACAGTGTGGACATAGGTTTAAAAAAAAAATGTATATTACCTACGAGAAGCACCTCAGCGGTGGCGAAAGGTATCTGAAAATTTAATTTAAATTTTAGATTTAGTATATAAATACAAAAAGAATTCCATCATCTAATTGTTAATTTGAAATTATGACAAATTAGCAGAAATAATAATGATGATATCATAATCTCATGATTTCTTAATTATGAAATGTTAATTTTAGTACATAATGGCACACTTTCAAACCGCAAAAAAACGAGTTCTGACTTTTTGATATTGTTAAGATTTGTATGACAATAAAAATCCAAAATTCCGACCTCTGTACACCATTGTTCATTTTATTCAAGAAAATACCTAAAATTTTAACTCATTTTTTATTCAGTACCTTCAATATCTTGTCAACTATCCACTGCACAAAAAACACTAATGCATGCCTTTTTTTAAAGTAGAATAAATTTTCTTTAAATTTAATAGTTCCAGATACAGGTTTAAAAAAACATTTCTTTCAAAAAAAAAAATCTTTATTTTGCCATATATCATTAAAACTACTATTCTCACAAAGATAATCATTATAAACTACTTTAAAGAACATTTAACTAATTAATTGCATTTGTAAGTCTAATAGTTCCTACTTATATAATACCGAACCTTTCTCAAGAAAAGACTCATTTTCACGATAATGCAAACATATTTTCATGCTACACTCAAATAATCAAAATACATAGTACAAATTAATTACTTAGTTAATTTCAGTTTTATGTCGATGATTTATTTCTTTAGCGAATTTTGCAAATCATTGCTCCTCTCTATGGTTATTTGGCAATGCTTAAATTTCGGTTGAAAATAATTACTTGAAAGAAGTGAATATCAGCTCTGAAAATATAAATAACTATTATATAGTATTAACTCTTTTGCTATCTATAACTATTAACTTCAAAATAAGATATAAGAGGTACAAGTTCTGGAAAAGATAACATTTTACTACTTTGGATTGTCTTTCAGGGACACCACTGGCTTTATAAGCGCTCAACTTTACGTCGGTGTATATAATAAAATCTAAACCAACCTACACGTTCATTTTGTTTCTAGATGGAGTATTCTGATAAATGCTGGAGATAATTCAGGACATAGCGAATACTTAGTTAAAGAGAGAGAACAGATCGATTTTTAGCTGATGTACAACACTTTGGATCCTAAACCAGCCATTGACCATTAACGATTGATTAGATTTCTTCAATTTATCAGATATAAGGAAGGTGGCTTGACTAAGGTCTTATAAGCTTAATATAGGCTTTAGTTATTTAGAAGCTAAGAGGGTTTATAAATATAAAACTCTCCGGTGAAAATGCCAATGAGATAGGGAAATTTTTTGTTAAAATTTACTTTAAGGAAAAACACTTCTACTTTTTTTAAAACCTCAATGAATGGATAATTTAGAGCTTGTCGTACCAACCCAATTTGTATTATCTACAAATGATTTGTGCAGTTATAACATATAGTGAAATGTTAACGATAGATAGTAATAATGTAATTGCATATATATTGTAAATGGTTTTAGCAAAACAATTCTGAAACCATATGGATCTATTGCCAAGAATACTTTTGCTTCAAGAACTTCCCATCGGAGTAGCAACAACCATAATCATCATCATCAGAGAAACAGTTATCATCTGAGATAATTATTCTCGTTATGCTTCTGAGAAACAGCAGTAAATGAAATTTATCACTAAGCAAAAGTGAAATACGCGGAGATCTCTAGAAATCAATAGTCAATGTATATAATGTATTGCTGAAAGCGGTATTAGCGTTTAATCTAATGTCTCTCTACTCGCTAATATAGTCCGTTCCGATTTAATAACCAGGGTCTATCGAAGTCTGTATCAATGTTAAAACCGACTAAAAGGACCTTTAAAGGACCTCTATCCTGATCAAAGCTAGTATTATTTTTAGAACGTTGCAATACATGTATAAATTTATTATTATTATTATACTCACTTCTTCCAAGACATTTGAAATTGAAACTTAGACATAAACTGAACAACTACGCTTCATAGATGTACGGGACAGCCAAAAAAACTCACTTACAAAAGCTTCAGATTTTTCATTCAAAAAACTTTTAGGACTATCACCAAATATACCCCATGGTATATCAGCAACATTAGCTTATATACAGACCTCAATATGCCAATCGTTAACGAACACATACGGACCATCTGCAAACGATTTCATGATTACTAACATGGACAACCTAACACACTCTGTATGAGACATGGTGACAACCAACATGCCTGACAACACTCGCAGAATGCTGAAGAGGAGCTGGATGAGGGATCTCCTTGCTTAACTACATACGATAATAACGACAGGAAGAAATGCCGCTGTGTACTACTCTTTACCTTGCCTTTCATGCCACGATAGCATGTTCTTTGCCAGCACATTCACTGGTTGCCTCATCGACAAGTGTGAATATAAAAAATAAAGCTAAAAAAAAACATAACAAGTTTTATGTTAATTCAATTCAATAAAAATTCTGTTTTTGTTCAAGTTCAATTTGATTATCCTCAACTAATTTTTATTTTCAAATAGTGATATTTATCTTCATATATAATTCCATTCATATAAAAATCTTTTGAAGATTAATTTCAATATAAATGAGAAACAAAATAAACAAAGAGACTAGTTTCTAAAATACCAGTAAACGAATAATATTTTGCCAATTCAGGAATAATCACGACAGAAACACCAAAGTCACATATATGCAGATCAAATAAAGCACATCTCACACCAATAGTCTAAAAAAGACGCATCAACTCGATACAGAACACCACTCCGAGGCGTCCTATAGATCGGATGTCTTAGAGTGATGTGCTGCCTCTAGTTGATGCCTCTTTTTCGACTGTTGGTGTGAGATGTGCTGTATTAGATCTGCATATATATATATATATATATATATATATATATATATATATATATATATATATATATATGATCTTGTTTTTTTTGTCCTGATGATCCCTGATTAGGCGAAACGTTGACTGGTTGTCAGTTGTTTACCGGCATTTTAGAGACGGCTTAGTTTTTTTAGTCTTAAAATTGTATATTAGGTCTTGATCTGAATGGGTTTTTTTTATTTCACCAAGGAAAACATATTTGATTTCAGATTATTATTACAATATTCTCAAAGCCATGCAAAAAATTCACATTATTCAGCATACGTATTTTTTGTATGAATTGTTAAAATACATTATTCACTATAAGAATAAACAGTGATGTACAGCGAGAATCGTTCGGAAGGAAAATGTTTTCGCAGAATATCCCCTTGTTTGAAAAGATGGAGGGTGTAACCATATCTCTCTTGGATATCCAAGTATTTGCTCAGTAAGTGTTATCCAACTTCCAAGGGCTCTACCAGAGAAATAATAATTTTAGACATATCAAAAACTTTAGCGAAGGCTTTTCTCTCCTCAGGAGAGTAAAATCTTACTTTACAAATAAATATTACTCGTTTGATGTTTTCAGTTTGTTATCAATTAATTAGTTAATTAATTAATTTTTTTATTTCAATGATTATTTTTAGTAGTCTACGCCAGTTTATTCTCTTTTATACAAAATAGTTCGGAAACTATAAGTATTTAGATGAGTCAAAATAACGTAGCATCTAGGTTTAAGAAAATGTTAATCGTAATGTATTTATTTATTTTGCTTTTGGCTTTATTTTTTAATTCTCACCTGCCAATGTTGACAAGCGGTGAATTTTCTGGTATTTATGGAACTAAGTGACCGAGAGTTTTAAGACGTCACCATGGTAATCTCGGTTCGAATCCGGCCTGGGCGGATTGAAATTTATTTAGTAGTGGCCAAGCGCAATGAATCTCGACTTTCCCACTCTGGTTAGAATAGGTTGTCAAACTGTAGGATAACCCTTCCTGTGTGGTTCAACAGGATAGGAAAGGACGCTAAACCCCAATAATAAAAAAAGAGGGACTTGGTGTCTTAGAATGCAATTATTTTTCTTCCTTACATTGTGAATGTAGTGAGTTTTGAAGCAAATGTTTAAAATCAAAGTGAAAGGAAACAGTGGTATACGCAGAGGGGGGAGATAGGTAAGGTGGATTTTCCACAAACAGTATCGATTGTGATTTGATCAATTTGAACCATGGTACGATTTTTAACACATGAGTGCATTTTCCCAGCACACGCAATATAAAATTCTAATTAAATCAAAATTACGTAAAAGATATTTGGTTACATATGAGGTCATACGGCGGCTAAAGACGATATGTTGCTGTTAGAATATAATTACTGAAATAATGTCAACTCATTGAATCTATCGTCCTGTTTTAGAATCGATTCTTTTTTTTTTTTTTAATTTTTTCCGTCTACTCAACTCAATTATTATTACAGTGTTACGTGATCCATTGTCGGATCGTCAGATTTTCATTAAAGGAAAAGCTTTTAAAAAATTTCCAGCGTGAATCCTTTTTTTTTTTCTGACAGTAAATCGATAGCGTTGTAAAGAAAATTAACAAACTCCTAAATTTTTTTTATTCCTTTTCTTCATAATACTTTTTTAAATTTTACAAGATGAAAAAGTGGTCGGATTGTTTTCGCTTCTTCTTATTTTTACAAAGTTTTCACAAAAAGTTTCCTAGCGAACTAAACTCCGTTAATGAAATTGAAAAAAAAAAAAATACCGTTAGAGACCATTCAAATATTTGCTTAACAATTTTTCAAGATTTATTTATACCGATGGATACATTACTGCGAAAGAAGTTCATACTGTTCTCAACAATACGTTCTGTTCTACTCAGTTGTTAACTTCACGCTTATTATTATTATAAGCTTCAAGTAAATTATTAAAGGGTTGTAAGGAAAAGTTGTGTGTTGCGCACTTCGCGTCAGATTTTTATTTTTTGTGATGTACGAATATTATTTTACTTATTTTCATCATAATTTATTTTTATTTAGTCTGTATATACGGATATGAATGGATACTTCAGCCTTAATTCCTATTACTCTGGAGTGTGGCAGCTAATATTATTTATCAATATTTTTTTTTTATCTTCCTGCTTTTTATTCGTACATGTCTAACATAAGAGTCACAATAAGAAAATGTGATAGATATATAATATATACGCGGCATGAGGAAGGGATATATTAAGCAGTACCTTTTCACGTTTTTAAATTAGTCCCTTAATTTAATTTACCAATAACAAAAAAATAATCATTTCGTATCCAATATTAAATAAAATACTAAATTTATTTAGCTATAAATTATAATAATAATCATGGAAACTTATATAAATTATAATGGAATTGCAGCCAAGTATCAAAATTAAATAGTCGAGGTCAAGCCCGGGTTCCTAATTCGGCGTCAGTTGGACCGACAACTAATTGCTTTGCTAAGTGGCGGTTATCGTCTTGTAAATTGCTTGACAAGTTGCTAAGTTGCTAAGCAAGTTACCGTTCCTGATCGAGATGTTCTCCGATATTCCTGCGACTGGACTAATGGAAGCAGCGCTTCCGTTCTGGAAACGGGGTTCGTAATCATAACTTCAACAAAGCTTTCGATGGAGATTGCCGAATGAATTGTGAAATTAAAGAAATAAGTTTATTAGGTCATGCAAATAGCTGAGTTCAGAATATACAAACCGCTTACCGCCTCATTCCTTGGATTTCTGTTTCACGTAAAATTAATGTGTTACATGTCAAATTTATAAGAAGAAATATGTAGTAATAAAAAACAGGGACTGAAGCAATGCCATTAAAAAAATATTGTTAATGATTTTTTTTAACAGAAAATTAATATTTAATATAAATTATAATACATAAGAATTTAATATAAAATTAGATTAATGAATAAAATAGTTTATATAATTATTAAATTGTTAAAATGGGTTATATATATATATATATATATATATATATATGCACATACATACACATTTTCCTCCTTATTTGATTTTCTGATAAGTTCATTTATCAAAAAATTGTATACAATATAATATATTGCATTGTTATTTTACTCATTATAATATGATATTTAAAAAATAAAACTGGCTTTATTTAAAAAAAGTACATTGACAATAGGCGCATTTCAGTGGGTTTTAAAAATTATATCTTCCAAAAGTCGGCCATTATTGACTACGTTTCTGGAAATTTTCCATCAATCTTCGAATCATTTCTTGTAGAATAACTGACCAGAAATGTGGGCGGCTTTTGGTGTCTTCGGTGTTACTGGGCAGTAATTTTTTGAGCAGAGTGAAACTCTAACTATGAAATCCGACTGTTACGAGCACATGTTGGAGACTATCTTACGCCATAGAGATCCTGCGCCCTGGAGACTTAAGTTGGAATAAGTCGAAACAGAGGATGTGCAGTTCCATGGCTCACACGTCTTGGAGTTTTTAGCCTTGTAGAATGTTCCCTCGCCGGTAGATCTCTCCGAGGATATCTCCAAGGTAAAGTATTTAAACACCATTCTTATTTTCCATACGATTCAAAGGAGAGCATCAAGCAAGAAATCTACCAGAAATGACTAGAAAGATAGAAAATTTCAGGATATGTTTACAAAGACCGTAATTTTTAAAATCCACTTAAGCATCGCTATTTTTAATGTATTTAAAAAAAAATAAATCAGTTTTTTTTCTTTCTAGAGACATTTGTTTTGGTGTGGTATTTGTTTTACAGCTCTTCAAAATGTAGCGTTTATTTCTGCCTCAACCTGTATTTATTACAACAGTTCCTAACTGCCAATCCCTGAACTGAGATGAGATCTGCAAATCCGCATGACTTGACAACATTGGGGGTCAAATATACTCACCTTCTTGCAGACACTATGTACTTAATAATAACCTTGATTATGATGTATGCCCATTAAAATAACAAAATACACACTACTTAGTTAGTTTTCGTATAACTGATATAAACGTTATTAATTCTTAGCATTTTATTTTCTCCAGAAAACTAATGATTATTACGCTTATTATTATTTAATTTGGTGTAAAACAAGTTCATTGGTAAGTCGGAAGTTGATGTAAGAGTGCAGTTGAAACATGTCTTCTAAAGAGTAAGCAAGTATTTCTGCTTTTTGGCTATCTCATTGTGTCCAAGAACCATCAGGCCGGCGAACAAGATGCGAGACAACATGGTGCTGGTGTAAGCGTTTTGTCATGTTCTAAAGTTGCTTGGCTATTAAACCGTTTAGAAATTTATCGAACTTTTCAGTCTTTGAACGTTTATTTTTTTTCTTGAAATTTCCTCGTCAGTTTATGAAATCTGTGTTTGTCTGTTTGATGACAGATCTCCTGCCAATTTTTACGTGCTTCTCGTTTTAGTGCGATAAGATGTCCTATAAGTTGTGGGAGATGTTTTTTATTTTGATGGTTCTCCGTAATTTTACAACAAATAATAGAACCCCAGGCATTGTCCGGTGTCCGTAATTTTGTGTTGAACGTTTATGAATTTTCTATTGACGTCCTGAACCTTCATCAATCGGCTTTTCAAAACATTAATGTTGGGCGTTGAATTTTAATAATTGATTTCATACCCAATATAAGATCAGTAAATGAAAAATCCAACACGTCTGGAATCCTATTTACTGTCCAAATACGTTGGTAATTTAGGGGATAAGGATTTACAGTTCAGACCCACAACGGTATTGTAAAGAGTTCTGGTTCTCAATCATGGTTTATTTTAAAAATGTGCCAATTCCTACATTTAAGGATGTGCGATATTTGGAACTTCAGCTATACAAGATACTAGAGGACTGACATGGAGAACTTACACCTCACTGGAAAGAAAACAACTGAACAAACGAATTGGACTTGACATACCAACAAGTACCCAGGTTACTTGACATACGCTCCAAATTATCCTTAAGAAACAGATTTACAATCAACAAAGTACTGATTAAATCTTTATAGACATGCGGGATAGAGTTATGAAGTTCTGCCAAAACATCAAACATCCGAATAATTTAGTCTTTGCAGTCAAAAGCATTGAGAAAAATAATGAACGCGGCGTTCTATATGACAAATGTGACATATGGACTTGGATGTTCCAACATTTTCAGATACTATCACAGAATACTACACAAATTTCCACAACAGACAGACTTGCAACATGAACCTCTTAGCACAAACACTTACATCCACCACGAATCCAGACAACCGACCACCTCGAGACTAATTCCGGAATAAACCGGAATAGCTAAGATATTCTTAATGCAAATATAATTTGCAGATGGCAAATTAATTACTTCCAAATTATGTAAATAAACATGTAATTAATCATATAAAGATTGTTCTTTATTAATTTGATTATTAATGCAACACACTTTAATTTAAATTAAAATTTCGAATAATATTTGGCATCACTGAAATATCTCTGCAGGAGAAAACATCTTTAACAAAAGGTTTGTTATATTTTTCACAAATTCGAAAAAAAATTGTACGAACAGAATTTCCTAGACTTTGAAACTGTAGAAGCTGATTCGGTTTGCATTGAAGAATACATTTTTCAGAACTGACTTTGAAAAGTAGAGCGGGAATATCAAACATGACACTCAGGCTTATACAGTCTTTTTTATTTTTCATGTCTCGGCTCAATTTTTTTTTTCATTCCCTCGTCCAATTTATACTAAAAAAGTTTTATTAGAGATGAACCAATTGCTTAAAGGTTAAAAATAAAATTATAGTTGTGCTGAAGTATTCATTATACTGGTAGCAGGGTTTTGATTTTAATAATAATCGAAATTATTTAAAAAAAAAAAAAAAAGAAGAAGGAAATAATCGTTATTGAGAGAAAAAACTTTTATAATAACTTTTTATTGCAGGTTATCAACTTATCCTGAAACTGGGTCTGAATGGACTTCTCGGAACCAATAATTTAACACAGAATAAAAACTTAGTTAAAGTTTTGTTGGACTCCAATTACAGTCTCAGACTTTAAGATTACTTCTGAGTTTTTTCTCCTCCGTAGCAAAAATAAAAAAAAAAAAATATATATTAGGCCATTCCAGAAAGATTTCAAATTAAAAATCTTAAGCCACTCGAGTTAATAATTACAAACCTGTCGTTTTATAATTAAAAACAGTGATTAACAAGCGGTTAATTTGCCAGACGTTCCGATAACTTAGGATTTTATAGTTTATTTTAAAACTTCAAACGTGAAATTCTAATAATATAATTTATTATGTAATATATAGTATTATTTATTATGTAATTTCTCTGTTTGGTGATACGTGGCACCTTTAGAAAAGTATGTATTTAATGAATATTAAAAAAAAATATGTTTTGCCAATTCTCAACGTTTCGCAGTTCAGACATCATCATCAAATAAATTCTCAATTCATAACAAATCATATAAATTTCCGATTTGCCTTGAGGTCTATTAAAAAACTCCTTAGTTTTTCTATTTATTTTTAGACGTTTCGGGGATACTCCGTCCCCCACTCCAGCATCTAAATAATATTCCAAAATGTTGGGTGTGTCACTTAACTACTAATACTTCTTGGGGATGTTATTTAGATGCTGAAAAGGGAGAAGGAACATCCTCGAAACGTCAAAAAATAAATAGAAAAATTATTGAGTTTTTAATTGACCTCAAGGAAAATTGAAGATAAATATTTAAAATAGAAGGTCAAAAGTTGAAAATGATTAATAAATGAGATCATATTAGTAATAGACAGAGATAGCACTTCTCATATCAACAGTCTAATTTATTTAGTTAATAACTTATTACAATTTATTTTTCTACTATTATAGTTGTCAAATAATCGGTAGTCAGTAATTGTATCTGTTGTTCATATTGGTTAAGGAAGACGAAAAAAGAGGTTTTATTTATGGTATATCCATGGTTCAACAATAATGATGCCTTATAAAACAATTAGTATCTTGAGTTGGGCTAGATTTATAAAAACAAAAGAAAAATAAATAGGAAAATTTTCAATGCCTGATATGTCACAAATCATATAAAAAATACGAACAGAAAAAGAATAATGATTTCATTATAAGTTTTCATATTGGAATATGAAATGCTCAGAAATGAAAGGTTTAGTCCGTATCACCAGAGAAGAATTTTAGCCAAGTCATGGTTTAGAGAAACATGGACATATTTGACTTTGCCTCCTTGTTACCTCCTTTTGTTCATACCATGACTCTAACGAAGCCCTTAACCTCATTGACCTCGTTTTGTGACGCTTAAGTGCCAAAAATTCAAAATTTAGGTTTCAACTTATTATGGGACGTAAACACCACCTCTATCGATTCTCGCCCACGATATATTGAAAAGAAAATTGGAAATGGTCTAATAATGGACTATTGATGACGTAAGCATCAAATACTGACGACTCTCAGGCCAGTGCTTGATGCCTTAAAAATATGTTGTAATTATGCAGGTTCAGCCACTTTACTAAACTCCTACTGTATACAATAAAATTAAAAAAAAAAGTATATTGTTTGGGAAAAAATAGTTTCATGTGCTTCCTGTAAAATATGTTAAATGGCGCTTACGCCTTTTTCAAAACGGTTTTCAGTAGTTTTGTAGAAGAAATTGTTATTTTTAAGAATCCTGTGATACATTTAAGTTAAGAAAGTGTTAAAACTTTTGACTTATTTGAACTTCATGTAAGTGATGAAGGAGTATAATTGGTCGAATATGAACTTTTCGATTTCGTAATTACATACCTAAATCATGCTATTTCTCAAGTATAAAGGTAAGTTTAGTAGATGTATAATAAATAAGTTGGCATATTTTATAACTTTTTTTTCTGAAGAGATAAGATAAAGGAACAACAATAACATGAAAAATCTGAGGAAGGGATGCAGTTATGAGTTGTTGCTCTCAACTACAAAGGACTGTTATTATCTCGAGTAGTTTTATACTGCTTTCAGGAATTTCATTGCACGCTATAACTTGATAGACATTGCTTAGCTCAGTAAAAACAGAATGACCCCGGACAATAAAGAGGGATACTAATGTTATATTTTCCTAAAACGACTATTTACACTGTGTGCGTCAACGACTGTGAGCTTTATATGGTAACACTGAATTAATTACTTACTAAGTTTCTATATTTACACACACTTACACTGATTAGCATACTTAATACATTAGTAATACCACTGGCGATAAAATTTGACATCATTACAATGATATACTAACGAACGACATTGAATATCGATTAATTTACATGAAGGATTTTAATTTTTTTTTTTTACAATTAATACAACTATAATTACAGCTATTTACATACGAAATATCTTTCTCTTCTTCAGCAGGTATTGTGTTGTAAAGATTCATTCAAACCTGAAAAAAAGAAAAATTAATTTACTTAATATAAGGATTTAATGACTATTATTAAGTAATAATTATTCAAACCTGAAAAAATAAGTAACGACATAAAGATTTAATTGTTAATTAAAACTATTATTAAGTAATAATTATTTAGAAAATCTGTGTTTCTCAGTTTTTTTAAAAATCATAAACAATTCAAAATTGGAAAATCAATATCAGCCACATTAAAACTAAAAACCAAGCAACTGAGGATCACTGCACTCCAACCGCACCAGTCCAAAGAGATCGTGAAATGACCATGAGTGTTAAATCCTTTTTGGATTGTTTGAAATGATGCGCTGGAATTCCCAAACTGGATTGTTCCCAAACTCCATCACGCCACGCTAAAATCCAATCATTTCAACCGATCAGTGTGGTGGAATGGAACGACGGATTGCACAATTTTTAGGCTGTGCTATCACAATTATAATAATTGTTAGTCAATGAATATTCATTGACTAACGATTATTAGTAAGGTGATGTGGTTTATACGGATCTTGAAGTCTAAACACTGATGCATCAGAAATCAGCCGCGAAAGTTCGCTAAGGTGAAGTATAACCAGTTGCAAAAATATTAGTTCCGACCTGTTGATAAAGTTGTGTCTTTCAGCTTTTGTTGTACCGCTTTATCCTTGTTTATCTACCAGAAGGCTTTTCTCTCTCTCTTTTTTTTTAAATTTCTTTTTTCTTTTTTTTTACCGTAAGCGGAACCTACAGAAGCTATTCTTCGTGATTTACATTTCTCCTTGTAGTCCAGGCGCGATAGTCTATTTTTCGAAATAAATTGCTACAGAATAATTAGGAAACGTGATAATTGGGAGAAAAATAGTAGAAACAAATTGTATATGTTTTAAATAAAATCGGTATGCAGCAACACGGTGAAAAAATTCATGAAAGTGTCGAAAAGTTTTTTTTTTCTCGTTTAAGATGTGAAAACAAATTGTTTAAGCAAAATAAAAAATATTATGTGATAGCCTTTAAAAATACGAAAAGAATGAGTTTGAAACAATGGAAGTCGGTTAACAACTTTTCGCAAAAAAATTAAAAACCGCGGTATATGACCGCTTTGGTAATTTTATTACAGGGCTTATAATTATCCAGAAACTTGGTTGTAAATATAATAACATTTATTTAGGGATTGATAAATTATTTGCCACTACTATAATTTTGTTTTTATTGAAAACTAGTTTCGAATGTTATACATTCATCTTCAGTTCTAAAAACACACAAAAATTCAAAAATAAGTAATTCGAAATACAGTTTGGTATTATTACGCATTTTAAATTAGATGCAATATAAATTAGTATTATAAAAACATTTGTTTATTATGAATTTAATTAAGACAAGAAATGAAATAGATGTTGGTACTCACCAAGGTTTATTTAAATGGATTGAGTACCAACACGATTTGATTTCTTGTCTTAATTAAATTCATAATTCATAAATGGTTTATAATACTGATTTATATTACATCTATTTTTTTCCACATATAACTTTTCAATAAAAAAAAATTATAAAAATGGCAATTAATTTATCAATCCCTAATTAGATTGATCCTTCTATACCATCATGCGGATGCCAACTAATAACATTTATGTAAAATTTAATATGATAATATAATCAATTTGAATTGTACTTGGTTTTAATAATGATGTAAACATTGGTCCTTTATAGAATATGTACCTGATGATGAGAGCCGAAAAGTTGGATGAAATAATAAAGAGTTGATGAAGCTAATTTAGCCTTTATTATTCGAATAAATTATAATTCTTCTCCTAAAATAACTACAGAGATCAATTGATTACTATTTATCGGTTAAGAAATTTTTCGAATGGTATTTCGGTCATCCTTTTATTCACTAAATCGTCTTTTTCCTTGGTCCAGGCGATGGCGGATAATCGAAGTTTTACTGTAATAAAATTTTTATGGAAATTCAATGGCAGCGTGAAGGTAGTAACGTGGACTTTATCGAAAGGATAGTAGAAGTGGTTTGACAAAAGGTGACGTTGGCCATATTATATATTACATACCGACATCAAAGCAGCAGAAAGCACGGCCAATCAGAGCCGACACAATGTTAATTGAATTAAAGAGACATTGCCTTGAAGGCGGTCCATTAACTAAATGTTAATTAATGCGTTAACGAGGTGGCTCTGGCAGAAGTTAATTACTCAGGCCCGACCCAATCGATCCCAACCCGTTGATGTTAATTCAACTACGGATGAGTGGGTTCGAACAATACTAGCTGACGCTTAGCCACATATTTGGGCGTTGTCTTGGTGATGATTTCACGGCCAAATAATGTCATTGATATTTTCACCATGTGAAATTGCACTAATGTAAGTCGTACTAAAAAATTGAATTCCTCGGTAAACTTTCTATTTTCCTTGAAAAATTAATATATATTTCTGCATGTGAGCCAAGCAACATAATTTTGTTCTCTCAGTTCTTCAATCAATAAATTAGTACATAATTTATAAATTAGTCTATATCATAATAAACAAATATTTTAGGTATTAATCGTTATAAAGTTTTAACAGACGATTATCCAAGCCTGTCATGCTTCTTCAACAACCTTACCTGAAAGAGATAACTTTAACGAGTCTTAACTTTATAGTGTCTGAGTATGGTATGCCTTAGGTGCTAAGTAAATTCTATTAAGTATAATAAGCACCTAAGGCATCTCCACTATAAAGTTAAGACTCGTTGAAGTTAGATCTCCATATTCAGTTAATAAAAATTTTTCCTACTCTAATAAAAAAAAAAATGTGGTTATCTTCAATCCATTCATTCTTAAAACTTAGAGGCAGGGGGAGGGGAAGGGGGAGGGGGAGGGGGAGGGGGAGGGGGAGGGGACGGGGACGGGGACGGAGAGGGAGAGGGAGAGGGAGAGGGAGAGGGAGAGGGAGAGGGAGAGGGAGAGGGAGAGGGAGAGGGAGAGGGAGAGGGGGAGGGGGGAGGGGGAGGGGGAGGGGGAGGGGGAGGGGGAGGGGACGGGGACGGAGAGGGAGAGGGAGAGGGTGAGGGAGAGGGAGAGGGAGAGGGAGAGGGAGAGGGAGAGGGAGAGGGAGAGGGAGAGGGAGAGGGAGAGGGAGAGGAGAGGGAGAGGGAGAGGGGGGAGGGGGAGGGGGAGGGGGAGGGGGAGGGGGAGGGGGAGGGGGAGGGGACGGGGACGGAGAGGGAGAGTGAGAGGGTGAGGGAGAGGGAGAGGGAGAGGGAGAGGGAGAGGGAGAGGGAGAGGAGAGGGAGAGGGAGAGGGAGAGGGAGAGGGAGAGGGAGAGGGAGAGGGAGAGGGAGAGGGAGAGGGTGAGGGAGAGGGAGAGGGAGAGGGAGAGGGAGTGGGAGAGGGAGAGGGAGTGGGAGAGGGAGAGGGAGAGGGAGAGGGAGAGGGAGAGGGAGAGGGAGAGGGAGAGTTATATAAGTTAGGTAAGTGAAAATAAAATAAGTCAACTTGAACACATTCATAACTTTATATAATATTTACATTCTGCCCTAGGGAACCAAGCTTTACCCTCCACATGTGGAGGGGAGGGCAAAGCAGGACCCCAGGAGATCTCAGCGCTTCTCTACCAGTCGCGTCACTGGAATTGATAGCCAATGGAGATTGAATTAGGACACTAGAGCCGCAGACGATCAAGACTTGAGTGGAGAAGCTGGCCATTGCCAGAACTCTAATAACTTAATCATAAATTCTCTCGGGGCACGTGCCTTTACAACTTTCGAGGAGGTTTATTAGACAGGGATTGTGATAAAGGATTAGGATTATGTATTGATTTTGGTGAAAGTCCATCTGATCAACATATTGAGGTCGTGATGCAATTTCTTGTTTGAAACATTGAGTATTGTTAGGAGGAATAGATTTTTATTTAGACATATTGACTGGAATAGAATCATTTCAAGTCAAAATAATAAGGCACCTTTGAAAAAAAAACAACAAAAAAAAACTAACAAAAACAATTAAACAATGTAGGATAGCACTACACACTACGAGTAATTAGCAAGATGCGACACACAAAGGCTAAGACAAAGAAGTCCTACTTTTTAGAATAAAACGGAAAAATGAAAAAAAATACATAAAAAGAACACAAGAAAGATTCCCATTAATTAGTGCGCCATTAAGAGTAAGGGTTAAAGAGACCCATTGGGTTGTGTCTGTCGCCATTTTCTTTTATATTCCAGCGGCTTAACTGTCGGCAAACATCGGCGCCTCTCTAACGAGTCCTTTTGTTATATTTGAAAAAAAAAATATATATATAATTTGTTTGAAAAATAAATAGACAATTATTTTTCAGCTCCTATTTTTTTATGATTCTTCCAATTAAAAAAATAAATATTAAAATTAAATTAAATATGGGACTAACAAGGTGAGGGTCACCGATTTTAACCAATTTATTTTGGGTTATTCCTCACCTAAAAATATTGGACACTTTTCACAATACAAGAGAAAAATAGAAAAAAAAAGTCATATAGTTGGGTATTTTGATACAGTTACTCTCAGTGTCCTGTACAACTAAAAGTCTCCGCCAGTGAGGGTTTAGTTTGAATACCCCTTTTTTTTCGGATTTTCGCTTAAATCACGGAAACTATGCGTCCTAGCGATTAGACAACTATATACAAAATTAAAGCTGACAAAATGTTTTATAAGATTTTGTCTATATATTTTTCGCTATCTTGTATAGTATTTGAGCAATCTGCGCTCGAGATTAGCAAAAAAAATTTGCCTCAGGTATTTTGTCTTATTTGACTAACTAACTCTTCAGCCCTTCGTCCTTCGGAAAAGTCAAGCTAAAAGAGATTGTAGAACATTAAATTTCATTTAAGAATATATACTAGTTTACAATTTTATCTTTAACCGTTCAACAGTTAGAGCAAGTTTAACTATATGTGTTAGTTCCGAAATTTTATAGAAAAACATAACTTTTGTATTTTTCGTTAATTCACTATTCTAACTCCATACGTAAGCCAATATATGCCTATTCATATGTGGTAGTATGTAGTCCATATTTGTGGGGACGTTTAGTCTGCTATACAGATTCCTCAATGATGAACTACTATGCCAACATCCAGAACTACGTGATTTTTTTTCTAATCGAAGGCCAAGATTCGTGGACTATGTCACATAAACAAATAACTTATTCCTATGTGACGTAGATATATATTACATACTATTTACACATATAAGTAAGTAAATATTGACTTATATATTGCGTTAGAGCAGAGGAATAACGAAAAATTAGAAAATTATCTTTTCCCGTAAAAATTTGGAATTAATTCATATAGTTGAAATTTCTATAACTTTAGAACGGTTAAAGATAAAATTGTAAACTATTATAGCTTATAAATTAAAAAAAATACCTGGAGTAACTCACCACTAATAAATTAATAAATTTAATAACCGATAGTCATAATTACTTCAAATAAGTACAGTTTATATATATTTTTTACAACATTGTTGATAAGATTTATTTTTAATTCGTTTTCTTTAATTGGAGTTTAAATTTCTTATATATATATTAATTAAAGAGAGCTATAAATCAAAACAAGAGAAAGAAAAGATTTTAGAATATCAATGGGAGTTTTCAGAAGTAAAACTTTAAGTTTCTCAATTGCCAGTAAATAACTAACCAGTCAACTTGTAGCATCACCGGTACATAAAAAGTTAAGAACAAAAAAAACTTTCCTTCAGTATGTGTTAAATTGAATTGAAGTGATGCACTTTCTCTATTTGATTAATCTTTTTTTCAGGCTGTTGAAACAAGATGTGCTTTATATAATATTTTGTTTGTCGTGGTTTTGTTGGTTTCGTTTTTCTTCAAGAAATTATTTTGTAATTCACATACTATTTAAATATTTATATGTTCACCTTAGATTATAAAATATTCATTATTCGCTTCCCAAACGATATTTAGCTACAGGTGGATATGTCAAGCATATGTTTATAATACTAAATTACTAGTATAAATTCTAATAATGGAATATGTTAAATAAAAAATAACAAATTTATATTTTATAAATATAATTATTATTATTTCATGTAAAATGAATATTTTACTTGAAGGGTTGAAAAAAATTAAAGAAAAGGATGAAGGCTCTTCTTCGATTACGAATGAAAGCCAAATGTTTTCCGAATATTATCAGAAATGGAAATTTGGCCCAAGTTCCACAGATAAGCCTAGTTACAAGGAAATACCGAAGTTCTACGTTGAGGCTACTGAAGCAGACCAAGATGATGAGAGTCTTCCATCAAGGCTAGAACTGGAAGCGAGAACAATGCTACTGGAGAGGGTAAGTGACGCATTGCTGGACAACGAAGAATTAGAATCTCTAAGGGCGCTCCTCAACAAGCACAGCTCAGGGAACCACGTAAGCGAGAAGAAGATCGGGTATAATGACCTGAAAGAAGTCATCTCGAAGACTAGTAGTAAATGTAGAAGTTACTATTCCGCAAAAGTATTCGCTCAGTTTCAAACGAGTGAAGTCATGAAGGATGCTGATATTGTGCCTTTGTTCACATACGCCATGAGAAAGACGTGGCAGAAGAAGGCGAGGATTGGCCTGTCAGTCTATGACTCTCTTGGAAAAGGATATCTTCGTGAGTCGGAGTTGGAGAGCTTCGTAGCTGACATCATACCGGATTGTCCTCAACTGAATGCTCTAAAGCAAGGCTTCTATCCTTTCTACGTCTGTACAGTCGTCAGGAAGTTCATGTTTTTTCTCGACCCGATGCGAACTGGCAAGATACGACTCAAGGATATCCTTGTAAGTAACTTCTTGGACGATTTCTTAGTCCTGAAAAACGAGGAAGTACCGGACGAATCGGTCGAATCCAATTGGTTTTCTGCTTTATCCGCCCTCCAAATATATGGCCAATACCTCACATTGGACAAAGACAATAACGGTATGCTGAGCAAGAAAGAACTCGCCGCGTACGGTACCGGTACCCTATCGGAGATATTTATCGATCGAGTATTCCAAGAATTCCTGACGTACGGTGGTGAAATGGATTACAAATCGTATTTGGAGTTCGTACTAGCTTTGGAGAACAAACAGGAGCATCAGTCTCTTCGTTATTATTTCACAGTCCTCGATATAAATCAGAGCGGCTATTTGGACGCTTTTTCTATAAACTACTTCTTCAGAGGCATCCAGAAGGAGATGAAGAAGCACCAGCAGGAGCCTGTGACCTTCGAAGACATCAAGGACGAACTCTTCGACATGGTGAGGCCAGCCGATCCTATGAAGATAACTTTCAACGACCTACTCAACAGCCAAAATGCTGAATATTTCGTCAGCATTTTGACTGATCTCAATGAATTTTGGAATTATGAAAACAGAGAATACAATTAATATTTTATTAAGAAAAATTAAACAGCATTCTTAATATAATGTAAATTTAGCAATTTTAAATAAATTATTATTTTGTTACCGTTAAGTATTTCATCTATTAAACATTGCTAAAAAACTTATGTGCTATAAATAAAATAAAATAACGGAGGATAAGAAAAAATGAACAAATAAACAAAATAACACATGTATTGTTTCCATTACTGAAACCTGAAAAACAAGGTGATAAACCGCAACATTATCGTCCACTTTCTGTTTTTATACAGAGCCCTAAGAAGGAAGGTTTTAAACTGCCATGCGCCAGGTTAAAACCAAAAGCGAAGGATAAAAAAATTAAATTATTTACCCACTTTTCATTTAAAAACGGACAAACAAATTTAGACCAGATTTCATAATATTATTATTATTATTAATAAAGGCAACTCACGACAAGTTGATGTCTGCCAACTCAAACTATGTCGAATCATTGATATCAATCAGTTCATACTGCACTGCTTATACTGTTGGCAGATAAGGTAAAAAAAAAAAAATAAAAAAATAAATAAGTCAAAATGAAAGAAGAGACGTTAAAATGATATAGATGTGTGAGTTTGTGTTTGTGTGTGTGTGTGAGTGTGTGTGTGTGTGGTGTGTGTGTGTGTGTGGTGTGTGTGTGTGTGTGTGTGTGGTGTGTGTGTGTGTGTGTGTGTGTGTGTGTGTGTGTGTGTGTGTGTGTGTGTGTGTGTGTGTGTGTGTGTGTGTGTGTGTGTGTGTGTGTGTGTGTGAATAAATATAGTGAAAACAAAGGAAAAATATAAGAAACTTAGAATTATATATCTATAATTTTAAATTGATTCACATACATGTCGATTTGTTTTAAATAATCGAAAATTTTGGTTATGTGTGGACTATTGTCATTTAGTAAAGTTGCGAAATGGTATGTGAGACCGTTATCTATCAAATTTTTGGAGTCAGCGACTTCATTATATGAAGCCTGGTCTAAATTTTTTTAATTTTGCTAAAAACATTAAACTGCTGTAAGCAATTTTGAGACTAATTGTGAACGCACTAAAATTTAATTTTTGTTTTAAAAAAATTATATCAATAGGCCCAATTTCATGAGGGGTCTTTAAATAGAATGGTCTTTTGTTCATTAGTAACAAATATATTGTGAATGTCGCTGTCGGTCTTCGAATGAGTGTTGTGTATGCCAAGGAGACTAGCAACAATACGCATGAGATTCAAGGCTTTCCTGTTTATGATTTTGTTGGCTTAGATTCGATCGGTTTTACATGATCTTTACGATTCCGGAATTCAGGATGCTTCTTTTGGACGTGACTTACTCCAGGGTCAGGGGCTCCAACAGGTTGTATCTACATGCACCAGCAGAACGCTAAGATCACACACTGAAAAGACGTTTGAGTGTTGTTTTTTAAAAGCAGAGAATCAGTTATGCCATAATTTATACATTGCCTATTACGTAGTATAAAATTAAAAAAAATCAATAATAATACTAAATAAAAAATATTAGAAAGCGAAGAACTTTCATGTAGATGATCAAAGTCCACCCGACTTTTATCAGTTAATGGTATGAACTGTTATAAGTGTTATTATTCCTGTAAAAAGGGCTGGTACGAAGAAGCAGCTGGTTTAATACAGTGAAACCTCTCTACAACGGGCCCGACGAATTAGTCCGTTAAAGAGAGATGTTTGGTGAGGAGGGATGTACAAGTGTTCATTAAAAAATTAATACGTTCATACATGCATCAAAACTTTAAAAAGTGTATTTATTTAAATAAATTAAATTTATTAATACAATTTTGTGTTATATTTATACACAATATAACATATTAAGATTTTTAGTATGTAAAATGCATGTTTAAACATATTTAAAAAATATAACATAAACTTAGTGAACCAATTGTATAAATATTGGAGGCATTTCCATAACATTTTCTTCTTAATATCCGTGAATTGAGTCTTTCCGAATTGAATTTTTTCGGCTAACTTCCATACAGAAAACTTCTTTTTTTATTGAAAATTGCTATCTCTATTTTATTTTTTAGTATGCAAGAAATTACGCGGTGCTCATCTCAATGTTTTAATTTAAATGAACAAAAGCGACTGAAACCATATTGAGTTTTAATAAAATATGAAGAGCGGAGATGAAGTGATTTCTATGAAAACCGCCGAGAGGGGAGCACAAAATGTTAGCATTTCGTGGAAGGAATAAAAAATTATAACTTCTTTGATGTGATGACGGTGTTATTGCTTTAGGCTTGAATTAATAAGTTCAGAATATCTACATACACATTACATCGATACGTAAAACCATATTTAGTGGTTTTCTTAATTATCGACGTTTTCTAATTGCCCGTTCATAGGGGTAAATTAATGTCTCGGTGAAGAAAATATGTTTGTAGGCTTCTCCGATCGTCCTAAAAGCATTCCTCCCTCCTTAAGGTACGTTTTTCTCCGTGCGACTATCACGACGATCGTTCAACGATTCAGTTAGTTGTTTAAACCTACGTCATTAAGTGTTATCAATATTTTTTTTTTACTTTATGGTTACAATCTTTTTAGGGATTGATCCTTCTACCATCATGCGTAAGTCAAATAGGATATTTTTTGATCTACTACTAAATGCGTTCGTTATTTTTATTTTATTATAAAATAATAATTTGAATTATTAGAAAAAAAAGTTTGAAAACGGATCTTAATTTTTTTATTACTTTATTTTACACGCATTTCCCATACGGAGTAATAAGCTAATGGAAATATGTTTTGATGTTCAAAATCCCTTTTTATAACATCACTGTGATCTTCTATTGTTGGGACTGAATTAAAATATTAAGTAAGTGATGTGATTAAATCTGAAAGGTGACAATTTTGAACTGATAATTTTAGATCCTATTTTTGATAACAAAATGTTCATCTCCAATTTTTCTGAATTAAATGTTCATCTTTAATTTATCTTGTTTTGTGTTGTTTTAAGTTTGCTTGCAATAACTTGGCCCGATCTTTCAACTAGTATAACTAATTTAAGTTATATTGAATTAAAATAATAAAAAATGTATAAACCTTGTAAATAAAAATGTATAACACAAATATAAGACTTATCTTTTATCTTTTATTCTTATCTTATAATAGAGGGATGATTTTGTTATCCATTCTTAAATAATTTTTATAATCCCTCCTATCCATTTCATTTTATATTTTCAAATCTCTGTAATTTATTATGTTAATTAACATTTTTTTAGCTCAATCTTTCTTTTTCCTTTTTTCCAATAACGCCATAGCAAGACAAATTGCCGACATTTTCTTATTTTTTAAAACATTGATAAGCGATGAGTACAGGTTAGAATAGTTGATCGGATCCCTTGTAGGACCGTGAGTGGACGAATGAATCCTACCGTAGTCCTACAACATAGTCCTGCTAAGTTGGAACGTGAATGGATAACTTAAAAACTCTGTATGTACTAGTTAGGGCCAAACTGCCCCTTCTGGAAACCAAATGAGAAGGATTCACTCACTTTTTCTATGATTCACTGAAAGGGACGGTCGTATCTTTTTGAAAGGACTGTCAAAGCACTGGACGGAGAAGGGGGGATAGGGAGGTTGTCTAGCAGAATAATTGAAAACTTTAGTAATTTTATAGAACTAATTAATTAAATAGCGAGCTATCCATGGTCATAATCGTGATTGCCTTCACTGGCCTAGCAATTATCAGAGGCATGTCATAAAATTTTATCTCCTATTATGGAATATTTAGCATAGGCGTAATTATATTAATTACGAGTGGAGGACCATTTTCTAAATTTTATCTTTAATAGCTCGTGGAGTTAAATTAAAATAAGATTAATAATGAACAACAAATGACTCATAAAATAATTAAGGAAAGTGATTATAATGATCAAAAGAAAGATATGAAGAGACAAGAAAATAAATATAGAATATAAAACAAATAAGTACTTACAAAATGAGAATATAGTGAATAGGATAAAATAAAGGGTCCACAGGAAGGACAAAAGGAATTGGAATAAGAACAGGTAACGTGGGTGTAGAATAAAAGGAAATGTGAGCTTTAGAGATCTGAAGACTTCTTGCTTGAAAATAACTGGATACATGAATGAACTTGAAAGTATGGTTGAACAGTGAAAAGGAACATATCTGAGCAGAACAAAAAAACTTAATAAAAATAAATTGCGTATAATACGACTTGAATACAATACTTGTGGTAACAAAAGCGGAAGGCATAAGGTAAACATAAGCTATGTTTAGAACAAATGACAGAGAAGAATGATAGTGGAGGGGATGGAGTGCGAAAAACGCCTTATATATCGGTGAATTACCATATCATCGAAAAGGAATGGAATGCTATTGAAGATATTATTATTTAGAACAGTTAGAAAAGTTATTATTATTTAAAACATATTTTACATTAATAAAAATATTGTAGTACATAGCCTCGATTCCCAGAGTGGTCTAATCCAAAGGCAAATACGGAACTCCTATTATTTGATTTATATTCCTGTGTATGAATGTGTGAACAGTCTAGCTCAATAACGAAAAGTTTTACGAAAATGTAATTACGTATTTAAAGTATGAATATGCCTGGGATGATACAAAATCTTTTTCGCTATAATCGACCTCCCGGAAGCACTATTTTAAGATTTTACAAATTGTTTTCGAAAACGGCTATTACGATCTTGATTAAACTCGTTACATCATTGTAGAATTAAATGGTCTTTTAAATGAGATAGACCTTATCCTCATTGAAATAGTATAACAGGAATTAATTGCAGAATTTCCCAAAAGGGATTCCTCTAAAGTATCTTCAATTTCGTTTGAAATAATTAACCATCTCTCATTCTTAGTAGTAATAAAAAATGGATAAATATTAATAATTAAAGCAAAATAGATAATTAACTAAATGAGAAATATTTTTCCAAGTTGAAAAAATATATCCGGAAACAAGAGTAGTAATATAGTTTAATAGATAGTTGGAAAGCTAAACATTTTATAAAAAATAATATCTAACAGATAAAGACGTAACGAAGGTAATGGAGAGTAACGAAAAATCCGAAAAACGCATAGTTTGATGTCACCGTACCATATTTTATTTCCTAATGATTAATTATCCACTCAATATCTGATGTGCCCATTTACACGATTTTTCTTAGATATTTTAGACATGAGTTAAAAAAAAAAAAAAAACATTTAGGTGCGATTGCTCGACTACAGTTTGATGGCATTTCTGGGGCGAACTCTTGCGGCAATAAGTTGAAACTAACTTTTTTTTTCTTTATTCTCGGGTTTTATTTACAAAAAGTTAAAATATATTACAAGATAACAATACCATCTTATAATATGTGTTTATATTAGTAAATACTCTGTAAATGAAATCCGTGAGTAAAGGAAAAATAAAGTTAGTTTCTTACTTTGTGCCACTTGAGTTCGCCTTCGGAATACCATCTTACGGTGATAGAGCTATAGTAATTATATTATTGTACTCAACGTACCACCGGCCAGTTTTTTTGGTAACAAGGTATTAGGGTCCGAAGTGTTTCGAAATGTCTCCGAGAGAGGGCGACGCAATCAAACACCATTATATTTTAACGATTACTGGTGTGTCCGCTCAAACGACTTTAATAAATCTTAGCTAATGTTGGCCAGAGTTAGATTTTTTTTGTTTCAGTTCAATTATGGAGGCCATTTAATTGTCTTTGAAATGAGCATCTGAGATGTATAGTTTTCGAGTTATTCGTAAATCTTAACATGGGCACCAAGTATCATTCGTCGCATAGCGGGGCCTGGTATATGGTATATGGTATACGCGCTCAAAACCTTATTTTTGATTTATTGCTATTTTGACAAAGAAATCAATCATATTGAAAGGAACTAGTCTAGTGATCAAACTCGATAACGTAAATAAAAGATGTCAGCATTGATTGGTTACATTTACCACTTAATCCAATATTTTCGTCTTGGTCACTGTCACTTATTGAGCCTCTAAGGAACAGTTACAATTTCTTGTGTGACAATAAATCACTTAAATTAAAAATGTACATTTGCTTCCAAATTCGTAAAACTCTTGCGCAAAATTAAAAAAAAATAAAAATGAAGGAATGAGATGGTTCGAGAGGCGGTCAAAAAAATGGATCATAAATAGTAAAAACTATTTATTAGGAACCGACGTTTCGACCCACTTTGCAGGTCTTCTACAGGGTTGAATAAACAAGATACAAAAATAAAAATAAAACAATGGCATATGCTGTCAAGGAATTAAAATTAATAATTAAAAAGACTTAGTGAGAAAATTGAAAACAGTGATGAATTGGTAAAATGTTATAAGCTAACAGTAATAAACTGACAGTAATATCAGTCTAACTATCAGTAATAACAACAACTAAAAATAAATTAATTATTATTAATATATATTCAGCTGATTATTAATAAAAATTGGCTATGTAATAATAAGAATAGATAAACTAAAAGAGAAATAACAATAACTAAAAAATTAATAACTCTATTAAATAAGTAAAAAAGGGAATACAAATAAATAAACAGACAAAAGTTAGTACCTTGAAGCTCAAAGAAAGGTGGAGGAGGAGTTACTTAACAAAATAGCAAAGTAATTAAGGGCGCGGTGTAAGAGTAGTAATTAAGAACGTCATTATTAATTATATACAGAAGGCAGTAGGGAGTGGCTGTCGTTATTATCATTATTACCATGTGTGTGTTAATCATAATAATATATAAAAGAAGAAATGAAAATAGAAGAAAAGGAAAGGAACATTTGTAAATAAGAAAATGGTCAAAGGAGAAAATGAAATATAATATATATATATATATATATATATATATATATATATATATATATATATATATATATATATATATATATATATATATATATATATATACAAAACATAAAGTTTATAGAACCTACATATGTGTTTTTGAACTTGACATTTTTATGATGAAGACGCATTATACTAACGCACAAAAAATTATAACTGTTTCTTAGAGGCTCAAACATAGACTGAGACCAACTGTAACATTAAATTGAGTGACAAATATAAACAATCAATATGCCTTTTATTTACATTCTCGGGTTTGATCTTTGGTCTAGTTTTGTAAAACATGATTAATTTTCCAAAATAACAATAAAACTCCAGCAGTTTCAGAACAGCGTGCTAAGATGAACTGCGAGACACACCAACTTCCAGTGGACAAAAACAGACTTGCTCCTCACGACCGTCGAACAACCGAAAGAAACTAAATTTATCAAACGGAGGCATATGAAATTTTTTTATAGCCTTCAACACACGAAGAATGCACTATTCAGGATTCTTACCCCAACAAGAAATCTACAGCGGTGACGAACACATATAAACAGCCTTAGACTAGACTGAAGACGCTAGAAACGTTTAAAAATGTAAATCTCCACGACACCCATATATTCCTCTCCTCACACGCCTCTTAAAATGCATCATATGCAGCAAAAGAGATTCAATCCACTCTACTGACACTTGACACCAACACCTTATTCTATGGAGCTTTGAAATAAAAAAAATAAACCATAAATCAAAAATGAGGTTTTTAGCGAATATGTCATACACAAGGTCCCCTGTGTGCGCCGTATCTTTGCAAATTAGTTTTTTTTATGTCAGGCAGATAATTTAATTATTATTAATTATATAGAATTTACCATAAAATGCATTATTTTTGGCTGGACTATTTATTGAAATTTTAATGGCTTCAGGAGAAGACTTGACGGGGGAAGTTTTTTGAAAATCGTTGGAAATGTTTTAAAGGAAATGTAAAAAAAAAAATATTTTTGTTATATTAAACCGTGGGGTCTTTTGTCGCGAAGACTTGTCATTTATATTTTAATATAACTGATTTTATGCTAAATAAATTACACATTACTTCAAAAGAAAACATATGCAACTTCACAGATAACCTAAAAAATTAAACAAAAACAATAAATACATTTAAATCAGAGGACAAAATTCAACGATGTTTTCCAAGATTTTTTGATACAAGCACTCCTTCTCGTACCTCCTCCTCCATATAAATTCGCAAAGATAGGACTATTAACGTGTCCTTCCTAGTCCCGCATTCTTTCTTGTTGCGTCATTTCACTGAAGACCACAGGTATTCTGTATAGACCACAGATCCTCTGGGTGCGGGTACCCGTGGGCACATCTATAAAGTTTTTTGAACGATTGGCCACATAATGTTTATATTTCATATCTACGACTTCCTTCATTCCTTTGTAGGCCTTCTTCTTCCTCCATTTAACTCTTTAGAAACTTAAGAGTAGCATTATTTATATGTTCACTTAACTTGAATATATTCATCATGTTCCGGTTCAATGCCACAAATAAAACATCTCAGTTAACACGATAGGATCAAAGATAGGACTATTAACGTGTCCTTCCTAGTCCCGCATTCTTTCTTGTTGCGTCGTTTCACTGAAGACCACAGGTATTCTGTATAGACCACAGATCCTCTGGGTGCGGGTACCCGTGGGCACATCTATAATGTTTTTTGAACGATTGGCCACATAATGTTTATATTTCATACCTACGACTTTCTTAAGTCCTTTGTAGAGGCCTTCTTTCTCCCCCATATAACTCTATAGAAACTTAAGTGCAGCATAATCATTACCTATGTGTTCACTTAACTGGAATATATTCATCATGTTCCGGTTCAATGCCAATGCCACAAATAGAACAATATCTCAGAACACGTGATAACAGAATAATTCAATTTATGAACATTTACTACTAATATAACAGCTATATTGTTATTAAATCACTGGCATAATGACCCAAACCCTGTTGTACAGGTCCTCTTCCCTTCCCCTAATGTCGGAACACCCATTGTTTCTTCATTAACTTGCGGGCCACATATGACTCAGTAATAAGAGAAGAACTCTACAGCGCACTGTTGGATTTGAGAATTCTTCTGGAGCTCATTCATCTTATACCCATGACCATCAAGAGTGTAAAAAGTATGGTCCATATCCAGGGTTTGACCTCGGAAAGCTTTTGCATCCATAAAGAGCTTGGACGAAATGAAAGAACGTAGCTCTTTGAGTGCGCCATATGGAGTTCATGAATTCAAATCTGAAATTCAATCTTCTGTAGGACTGCAATGATCCTCAGCTTTGAGGATGATATTGATACACTTATATAAATAATTTCGATTTTTGATAAATAGGAGGAAATTTAAAACAGCTCGTTAGACATTTTAGTGTTATATCCATATCTTTTAGTAAAAATTTAATAATAGTGCAAAAATTGTGATGAAATATTAGAGTTTATGGATATTATCATGACGATATTGTAAAATTTTACCAGAAGATATGGATGTACTAATAGATTGTTAATTGTTAAATGTTTGAACATGATTTTTTTATTTTTTTCCTTTCAAAGCAATCCTTTGAAAGGACCGTTAATTTTTGGTGCATTCCGTACATTTGTAATGTATATACATTAGATTAGGTACATTATTATTTTTAATAACAAAATCTTTACTGAGTTAACATAATTATAAATAATATAAAAACTTTATAAGTATCTACAAAGATTCATGACTAAATTCATTGTTTCACACCTTTCTGTCCCTAACTAATTAATATAAGCATTACACCTCCTCAATTTCGGATTAACTTTTCAAAATCTAAACTGTTTACAAATTTCATTAAATCAGGCCGAAATTTATTGTATGGTTCGAATTCGATCATAGGCCAATTTTTCTTTTAAATATGTTATTGTGAATACTAATTATAATTGCTGAATACAGGCTTTTGTCCTCAAGAAGGAACAAACCCCGAAACGCCGGTAAAGATAATAAAAGAGAAATTCTAATAAAGAAATAGGGATACTGGAAGATATTTCTTAACACAATTACCCACAATAACTGAATAATTTTAGCTGGTTGAAAAATAACGGACGATTACTTAAAAAAAACGTAAGTTCATTACCTCCTTGAGTTTTGAGAACAGCTTGTAATAATTCAAGTAAAATGTATTCCCATTGGGATCCCGCTGAATTCCTCAAATCAGAGGAACTAATTGAATTAATATAAACTTGTTAAAAAGTCCAAAAAAAATATCACGGAGTTTCAAGAGCTACTAATCTTGAAAGGTCTTGTCACTTTATTTTATGACCAACATCTAGTTTGTAATAAACGGGAAGTTCATGTTGAAATTTTTACATTATGATAGGAAATTATAGTCTTGAAGTCTTGTAGTTTTTTTACTTTCCCTTACCTATATACGAAGTATATACTAAGGGGAAATATTGCGATCGTGAAAATTTTCGAATTCGAGTTTTCGACGGAAATGCACGTTTTAAGGTCCCCTGAGTCCAAATGACCAAGTCTCGCAAAATGGTCTGTGTGTCTGGGTGTCCGTGTGTCTGTGTCTGTGTGTGTATGTGATCAGTCTAGCTCAAAAAGAAAAGGTTGTACGATACTGAAATTACGTATTTAAGGTTAGTACATGCATGTGATGTTACAGCAACATTTTCGTCAAAATCGACTAACCGGAAGTGCCACTTTATATAATCGATTTTACACTTTTTTACAATTTTCTCGAAAACGGCTCTAACGATTTTTATGAAACTTGCCTAAATTATTCTTCATAAAGGCCTTTAACTTTTCATTTAAGTAATAAATCGCCGACAAATTGCAGGGAAAAAAGTTATGATGAAAAAAATATTTTATTTGCGCGTAGCTTGAAAAGTATGCATTTTAAATTTTGTGTAAAATTGTATGAAAGGTAATTAAATTATCTAAAAAACAACAAAAGAATCATGAAAATCGGACCAGTATTAGCAAAGATACAGCGCATCGGACTAACCGGAACTAGCTATTATATCATGGATTTTACACTTTTTTACATTTTCTCTAGAACGGCTCAAACGATTTTGATGAAACTTTTCTAAATTATTCTTCATAAAGGCCTTTAACTTATCATTTATATAGTAAATCACCGAAGAATTGCAGAGAAAAAATTTATGATGAAAAGAATACTTTATTTGCGTATAGCTCAAAAAGAATGCATTCCAATGTAAATTATGTGTAGAATTGTATGAAAGGTAATTAAATTATCTAAAAAATAATAAAAGAATCATCAAAATCAGACCAGTATTAGCAAAGATACAGTGTATTTTATGAGGAGCACAAGACCCTAGGTAGATGGATAACCAAGCGCATCCTAAAGGAGACGGATGCGACCGAACCAATCCGCCAATCTGTTGTAAACAATACCCTGTGTAATAAAGTAATTTAAGAATACAAAAGCGAAAATTAACTTAATAATTTCTACTTTCACATTATTTAATGGAAAGAAAATGTTTCCATGGAAATTAAACCAGAAACTTTTAAAATATATTTGCAACTTGACAAAGTTAAAATATATAGGTAATGTACAGGATTGTTGTACTAAAATAGTTTAAAATTCTTTTTTATTGTACTTAAGTGGGGGAAGATGTGTATGCTGCTGAGTTTATTAGAAGCAGTGTTTATGTGAACTCTTTAAAATTGTATAAAAAAGACGGTAAGGGAAAATTGTGTGATGCGCGCACCGCACTAGATTTTTTTTGTTAATGTAGGAGATCCCTATTCCTGCTATTAGAAAATATTAGAAAATGAAAAATACATAAAAACAGAAGAACAATGGAAGCAATCCACATGACAAAAAATATAGATAATACAGTCAATTATTACACTTGAATTATTAGAATTTGAAATAATGAGGATACATATAAAATAGACATAAAGATAGTTGTTATAAGATGGCAATTAAATAAAATATTAGGAATAGCATCCAATATTATATATATGCATGATAAACAAATTATAATTAGTATTCACAATAACTTATTTAAAACGAAAATTGCCAATGATCGAATTCGAACCATACAATAAATTTCGGCCTGATTTAATGAAATTTGTAAACATTTTAGATTTTGAAAAGTTAATCCGAAATTGAGGAGGTGTAATGCTTATATTAATTAGTTAGGGACGGAAAAGTGTGAAACAATGAATTTAGTCATGAATCTTTGTAGATACATTTAAATCATATACGCACTATACTAATTGTTAAATATTTGTACCAGAAATCTTTCATGTTCTGTAAAATATGTTTTTGTTACTTATAGTACTGTTTATATACAATTCATACTACAACTCAATAAATATTTTCTTATTATAAATAATGTATCTAATTTTAGGTACATAATATCAAATGTATTGAATGCACCAACAAATAAACGGTCCTTTCAAAGGATTACTTTGAAAGGAAAAAGATAAATAAAAAAAAATCTTGTTCATACATTTAATACTTAAAATCTATTAGCTTACCTTATATCCATATCTTCTGGTACAATTTTACAATATTGTCATGATAATATCCAAAAACTCTAAATTTCATCTTCATGTTTACACTATTAATTTTAAATTAAAATACTATTAAATTTGTACTAGAAGATATGGATATAACACTAAAATATCAAACGAGCTGTTTTAAATTTCCTCCAATTTATCAAAAATCGAAATTATTTATATAAGTGTATCCTCAAAGCTAAGGATCATTGCAGTTTTATAGAAGTTTGAATTTTAGATTTGGATTCATATGGCGCACTCAAAGAGCTAAGTTTTTTAATTTCGTCCAAGCTCTTTATGGGTGCAAAAGTCCTCCAAGGTCAAACCCTAGATACATACGTTCTACACTCTTGATGGTCATTGGTGTAAGGTGAATGAGCTCCAGAGGAATTCTCATTTCCACCAGTGTGCTGTAGAGTTCTTCTCTTATTACAGAGTCATATGTGGCCCGCAAGTTAATGAAGAAACAATGGGTGTTCCGACATTAGGGGAAGGGAAGAGGACCTGTACAACAGGGTTTGGGTCATTATGCCAGTGATTTAATAACAATATAGCTGTTATATTAGTAGTAAATGTTCATAAATTGAATTATTCTGTTATCACGTGTTCTGAGATATTGTTCTATTTGTGGCATTGACATTGAACCGGAACATGATGAATATATTCCAGTTAAGTGAACACATAAGTAATGATTATGCTGCACTTAAGTTTCTACAGAGTTATATGGGGGAGAAACAAGGCCTCTACAAAGGACTTAAGAAAGTCGTAGGTATGAAATATAAACATTATGTGGTCAATCGTTCAAAAATCGTTATAGATGTTTCCACGGGTACCCGCACCCAGAGGATCTGTGGTCTATACAGAATACCTGTGGTCTTCAGTGAAACGACGCAACAAGAAAGAATGCGGGACTAGGAAGGACACGTTAATAGTCCTATCTTTGCGAATTTATATGGCGGAGCAGATACGAATAGGAGTGTTTGTTTCTAAAGATCTTGGAAAATATCCCTGAATTTTATCCTCAGGACTAAATGTATTTGTTGTTTGCGGTTAATTTTTGACGTTATCTGTGAAGTTGCATATGTTTTATTTTGAACTAATGTGTAATTTATTTAACATAATATCTAAAGGGAGAATTTGGTAGAGGGGGGAAGGAGGGGGTGCGGTCAAAGAATTGCACTATTATAACTGAACTTATAAATTTTGTGCCGACGTTTCAGCCTAAGTTTTAGACCATCTTCAGGGCTAAAAGGAAAACAAAATAACAACAATGAAAAATGAGAGGCAGTACCAGTAACAGTAAAAATGATAAAAAACAGAAAATACAAGTAAGATAAAAAAGTACGAAGTATAAAAAGAAAAAGATAACACTAAATTACATAATACAAGAGACAAATGAAAAAGTAAAATAAAATAAAATGAATGAAATAACAATGTAAAAATTAATTTAAATTAAAATAATGCTTTATTTACACAGGGAATAGTGAAATATATGAAATCTATTAATTATAAAGACAAATAGTATGAAGGTTTGGTAATATATAAAGCATACAGAGATTGTTGTGATGTGACAAGTTATGCAAAAGATAACAATGATGTTAAAGAAGTTGACATTGTTGTAATTAAATAATTATGAGATGAAGGAAAACGTGCTAATTACATACCAGAGAGGCGTGTGGTCGAGCGCCAACTGAATCGTAATAATGGATTACCGGGAATTAGAAAAACCGTTAAAACAATGTTACCAACTCACTGATTTCAAATAAAACTAACACTAAATTTAAATGCTGTGTGATCAAAAGACATAACAAATGATTTGAAAACTGTAAAAACGTATTGATTTAAGTATATTTAAAAAAATATATATATAAAAAAATTAATGTTAAAAAATTAAATTAGAAATTAATATCTCACCCAAAAAACCTTCAATCCAACTGGTACAATAAATGACAATGGAAATAAATATAGGTGACGGGTTAAATTTACTAAGGGAAAAAAATAAATAAATACTTTATATGAGGAGCTGTCACGGCAAAAAAAAAAAATAAATAAAAAAAATAAAAATAAAAAAGTTTGAGTAATGAAAAGTTATGTTTTTTTAAATAAATTGAATATTTGGGAGTAGGTTGTAGAAAGGTTTTGTATATCAGTTTTTTATTGACGGGAAGAGATTCTAATTGGATGCAGATGCTTTCTGAGAGGAGTCGTTTGTCATGGTTAGGAACTGTGGCGAGGATTGAAGTACTGTCAAAATCAAAAGTTTGGTTTAAGGATAAAGCGTGTTCTGAAAGTTTAGAGGCAGTCTGGTTACGGGAAGAGATGGAATATTTATGTTGGGTGATGCGATCTTTAAGGAGGTTTTTAGTTTCGCCGATATAGGTAGAGTTACAGTTGTGAGTGGAACAGAGGATGCGGTATACGACATGGGAACGGTGTTTAAGAGGAATGGGATCTTTTACACGTGTGTAGAGTTTGGAAAGTTTGTTGTGGGATTTGAAAGCAATTCGCAGATTGGGAATTGAGGAGCGTAAGGATTTCTGTATGTTTTCAGGAAGGGTGGGGATGTATGGAAGAGATCTGTAGAAGGGAATGGCAGTGGATGGTGAAGAAGTAGTGGTAGAGGTGATGGGAAGGGGAGGGTTTTTGTAGTTGTGGATGAGTTTGTTGATGGTATTTTTGTTTTGGGCCTTACATTACTTTATCTTTTACTCCTTCATCTCATAATTATTTAATTACAACAATGTCAACTTCTTTAACATCATGGTCATCTTTTGCGTAACTTGTCACATCATAACTATCTCTATATGCTTTACACATTATCAAACCTTCATACTATTTTTCGTTTTAATTAATAAATTTCATATATTTCACTATTTCCTGTGTAAATACAGCATTATTTTAATTTCTATTAATTTTTACATTGTTATTTCATTTATTTTATTTTATTTTACTTTTTCATTTGTCGCTTGTATTATGTAATTTAGTGTTATCTTTCTCTTTTCATACTTCATACTTTTTTTATCTTACTTGTATTTTCTGTTTTTTATCATTTTTACTGTCACTGGTACTTCCTCTGTCTTTTTTCATTGTTGTTATTTTGTTTTCCTGTTAGCCCTGACGAAGAGCTAAAACTTAGGCCGAAACGCCGGAACAAAATATATAAGTTCACTTGTAATAGTGCAATGGTTTGACCGCAGCCTCCCCCCCCTCCTCCTCCCCACCAACTTCTCTCTTCAAATATACATATACGGTCAACAAAAACTCCCTCCATTAACATAATATCAGTTACCACCTATCAGTTATTACCTAAGATTAGATACATTATTTATAATAAGAAAATATTTATTGAGTTGTAGTATGAATTGTATATAAACAGTACTATAAGTAACAAAAACATATTTTACAGAACATGAAAGATTTCTGGAACAAATATTTAACAATTAGTATAGTGAGTATATGATTTAAATGTATCTACAAAGATTCATGACTAAATTCATTGTTTCACACCTTTCCGTCCCTAACTAATTAATATAAGCATTACACCTCCTCAATTTCGGATTAACTTTTCAAAATCTAAACTGTTTACAAATTTCATTAAATCAGGCCGAAATTTATTGTATGGTTCGAATTCGATCATTGGCCAATTTTTGTTTTAAATAAGTTATTGTGAATACTAATTATAATTGCTGAATACAGGTTTTTTTCCTCAAGAAGGAACAAACTCCGAAACGCCGGTAAAGATAATAAAAGAGAAATTCTAATAAAGAAATAGGAATATTGGAAGATGTTTATTAACAAAATTACCCACAATAAGATTTTAAAATATTTATCCATAATTAGTGATTTTCTTTAGACATGCTTTGTGTTCTGTAAAAAATCCTAAATTCAAATAACAGTGTTGGAACTGAATAACTTTAGCTGGTTGAAAGATAGCGTAACTTCATTATCTCCTTGAGTTTTGAGAACAGCTAGAAATAATTTAAGTATAATGTATTTCCATTGGGATCCCGTTGATTTCCTCGATTGATATGAACTAATTGAATTAATATTAACTTGTTAAAAAGTCCAAAAAAAAACACACAGTGTCAAAAGCTACTGATCTTGAAAGGCCTTGTGACTTTGCTATTTTATGGCCAACATCTAGTTTGGAATAAACGGGAAGTTCATTTTAAAATTTTTACATTATGATGGGAAGCTGTAGTATTAAAATTTAAAAATTTTTTTTTTTGTTAATTTAGGAAATCTCTATTCCTTCTCCTTCGAATATTCTTCGTGTGTGGAGTAAGTTTCGTGTCAACAATTATAGAACCAATGTATTTGAATATGCATTTAGTTTAAAAAATGATTTGGTAGTTGATTGAACATATCGTTTCGTTTTTTGAAAAAGGCGTAAGCGCCATTTAGCACACTTTACAGAAAACGAATGAAATATTTTTTCCCCAAATAACAATATATCTTTTATTTAACAATATATTTTTTTTTTATTAATAATTAGCAACGGTAACTCTTGGACATTTACAGTATTCCTGTAAACATAATCATGCAGACTAAAAGGTAAAATAATTATTAATGTAATGTGGAGTATGGTATGTTGTTATGTTAAAAATGTGATTATTAATGTTAATAAAACATGGTTTTTATTTTGTTAAATTTGCAGAAAGTAATTCTGAAGATGGGGAAACAACCCCGAATGTAATATATGTAAGAAAATAAAATAAAAATGTATGGAATGTCACAGTTGCTAATTGTTAATAAATAATTATTAGAGTTCCGATGTGCTTTAATATAAAATAATTAATATATATTTTTTTCGTTTGTACCTCTTTATCGTGTACAGTAGAGTTTTATAAAGACGGCAAAACTTTTATAATTATAATATATTTTTATGATTTCTAGTATTGATCAAGGCTAGAGTGACGACTGAGAGTGGCAAGTAATTAGTACTTAGGTCTTCAATAGTCGATTTTTAGGTCATTTCAAATTTTTATTTCGATACATCGTGAGCCCGAATCGATAGAGGTGGCGTGTAAGTTCCATAATAAATTCAAAGCTAAATTTCGAATTTTTGATGCATAAGCCTTTTTCAAAAAACGACGTCGATTTGTAGTATTTGTGTCTTTGAGTAACTTTTAGTCACTAATGTACAAAAGAACAGTATTAATAAGTCTTAGTAGTTTTGATTAACATGTTTAGGTTTGTTAACCTTGAGTTCTTATTTGGCGTAAGTAGATTGTTATAAATCTTGAAGTATTCAGTTAGTGGTAGTTTAGATCGTTTAATTAAATTGAAAAAAAAAATCGATTTTTGCCGTAATAATTCAAATCACACCAAATGGAACAATTGAACGATGGATTGTAGTAACCAGATTGCTTGGAGTGAAGAAGATTTCAAGGGCGACGATAACTCCACTCCATCGCTCTATTTTTTACCGACAAGTACTGATTCATGCTCACCTTACAATAATTACAGTCTAAAAATATTTAAATATACAGATTAATATAACTCTTGAGAATTAATGGTTTATATATAAACAGTGCCTCGACAATAGCAAGAGCATTAACCTATTTAAACTTTACCTTTCTTCTCCTTCTCCTAAAAAAAATAGTGGATATTTTAAGCCAATTAGAAATTATAAATCCACTAAAAATATTAATTTTCTTTTAATTAATATTTTTAATTTTTAAAATGTTTAACAGTTTTTATCAATATAATAAATAGACAAAATTGTGAGCTATATCTATACTGTATTTACTGAACAACAATTTTAATTATTATCGTAGTAGTACAGACCAAAAATATGCATTCCGTCGTTTCATCAGTTTTCCACCCTCAAGATTAGTGAGAGTCATTGGATTTTCGCGTGGCGTGATGGATTGTAGGAGCGATGGAATTCCGGCCGCTCCGAAAAATCCCAACAGGATTTCACACTCACGGTCGTTCCTCGTTCCATTTTGGTTCAAAGTTATCATCAGTTTCAAACCTAACTTAAGTATTTGTCTTATTAGTCTTAGAGTAAAGAAACTTTCTCACAAACTTTGTTTATGCTTTATTAGAGTCGTGAAAAGCTAATTGTGTCTTGTGAGTTCTAATGTCTTCTCAGGCCCTTATATCACTTCTGTTGTTTATTTCCCTATATATTTTTAAGTTATTACCTCTTCACTTTCTTATAAAATTTAAAATACAATAACAGAAATTTTAACTGAATTCACTCATATATAAATTATTTAAACCATTTTCTGCTAAAAAATAATCAAGAGCGTATCCATTCCCTCTTAATCTTCCCAATATGTAATGCTTGATGTAGAGTATCTGCGACGATCAGTATGCTGGGAAACTCCTGAAGACAGGATGTCGTAATAGCAGTTGATATCGAAAAAAGTCAATGTGATCGTGTGTATTTGAAGACCTCCAGTCTTGATTAACAGACTTAACGTTCAAGGCATGGCTTGAATAGCAATATGTCCATCTTAGAAAGATGAGTTTCATAAAAAAAAAAAAGAAACTTATATTCTGTTGTTGTGTTAGTGGAATAATTTCTTCCTTATATCTCTGTGTTCCTTTATTATTTTTTACTACAGAAAAACAATAAGCTTTGATTTAAAAAATCCCAAAATATTAGAAAAAGAAAAATACATACAAAATAGAAGAACAATGGAAGCAATCCATATAACAAGAAGCGTAGATAATACAGTCAATTATAAGACTGACACAAAAAATCGGAATTGTCACTATGCTGATATTATTAACAAATTAATCTAAAATAACAACATTTGAAATAATGAGAATACATATAAAATAGACATAAAGATAATTGTTATAAGATGGCAATTAAATAAAATATTAGGAATAACATCCAATATTATATAAATATTGATAGGGTATACAAATAATAATGTATATAAAAAAGTAATGTTAGGGCAACAGCGTGGATGTAGATACGTAAGAGATAAATAAATAATAGTAGGGATGGATTAATACTAGAGCTAATACCAGAGTGTGACAATGACGAAAATATTGCATATGTAGGACACACTCCTAGAAATATTTTTAAATTTATTATTAACATAGCATTTATTAACAAACATAATCAATAGTGATGGATGTTAAAGTATGAAATGAATTATGTGCAATATTTCAATATAAATAATACTGACTGTTTTTTTCGTTTATTATTTTCGATAATGAACCTTTGAAAAAAAATTTTTTTGGCCTCCCTCAAAATTGTAGTTTTTATGTTTCAAGATACGTAGAATCCAAAAATCAAGTAGAAAAAAAAATCGTCCGTCCGCTCTAAGCCTCTTTTCTCCGAGACTATTTGTTTTGTGATTTTGCATCTGATATGTCTTGGCAACACTGAGTGTTCTAAGAAATAGATAACCAATAAACTTAAAAAAACTTTGCTATGCTAGATATAAGATTGCATTGATTGTTTAATATGTACAGAATTTCCTTTGTGGTATAATACAATTTAATTTAAGTGAATAATCTTTAATTTCAGAATACTTAAAATACATAAAAGCACCAAAGTCTCAGAGCACTCTAAAATGATCCTAGAAACTCTAGATTATCACCCACCATTTTGTTTCAGAATGGATTTTTTTTTCTCGTTGCTTTCTTTAAAATAATCTTTGATTACGAAGTATTGATTATATTCATCATGAGCAATTCAAAAACACAGACATCATTGGGACAATAATATCATAGCCATATTCACACATAGCAATTTATTTCGCAGCTCCTCTTTCTGCTGCGAAACACGCTGAAATAGATTACAGTTCCATCCCTTAGGGACGAAGGATAGACCTTGGGAAAAAGGAGGGGCTATTCCATGGAGACCAGCCATTAGAGCCGGAGCACTGCTGGCCACTAACCCTTGGGCTGTAAGGACTAAGGACTCAGCCGCCAGAAAGGATGTGGTGCCCTTCCTTTTCATGGCCCATGCTGACCTTTATCTTTTCTCATCGCCCATCTTTCCCAGGCTATAACACTGAGATTATTACATTTTGTCGGCAAATCCTGCAAAAAAATTATGTCGGCTTTATTTTATTTTTTTATTTACTACAAGTTTCTCTGTTTGAGTATTTTTTTCTCCTCTTTTTAGTATCTATACAAAACATTCTGCAAATTATTATTTAATGGTTTATTATTTCCAAATAGTTATATACTTATCAAAAATATCTGTTGGGCCCACTCACATGTCTTTCCTTACTGCTCTCTGTTTATTAAGTCCATTACAAAAATTTTTTGCTATATCTTCGCTAATATTAGTCTGATTTTTTTTTTGTTGTGGAGTAAGAAATTATTTTATTTAATTAGTTAACTTTGACTAACAAAATTACAATATTTATATGTTTTACAATATCGTACTTTACCAAAAATATTAATACATTATTGATTTAACACAGGAAAATATTAAAAATATTACAACGCATTTATAACATATCGCACATCCAGGATGTTTTTTTTAGAGCGAATATTAGAAAGAGATCAACACAGAAGCACCTAGGGTGTTTCCTCTAACACATGTTACTGGTAGATCATCTATTGTGTCTATTATTTTGGAATCTATTGATATTTGATGGCTGGGGTGCTAGCGATCCAACTTTTAAAATTTCAGACATTAGAAAATTTTGAGTTGAATGTCTTTCATTCTCGATGTGCTCTATAATATTTTAAATATCAATCATTACAGAAGTTTAAAAAGAAAACAAAATACTCCTTTTGCTTTTTTAATAGTCTAAAGTCCATTTAATTGTCCTTTCATTTTTACTAAAATAATTAAATTCGCATTTTGGTAAAAACGAACGAACTATAAAATTGAAAATAAAATAATAAATGGTGAATCATACGTTTCACGTTTCATGGCGAAAACATACGTTTGACTTTTTTATTTACGTTTTTACACAGCTTGTTTTTTTTTTTTTTTTTTTTTTTTTTTTTTTAACTAAATAAGAGTTTTTCTGAGGTGAAGGATTATGTCGATCAACTTTTGACGCCAAAAAATCTTTGATATGAAACTTTAAGCGAAGGCCTTTTACGGTAGGGTTGGAATATCGAAAGAAAAATATCGATATTCGATATTTCGATATATCGCAAAACCAAATATCGATATCCACCGATAATCGGCAGAAAAATATCGATATATCGATATATCGAAAGGAAATGGATGAAAAAGCAAAGAAGCCGTGCATTAAATGAGTATAACGTTATGAAATTTATGAGAAGATTATGAAATAATATAAATAT